>CM076581.1:238976086-239301580 GCA_034641835.2 Pinus albicaulis | reverse complement strand
GCTGGCCCAATCAATAATAACCTTAGAGTCCCTTACCACTGTACCAAAAAAAACTGTAACGATGCGCTCGGTCCAAATATATAGCCATCTCACTGCCACATGTCGTGAAATAATTGGCTCCATCGAAGAACCCAACAGGAAAACAAGTCCAGTTCCTGGAATGGCGGGAGGAGCAAGCAAAACAACGAATTCCTTAAATAAATAGAAGAACTTATCTTGAACAACATGGGTCGAAAAGAATAAAAGATAAAAGCATTACGAGCTCGCCAATTTCCCCACATAAGAAAAGAGGAGTGTCTTGAGTATTGCGTGAACAAAAAACCAATGGTAAAGACAATCAGAAATGTAAAGCCAAAACGAGACAAAGTTGGATCCACAAAGTCTGAGCTCTTCAATCCAAACAAATTTGGAAAAAAGGCAGTAAAAACGAGGTGTAAGATCTCTTCAACATGATACTTGCAAAAACAACAACGTCCCATTCATTGTAACTATGGTTTGAGGTACCTGTACACTAGCGATGACAAGGAAAACCCTTTTATATTGAAATTTCAATTCAATTATAGTTAGCCACTTGAAACAAAGTTGGTCATACAACCAACCGAGTATTTTACCAAATAGCATGAAATCCTTGTAACATTCATTTATTAATAGTTATATTGAATTAACCATCACACTTCTAGAAATTCATTTCATTGCATAAATAGCTTGAATAAGCCAAATACATTTGCTGTAACACCCAACTGCATCTTGGAAAGGTGAAAGAGTATTTTGCATGAATACACTAAATATATTTAGTGTAACATCCAAAATATACTTAGTGTAACATCCAATTATTATTAGTTATATTGAATTAACTATTGTGTTTTTATGAATTTATTGTATTATTTTTAGGAATTTATTGCATTATTTTTAGGAATTCATTGCATAAAATAACTAGCAGCTTGGAAATATGAAACTATTTTTACATTCAAGATAATTTTATTAGAAGTTTATTAATACTTACGAGTTTTGTCTAATAAAATTTTTATTTAAATATGGTATCATAGCTTTGGCCTATGTTGATTTTCTTGAATTACATTTTGAGTTAAAGTTTTGATCATCACCATTGAAACACGAATTAATCACCCACTTAAAATGATAATACATTTCAAAATAAATATTGATTTTACATTTTTAAACAATGAAGAAAATTTAGTAGTATGTCCACATACGATGAAAATATGCCACAAATGAGTGTTAAGTGTGCCTATGCTTTGCTTTGTAACAATTAAATTCCAATCAAGTTATAGATTTGATAGACACTCTTACATGTCAAGTAATTTTTTTATGACATAGTTTTCTTTTAAAATTTCCCTTTGAACAATGTTTAATATTTAATTTTTACCCATCATTTAGATTTCATATATTACATATTTTTTGTTAATTTTTTAGATTCCATATATTCCATATGTTTTTGTTAATTTTTTAATTATGAATTGATCAGAGGCTTAGTATTTTACCTCAAAAATGAAAGTGCTCAGAATTTACTGAAATCAGAATGACAGTGATTGACCCGTCTCAAGGAATCCAAACTATTTTCATTGAAAACCGAGTTCGGATAAAGGAGTTATGCTCTGTTCACAACAAACAATTTTTTATTAAAAAATTATAGAACAGGTACAAGCTGATGACATGACAGCCCAGTCAACATTCAAGAATATTCTTTAGGTTTTAGTCCAATGGGACTATGAAAAATGTCATCTCTAGATTCACCTATGTTGCTTGTGGAAGTTGATTTTTTCTCCTATTTCCTAAGTTTGGAATTATTATTATGGTGGATTATTTTATTGGTGGAATTTATAGGCCAATGGGAAAATACCATGTGGCGCAGCCGAGAGCCAAAGCAATCCGACGGATAATCTTCAGTTGGTGGTTGCAATGCATATATATATATATATATATATATATATATATATATATATATGTTAGTATGAATCTTTTGTCGAAATGATCGAAAAAGACCACTTTAGCTACACATAACAAATAGCCCTAACGTCAAATATGGCTGCCAATATTTTCAAATCAATAGTTAGTTGATCAAGACAAAAGCTGCACAAATCCAGATCTATGCATAAAAAGACATTAAGCAGTGAAAATAAGGTTTTTCTCCATGCATCCAATAGACAAGACAAGAACAATATTTTTGAAAGAATTTTTATATTAAGGGCACCTGAGAGGAAAACAAGAAAGGTGTTTCCAATTCTCCTCAATGGGATGGGTTCTTGAAAGTCCTCAGCGCTTCAGATCTAGTATTTCTCTCTCTTGTTGGTGTAGAAAACCCAGAACAACATAGAACTCAAAGGGAACTCACAAAGCAAATAATGGAGAATGTGACAATGATAATGGCTCAAAGTCAGACCAAGAGCATAGATCCAGAGTGATCTAATGAGCAAAAAAAGGTGACAAATGAATGGGAAAACCCTTCTATTTATAACAAAATATTAGGGTAGTCTAGAACTTGGTGCATGAATAAAATACTATTAACCAAATTCTAGAACGACTTTTTAGGAATATTTTATTATATTTGTTGGAGGGAAAAGGATTTTGACTTGGGTCAAATCCTTTATTTATAAATAATAAATAAATAAATGATTTATTTATTATTTTAAGGAAATGGTGGAAATATAATTAAATAAATAATGATTTTTTAAATTGTTTATAAATGATTTAGTCAAATTTAATTAGGAATATTATTTAAATAAGGATTAAATAACTTATTCCTAAGAAATAATCAAATAAATAAGGATTTATTTAATTGATTTCCTTGTTTTGGGTTAAATATGACCAGGAATAGTAATTAAATTGATGTTTAACTAATTATTCCCTGAGGAAATATAAACAAAGATAGATTTGTTTATTATTTCCTTTTGGGGTTTCCTGTTTAGACCATAAACAACTTAATAAAGGTGTTTTACTAAGTTATTTGACATAGTGAAAGCAATTTTACGTAGGGTAAAATTGGTCTTACATGGTGTACTTGGGTCCATCTAATGATAATAGGTTAGATGACCAAAAAATGGTGTAACAATATATATATATATATATATATTAAAGCAAAGTTTTGTGCCATGGTTGGATTCGAAAGTCAAATTCACTGCATTCAACCATCTCGCATCGGTAGTTTAGGAGCAGAGGACATAAGGCAACAACAAATTATTTGTGATTGTGTGGTAAGTGACATGGCGATAAGGTGGGTCCTACCAATCGCATCGGGGGTTTTTTAGGAGAAGACAACATAAAACATTAACAAGGTGGCAGAATTGCGATTAGCGATATGCGATATATCGGATCAGGGTATCACAATCATAAGACGAAGTAGGCAACATAGAATGATTTATAGTAGGGTTGCAATCTACGATCATCGATAAGTGTTTGCGATGAAATCTGCAAAGATTTAAATGCATTTAAACCGAGTTTTAATATGTAATACGTGGGTTATCATTATGTTAATATGAGTTTAACGATAAGTGCGAGTTAACGCTAAAAACACTTAACCCTACTTATCAACCAATTAATTAAATATTAAACTCGCGCTTATCCCTAATTAATCGCATACTTATCTTGGCGGTGCCTTTGGCGGATCTGCTAGATTCGATGAACTTCCACATTTAGGGGAGTTAGCTGGACATTTTCTAGATTTAGTGGAGAAATTGCAGGGAAGATTGGTTTTTCCATAATGGAGGCAATATTTGACCAAATTGGGTGCAAGGATAGTCATTTTTGACATATTTTGATGTTTGGAGCCATTGGAATAGGTTGCAGAGGCAGAAGAGGTCATATACACAGGTTTTTTTGCCGAGAATATTTTTGAAGCCCAAGGCCACTAGGAAGGAAGGCCATGTCCAGAGCATCTGGTAACTAAATTGAGTAAAAAAATAGTTGTTTATGATACATTTCGATGTTTTAAACTCATTGAAATAGGTTCCAAGAGAATTTGATGCATGTAAACATAATTTTGAGAAAATTTTATCTAATACAGAGGCCCAAGGAGATGTAGCCTAGGAGGAGTGAACTTGTTCATCCAAAATCTGTTTTATTATATTAGTTTGTGTGGTTTACTATCATTTATGTTTTTTTTGTTCAACACTTTAAATTCATGCTTCATTCTTTTAAAAACGCTCATAAAATTAAGTTTTAATTCCTCTTTTGACACACATAAGCAATAAGGGAACTTGCACAGTGCACATCAAGCATAAGATTAATGAATAAGTTTTATATCTGAAAATGAAATTAGCACAGCAATAACTAACATTCAAATTCAGATCAAGTTGGTATCAGAGCCTGGTTGAAAGGAAAGGTTATTTTCTTGATAGTTGCTTGAAGTTTTGTGCAAGTTAATGGTTGCAATTTTGTGATGCTGACAAGGTTAAATTTGCAGAAAGGTGAAGGGAAATTGTTGGTTGTAATTCCTGAGATTAGGAGCAGAAGAAGGAGAGCTGAAAGAGCATCATCCTCACCCAAAATTCCACTCATAGCTGCACTTGAAAAACCGCAAGTTTTGTCTCAAGAAGTTGAGATTGAAGAGGTGCAATTTGTACAAGAATCTGAGTCGATTGAAGAGGTACAAGCAACAGGAATTTAGCTTGAATTCTTAGCCATTATGTCGTGTTGAAGAGACTCATGGACATTCAAAAGAAGAAGATGCCAAGAGAGAATTCAAGGACATTCAAAGAATGGTTAAAGTCATGTTTGATGCATTCACTGCAGAAAGAGAAAGATGAGGTTCTAAGCCTCCATATGGAGAAGGAACTTCAGATGGTAAGAAGCATGAAAAGAAGAGTTCAAAGAGCAGTAGAGGAAAGCCACCTCCATCTCCACCATCTTCATCATCCTCATCATCCCCATGTGCATCATCTTCCACTTCCACCACAAATACCATTCAGACTCACTCAAAAGCCACAGAGGGAAAAACTCCATTACTCAAATTGGACATTAAGTTTGAATTACCCATGTACAATGGCGAGGTAAATTCAGAGAGGCTTGACAATTGGATACGTCAATTGGAGGTGTATTGTAGAATTCAAAACCTTCATGAAGATGACATAAAGATCCAGTTGGCTTCATTAGGCTAAAAGGAGAAAAAATAGTTTGGTGGGAAGCAAAGACTCAAGAGAAAATGTGAATCCATGGTAAGATATCCATTTCTTAGGTTGAGTTTATTTCTTCCATTAAAAGACAATTTTATCCATTAGCCTACATGCAAAAAAATATTATGAGTTGGAAAAAATTTAAGCAACTGAAGGGTCAAACAGTTCAAGAATATACTTAGGAGTTTAGAAAGAGGGCTTTGTTGTTAGGACACTACAAGAAAAAAAGACATTGGTGAGGTTCATTGTTATGATGGACCTTTAAGGTCTGTCACCAATGTCACATATGGTGACGGTCCTCAAAAAAAGATCACTGTAAGTGTATATAGTGATGGTCCTTTAAGGTTCGTCACCAAAGCCATTTTCAATGACACTTTTGGTGAGGGTCATTAAAGGCCTATCACTAATTCTCTCTTTGGTGACACTTCTAGTGACGAAATTTTAATGACCATCACCAATGCTCTTTTTGTTACTTTTGGTGATGGTAAAAAAATGTTTGTCGCCATTGATCATTCCAATGAATTTTTGATGACGCTATATGCCTGTTAATATATATTTTTTCAAAATATAATGATTTAAGGACATTATTGTGGAGTATTTTTTTATTATATTTCCAAGTCCATAGTGATTAGAATCAGTCAATTTTTTAAGAAGTAATTAGTGTGTATCATTTCCCTCAAGTAATCACTAGTCGAATAGAGTTTTCCTATGAGTCAACACATGATTCATATTTATTAAGTTTATTATCTATCAAATTCCCTTCAGATAAAGTTCCACTTGTGTGTGTAGGAAATATATTATTTAATACATAATCAAGCTCTGATAATTCTATTAATGAGAAAGACCTAACACTCCTCAACAATCCGGGCACACCTTAAATTAATGCTTGTCACACACTAACATTTCTTAGCACCTCGCATGTCTTGGAACATCTTTGTACCTAGAACATCTTGTCATGAAACTAACACCCAAGCACATGGTGGCATGTGCTAGCACAACATGGAACTCTCCTAACATGTGTTGGCATGCATGTAGTCCCTAGCATGCCCTGGAACACCTTGGTTGAATGCATTGACATACATTATCACTTGGCACACAATGCCACTTGGCATGTATTGGGACCTATTATTAGTGTGACTAGCATCCCCATTTTTAAAAAGATAAAGTCCTGAATTATTAAACCTCTTATGTGTTCATTTCCTTACATTTTAGCTTGGTTCTTTGTTGTGTAACCAACTCCAAAAAGAGAAGAAAAGAGATATCAACGCCTTATAAATGAGTCACTTCGAGGGGGCAACCTCCAATAAATTACATAAATGAACAATTCTTGGATGATACAAATGAAAAAAACCTCCTTCTATATATAGGAGTCCATGGGGCCACAATATAATCCTAGTGGGGCCACAATGTAATCCTAGCCGACCTAACAATAATAATGTAAGGGCACAATAATAACAATATGGGGGTTACAGGGGTACAATAATAGCAATAAGGGGGGGCTACACTAACATAATAAGGGGCTACACTATTAATATAGGGACTTAACATGCCCCTCTCCTTCAAACAAGTGTTGTCCTCAACGCTTGATTATTTCTTGATACTTCTGTATAAAATTCTCATCCTCCCATGTGAAATCTTCTACAGGAAAGTTCTTCCACTTGCTGAGATACTCTGAAATTGATCGTACTTGTCGAGTTCTTGTTTCTATGATTGCTTCATAACTTCTTTCGATGTGATGTTGATCTTCCTGTTGTTTCATTAGATTCTGCACCAAAGTTGGGTTATCCTTTGAGAGTTGGAGAACTTGTTGTTGATGCTCGATGTGATCTTCCGTTAATTTATCATCCATATTTGCTATTATTTGGTCCTTCAAACCATCCAAATTAGCCTCCATTTCTGCTTTTAAACCATCTATTTCATATTCAATTTCTCTTCGTAAGATTGAAACTTGTTGCACTTGGTACCGTAATTTTGATATCTCATACTGCAACTCTTCCTCTTCATGCGTCATAATATAGCTTTTAAAAGGCTTAATGGGTGTTGAATTCTTTTTAGGGGCCATTTTATAATCCAATACTGATATCTATTCTACAATATGCCCTTGCAATCAATTCAATTTGATTCTTCAAACAAGACTTATGCAATTCAGAAAAAAAATTACACACCTTTTACTTGCTTTTGAGGAGCTCGATATTGAAATTGGATTATCTCTGTGATTTCGGCTCTTCAATATCTGAAATTCAGCACTGAAGTCACCCTCTAAATTCTCTTTTGAATGCCACAGGTCTGACTTGATTTTATTTCTCCAAGACAAATTTATGTCCAATCTACCACAATGACCTAATTATGGAATGGTTCAGTATAGCGAACTTGTACGGCTTGCCACGTGTCACTTTTTCGTCCTTCGCCTCTGAAATTGATAGCCAAGAAACTAAAGTCCGTGTACTTGTGACCACATTTTACGACACTCCAATCCGATGCTCATAGAGAGAGTTATTGAAATTTTCCCATGATCACCTCTTTGAGATGAAATTCGGGAGCTTGAAAAAGCACTACCTTCCACAGATCATATCTCCGAAAATATTTCAAACCAAGCTCTAAAATTTTTTTACGAGTTTCCTTAGGATTTCAACTTCGCCCCATAAAAATTTCAGATTCTGAGCGCCAGTAGAAAAAACTTTATTGCGCAAATGCCACGATGATCTGTTTAGGAGCTTGAAAAAAGACCTAACTTCCACAGATCATATCTCCGAAAATGTTACGAACCAAGCTCTGAAATTTTTAGAAACTCGTGCTCAGGATTTTGAATTCACACCCTAAAAATTTCAGCTTCTGAGACTTCGTAGAAAAAAAGTTATAGCGAAAATTCCACGATGACCTGTTTGGAGCAGCGAAACCCTAGAATCTAAAGCTCCGATACCAAATGTTGTGTAACCAGCTCCAAAAAGAGAAGAAAAGAGATATCAACGCCTTAGAAATGAGCCACTTCGAGGGAAACCTCCAATACATTACATAAATGAATAATTCTTGGATGATACAAATAGACAAAACCTCCTTCTATATAGAAGTCCATGGGCCACAATATAATCCTAGTGGGGCCACAATGTAATCCTAGCCGACCTAACAATAATAATGTAAGGGAACAATAATAACAATATGGGGGTTACAAGGGTACAATAATAACAATAAGGGGGGCTACACTAACATAATAAGGGGCTATAATATTAATATAGGGACTTAACATTCTTCCTTTTGTTTCCTTGACACTTCTTGACACATATTGACATACGCTGGCACCCTCCACATCCTTAGCACCTGGCATGTATTGGCACTATTTGGAACATATAATTAGCACATCCTGGAACTCCCTAGCACACTTTGGCACTTCTTTACATGCCTTGATATTCCCTAGCATGCCTTACCAATGCTTAGCATACCTTGTCACTCCCTCCTTGGCATGACAACTAGCACTCATTAACACTAGTCCCTGGCACACGTTCCTCATATTCATTAACTTCCATGAATTTTGACCTAGTGCTCCCTTAATGTTTTGTCTTATTACTCCTTAACACTCCTAAACATGCATTAACACTCTCTAGCACACCTTAGCAGTCTTCCACATGCCATTCCACTTCATAGCATGCATAACAGTCCCTGACACATATTGGCGCTTGGCACATGTTGGTGCTTGAAAAGTCTTAGCATGTATGGAACACATTGAGATTCCTTGGTATGATTTGGCATGGTTTAATATTAAATTTATTTGAGATCAATTTTTGGAAAGTAGATGAGAAGCAACAAAGGTAGACTTGGCACTTAGAATGCACTAAGAATTTTCACGTGGCACCTATTGGCACCTAGTGTTGGTGTGCCTAGCATGCCCCTCTCAGAAAAGGTAAATTGATGACTAATTAACCCTCTTATGTGTTCATTTCCTTGTAGTTTTACTTGTTTCTCCCTTTTTTTCCTTGACAGTCCCTAGCATGCATTGACACGCCCTTGCACATCTTGGCATGACTTATCACTTTGCACATATTATCATGTTTGACATGACTTCGCACTATATGGCACATCTTAGCATTCCCTAGCATGCCTTGGCACTCTTGTCCTCACATATAGCCTTTAAATTTTTTCATGACTTGGGAACCCAATCAAGTCCTTGGCTATTGCAGTTCATGTGGAAACATTGGGCCGCTTCAACCGCAACAACTTGACAAATTGCACCTACTACAAGTAGATTGTGCCTTGTTCACCTAATAACTACCTATAACTCATCTTATGCCACTCATGTCCAATCTCAAATTGTCCCACTTAAATATTTACCAAGACAAGGATCACATGATCTAGCTATGGCCATAAAACAACTAAGCAACATATCTTACACAAACAATATTTCACATGTATGTTTAGTTCATATAAACAATAGAACATTAACTAAGAGTTTGAAAGAACCACAAGATTCACAAGGCACACAAGATATAAGCTGACACAAGCTGAGTGCCCCAAAACTCATACACAACAATATACAATATGTAATTATCTAGAATAGTTTAAAACATGAGCATGTAGCCAAAGTGTGCCACATCTCATATAAAAAAAAATAATTAAAGGAAAAACAATGTTGTGCCTAGCACAAAGTGATCTCCCTTTGTCTAAAACTGCTATGTCGAGCCCTTTATAACAACCGTAGGCTTGCCTCATGTAAATCCTATTCTAAAATTCTCCCAACACACTTCATCCTTAGCACATTTGAATTCACTAACACTCCCTTGCACACACTCTTATTTTTTCCTTTCCATGCATTTTGACCTAGTTATCCCTTGATATGCCCCAACACTCCCTAACACTCTAGTTAAGCATGCATTGACATTGTATGACATGTGTTAACATGCCTTTTCATTCCTTTTCATGCCCTAACCCTCCATAGCTATCATGCCCTCACAACTACCCTTAATTAATTCTCAACTTGGGAACCCAACCAAGCCCTCGCTTGACTACAAGAGCTTGACCAAGTTATAGTTACTACAACTATACTATATTGTTGAATTGTGTAGCTTGGGAGGTATCCACAAGCCTAGTGAGATGGCTTTGTGTGAGTTTGGTCACAAAAGGCTTTGTAGAATCAAAGCAAAGGGATTTTGGACCCAAGACGGGGTTTAAAATCTAAAAGAAAATTAAAAAGGAAAATTAATATTTCCTAAGGTCTAAGTGGATAAAACCCGTAAGTTATAGAGGGTTCCTAAGAGGTCTAGGAAAAAATATTTAAGGAGTCCTTAGGATGAAGGAAATAACATCAAGTGAGAAGAAGCTCATTTGATCAAGGGGGCGAAGAGACATGTAGTCCTAAAGAGGCCATGATCATTATCATGTATAACATTCATTAAGATGCCTTAGTATAATTTGGCATGGTTTAATATTAAATTTATTTGAGATCAGTTATTGGAAATTAGAAGAGAAGTAACAGAGGATGATTTGGCACTTAGAATGCACTAACACTTGGCACTTGACACTTATTTCCACCTAGTGTTGGTGGGCATAGCATGCCCCTCTTGGAAAATGTAAATTGATGACTTATTAACCCTATGATCTGTTAATTTCCTTGTATTTTAACTTGTTTCTCCTTTTTGTGTCCTTGATAGTCCCTGGCATGTATTGTCACACCATTGTAGATATTGGCATGCCTTAGCACTTGAAACATCTTAGCATATTTTACATGCCTTCGAACTATCTGGCACATGTTAGCATTCCTTAGCATGCCTTTTCATTCATGCCCTCACAAATATCCTTACATTTTTTCATGACTTGGGAACCCAATCAAGTCCTTAGCTACTACAATTCATGTGACATTGGTCTGCTTCAGTCGTAACAACTTGATCAATTGCATCTACTACAAGTAGATTGTGCCTTGTTCACCTAAGAACTTCCTATACCTCATCTTAGGCTAGTAATGTCCAAGCTGAACTTTTCCCAATTAAGAACTTACCAAGACAAGGATCACCTCTAGCTATGGCCATAAAAAAACTAAGAAACATAGCTTACATAGGCAATATTTCACATGTATGTCTAGTTCATATAAATAGTAGAGCATTAACTGAGATTTTGCAAGAACCACAGGATACACAAGACACACAAGATATAGGTCGGCACAAGTCGAGTTCCCCAAAACTTATACATAACAATGTACAATATGGAATTGTCTAAATTAGTTGCAGAATCCAGATTATCCACAATATCATAAAACATTGGTCAAAGTGTGTCACATGTCATATAAAAATAATAGATAAAGGCAAAATAGTGTTGTGCCTAACACAAAGTATCCCTTTGTTTAAAATTTCTTTGTTGAGCCCCTTATAACAACCGTAGGCTAGCCTCTTACAAATCCTATTATGAACTTTTTCTAACACACTTCATCCTTGGCACACTTTAATTCACTGAGACTCCCTCGAACACACTCTTATTTGTTCATTTCCATGCATTTTTGACCTAGTTCTCCCTTGTGATACCTAGACACTCCTTAACACTCCTCAACATGCCTTGACATTGTCTAGCATGTGTTAGCACGCCTTTTCATTCCTTGGCATTCCCTAACCCTTCCTAGTTATCATGCCCTCATAACCAACCTTACTTAATTTTCAACTTGGGAACCCAACCAAGTCCTCGCTTGACTATAGGAGCTTGACCAAGTTACGATTACTACAACTAGACTACGTTGTTAAATTGTGTAGCTTGGGAGGTACTCCACAAGCCTAGTGAGATGGGTTTATGTGATTTTAACCATAAAATTTTTTGTGGGAAAATAACCCAAGCAAAGGGGATTTGGACCCAAGACGAGGTTTAAAATCTAAAATAAAATTAAACATAAAAATAATATTCCTAAGGTCTAATTAGATAAAATTCGTAATTTCTAGAGCGTTCTTAAGAGGCATAGCTAGGAAAATCTATTTAAGGAGGCCTTAGTATGAAGGCAAGAAAATTAAGTGAGAAGGAGCTCATTTTATCAAGGAGGCTAGGAGAGATGTAGCCCTAAAGTAGGTCTAGTTAGAGGTCTGAGTAAGCGTTGCTAAAGGGAGGCCATGATCATCCACCAAGAGTAAGATCATCATGTGAGGGTTTACAAGAATGTCACATACCTTAATGGGTTTGAGATAGGAAGTAGGATGGCATATTGTTGGTTCTCTTAGGGTAGATAAATATCAAGAGAGGCAACTCATGAGAATTTGGGCATGTGATTTTAGTGGTGTTTCTGTGTGAAGTCTGCATAAAATTTTGAAATATTAGAGAGGGTAGACACCCTACCTTGTGCTAGTTACTAGGTTGCGAGGTCTGTGATAAATACCAACAAAAATGGAGGAGGGTTTGCACTAGAATTTAAGGCATAACAGAAGTAGTCATAGGTGTAATATTTACTGAAGTAACCGTAGTTTGAGGGTCGTAGAGATCTAAAGTTCAAGTCAAGATTCAGTCAAAGAAATTACCAGAATCTATGGATCCATATGAGCTAGGCCGAGTCTCTTATGGAGGAAAGAGTTTTATTTTTTTCTATGGGTAGATATGGTTTGTTCTAAAGAAATTAGAATAGAAGTATAATTCCTTATTTAGGGAGGTTTCCTAGCATGTTAAATCCATAAGGTATGTCATTAATACTATGACAAATCTGCATAGAAGAAGAGGGGTTGTGACCCTTAGAGAGAGGTTTATCTCTACAATATATACCAAAAATTTGGAAGATGGTTTGTAGAAGTATGTGCGGAGATAGAAAATCGAAAGGAAGGTGGAACCTGAGTAGAAGATGGAGCAAACTAAATGCGCCATATGAGGAATGGATTGACATGAAGAGGAGTTGATTTTTTTGGACTGTCCATAGAGTTTTGGATAGATATTTGAAGCATCCTATAAACATTTAGCCAATGGAATGTTAATGGATGATTTGTGACCCTAGTTCAGTCATCTACAAATTGTTAGAAGGACGATAAGATGAGTAGTTCAGATTTGTTCATAGATTGGACAACAAAAAATTGGTACACAAGAATAGTGATTTTGAGAGGACTCAAATCACTATTAGGTGGCATATTTGAAGAGACCTAGATTAGGGCAGTGTTCTGGGCACCAGATCAGTAAAAAAAATTATTGTGGTTGGGAAAATTGATGGCAGTCGAAGTGCAATTAGAGGGTTGTTAGGTGACTGTCAAAGAAGAGCTCTAAGTCCTGTACTTGTGAAGGAAAACAAGACTAGCAAAAGGGTAGGTGTATTGGGCCTAAGGACATGTAGAATTTGAAGGACTAAAGTAGAAGTTAAGTGGGCTAGCCAACTAGCCCTAGTTCACTATATTTTAGAGTATTGTGTCATTGAGAAGAAGGGAAACCTCCATATCCCTAGACTTGTCATATTGGAGTAGCAGTATGGCAAAAGTGGGTAGACCAAAGAGTTTTTCACAATAGAGTTGTGAACAACTAATCAAAAACTTGAAGTGTTGCAGACCTTAAAGGAAAAAAGAGGTAGATAGAGGGAAACGTTTTTTGAGCCGAGTTCAATAACATAAAGGAGTTTAGTTCATTGATAGAGGCATATTGAGGAGTTTCATAATGGGAGAAAAGAGGACCTTCCAGATATGTTCAAGACATTTGGATTGAAAGGGCTATGTGTGTCGACCATAAAAAATTGAGTCAAGTGTTGTCTTGTTGAAGGTATATTGGTTGTCAAAGGACTAACACCAAGCCCTAGTTATATTCCTTGTATCAGTGTGATTGTAAAGGGCCATCATCCCTGGTACGAGAGATATATCCTATTCTATTACATTTTGTAATTTAACGAATAAATATTTGAAAAAGTAAAAAAATTTCATGTGCACTAATTGATTCCTTGATGTGTGTAGATTTCATTGTGAAATTTGATGTGTTACGGCACTTGAATGTGTTTGCATCAACGATTCTAAGACCAAAACCAAATTCTCATGTGTCGTGGAAACTCAACATATGGCTTGTTCACCTAAGAACTACATGTAACTCATATTAGACTACTCATGTCCAATCTCAATTGATCCCACTTAACAAGTTACCAAGACAAGGCTCGTCACATACAACTGTGGTCGTAAAACAACTAAGAAACATAGTTAACATCTTTACATGCCATAACACCTGACACATCTTGGCATGCCCCCTAGCACTCTAGCATTCATTGGCACTACCTAGCATTCCTTTTCACTCTCTCCTTAGCACACCTAGAGCTCATTGAAAATCCCAGTCACAAACCTTACCAAGTGCTCCCTTGTGTTTCCATATCATTCCTTAACACTCCTTGGCACGTGTTGGTACACCCTAACACCTAGGACATATTGGAATGTCACCCTGGCCTCTAGCATGCCTTGACGCTGCCTAACATATAACGTCGCATCCCTCCTAGCACACAAGAAGTCACCGACAATTTCCATCCACAAACTCTTATTTGTTCATTTCCATGCATTTTGACGTAGTGTTCCCTTGTAGTTTCTAGCACTCCTAGTTAACACTTCTTGCACGCATTGTCACATCTTGGCCGCGGCACATCTTGGTTGCATCCCGCCCTAACACTCTATCATTCTGTATTACTGCCAAGCATGCCTTTTCACTCCTCCTTATCACACATGGAACTCATTGAAACTCCTTGTCACACACTATTATTCATTCATTTCCATGCATTATGACATAGTGCTACCTTGTGTTTCTCTAGCACTCCATAACACTCCTTGGCACACATTGGCACACCCTCGAACTTGGCACAACTTGGCATGCTTTCCTAGCACTCTATCATGCCTTGGAATTGCCTAACATACCTTTTCACTTCCTCCATAGCACACCTAGAACTTGCTAACACTCCCTCCTTAACACAATGATAGTCTTAAGCACTATTTGGAAAATATTAGCACACACCTGACTTTTTGAAATGACATATCATTCCATAGTATTCCTTCACTCCCCTTTGCCATGCCTCGACACTCGCTAACACTCCCAACACACCCTTTTATTCATTCATTTCCATTCTTTTTGACTCAATGATTTATGTTTGATGGGGTGCATGTCTAGAAAGAGTTCCTTTAAGAGAATAAAAAAATAATCTCACCATTACTGACATAAGTAATTGAGAGATTCTACTTGAATAATATTAGGAAACTACACAATAGATTTTAAGAATGGCATTTTTATGGTTTTTTGTTATGGTGTGAGAATGGTAAGAATTGAGTGGTCAATAAGGTGTGTGAATGCTTAGAATACATTCTCACTCCCTCCATGGCATGACAACTATCACTCTTTGCCACTCCCTGACACACTCTCATATTCATTCACTTCCATGTATTTTTACCTAGTGATCCCTTGTGTTTTCTTGGTACTCCTTAACACTCCTCAAAATGCATTGGCACTCTCTTATCATCAACATGAATTGGCACTCTCTTACCATCAACATGCATTGGCACTCAATTATGCAATCCTTAATTTGGAGCCTTAACATTGTATTTTAGAAGTAAGATTCCAATGATAACAAGTGCAAACTTTGATGATGCCCTTCCAACTTTCATGTATTGTTCCAATTAAACTATTGTAGCCCAAGTTAAGATACAACAAGCTACTCAGAATTCCAAATGAAGCTGGAATAGTTCCTGTGAGGTAGTTAGCTAAGAGAGACAATACCGAAAGCTTTTTCATTAACCCAATCTCAGGAGGGATTTGTCTTTCCAATAAATTCTTTGGAAAATGTACTATCAAATAATAAATATGATTGCATTACCAGGTGCCATGTAACCTATGGAGCCTCTCAACATGGTTGAAAGCATGCTTGCCACGAAGCTGTGGATCGATTAACTGTGCAATTCCAAAATCATTGATGTGCACCTATGGTGATCAATTCCACACATGGAGTCTTTTGAGATAGGAATTTCTTTTTCTAAAAAATTGTTTGGGGTGTCACTGAATTGGTGGAATTCTCAAATTCATTACATTGTAAATTATGTAGGAGCTTTATTGCTTTTATTATAGAGGCTAAGGTTTGCAAGGAGAATATAGGGTTTGTAGGGTCTTAGGGGAAAAGAAGCATCAATTTATAGCTCTTTGATATACTAAAGAGTATGGATTATATGAGTAGTTGATATGGATTATATGAAATTGAATCCACCTTGAAATGGAGGTTGTTATGACTCTTGAAGCCTCATCCTTATTCCTATCGATGAAATTTTTTTATTAGTTATCCCTTGGATAAGAACCACCATTTTCATAAATTCCTATAACTCTTGACTCTTCAAAAATGTTTCGATGTAGTTGTGCCCAAATTCCATAATTGTGCCCATTAAAATTTATAAGATCTATCCTAAAACTCATAATGTTGACCCACTGATTTGATCCTAGATTTAGTTTGCAATTAGAAACCTGGAACCAATCCACTAAACAAATATGACTTTTTAAAAGCATTTATGACTTGCGTAAGACTTGTAGGCAACATGCTACATCTCAAACCATTATCTTTAATACCATGTTGGAGAATCGAGGGATTTTGTATATTAGAAAACTTGTATTCTAAAATAGAGGTGGTTTCTAAATACATTGTTACAACACCTAAGAACAACCAAACATAGTTCAACATACTAAGAAGTGTAAGAAACAAAATTATTTCCATACACAGCACATATAATATTTTGCTCACCATATAATAAATACACCCAAAATACCATCTTTTTTAGCACCAAGATGTAACCAACACAATTCATACCTTGCTTAACATAAAATGAATTCTTTGCATGCACTAGCTATTTCGGTTGATTGATCAATTAACTAGATGATCGTTGAGTTAGACTGAAATCCCACTACACAACTGATCTTCCACTAGTTCCTCCAAAATTTAGAACTAGTTTAACTGAAAGAAACTTGAAATAAATGACCTTGATTGATACAAATTAGCAATCACACATGCTTAACTGAAATCCAACTCCTATAACTTGAATTTACTAAGCTAAATTAGTGACAAGATTCATGTCACCTTAGTTAACTCCCTCCAAGTTGTCTGTTGATGTGGAAATTCGATTTTTCTCAATTTGACCAAGGCAAAGTCAAATTGAGATTTTCTTGCTGCATTTTCCTACTCTATATAATGTTTTCCCTCAACCAAGTATGGTAACGAATGTGTTTTTTGTTTTTGTTGATCACTTCCTTTGGACGGGAATTTCGGCACCCTATAAGAAGACTATTGAAACAAAGTCCACTCATAAGCTCTTCTTTGAGCATATTTTGGTTCATTTTGGGTTGCCAAAGACCATATTTCTTGATAGGGATAGTAGGTTCCTCAGGATTTTCTGGTTTAACCTCTGGTCCATGACAAAAATCAAGCTTGACCAAATCCACTGCCTTCCATCCCTAGATTGATAAATAAAAAGTACTCGATATGATTATTGTAGATGTCCTTAGAGTATACAATTGTGAGGATCCACATATGCATGTTGAAAGCCTTCCATATTTTCAATAGAAATTTGACATAACTCTTCATATTTCTATTTCCCACAAGCCTTTTCAGGTGTGCTTGGGGTCCCAAAAAATTAACACAAATTGATGTAGCTGTATTCATGGAATAACACATGAAGATACCTCCCAAACATGGAACGAGGTAAGAAACGAAACCAATTTTGAGGAATTTATCTAACAAATTCAATAACGAGTTCATGATATTTTATAGAAAGTTGTGAACTCCAAGTATAAGTAGATGCACAATCCATTCGAATCCACATAAGTTTCAGGTTGGTGGCGAGTTATGGTTGGACTTGCATAAAGAGCAATTGAAAAACTCCTAGAAGAAGCTCATACCATTTTGATACGAATCTTACACCATCACCAAGGCTATGGGTGAGAATTCTTTCGAGGATAGTCATAGGATGATTTATATTACTTCAAATGTATATGTTAGGATGATTTATGCTTGATGGGGTGCATGTCTAGAAAGAGTTCCTTTAAGAGAATGAAAAATATGATGGCACAATTACTTACATAAGTAATTGTGATATCTACCCGAATGACATAAGATATTTTAAAAGTGACATTTTTAAAGTTTTTTTATATCAAGTTATGTGGATCATTATGTTTTTTTTCCAAAGCATTTACATATAACTAAAATTTTTAAATAGTAAATCACTCTTATATTATTTTTCTTACATGGTCCTATGTTATAATTCAAAGCATCATAGGTACTAAAATTCATGAAACTCTTGTTTTTTTGCTCTAAATAACTAAAACTCCCAAGTGTGCTACTCTTCATATTCAAACTTGCACTATTGTTAAGACTAATTCCTTTAATTGTTATCGTTCCTCCATAAGTAAGATGACTACGAGGTGGACTTGAACCGTTATTAACACGCTAGTGTAGTGTTACCTATTTGTATTTAAGAAGCATAAGGGGCAGGGTTGGTATAAGGCCAACATTGCTATTCTCTAATGCCATGCCCACTACTAGGTTCTCATCCTCTGTTGGCCTTAGGATATGGTTTCCCATTAGTTCATTTCATTCTTTCTCATTCGCAATCTAATCCTACATTGCATCCAACCTGCTACTTTGTAATCACATATCTCTTGTAACCTCACTCCAGTGTGTTCATTAGACCTCATTGAGGTGCATTGACTACCACTTTTTATTGAGCTATATTTTATCATCAAACCTTTTTTTCACAACCATCCTCTCACCAACTCACCTTTCCCATTGAAATTCTCCAACTCTCTCATCCTTAGTTCACTACTCTCTTCCTAGTTAATCTAATTTTTCAAATCCTCATTGCCTTCTTCATTTGCTCACATCAATTTCATCCACCACTCATTAGTTATCTCTACTTCCTCAAAACTTATTCAACTTTCTTTTTAGCTTTTGTGTCCTTCATAGCCATTTAATCCTTTGAACTCTCATCTTTTCCAACCCCATTGTAACCCACTACTTAATGAAAAGTTTTACACCACCATACCATAATAAAAAAATTAGTAGGAAACAACTTTTCCTAATCCTTGTAGAATTTGTGTTCAATAATCTCTCTCAAAACCCCTTTTCCTTAGATTTTGAGTATAACTAGTTCATGGGATTTTTGTTTTTCAAATATCAAAAATTTTCATTTCCTTCATCTATTTCCCTAGCATAGCAGGGTTTTTCCAATGAAGGAGGAGGAAGGGCGCGTCCATGATATCCCAAATTTGATTTGATACACTTGGTTGAAATCAAGAAATTGGATTCTCGGTTCCTCCAATCATGGTGATTTCATTTTACAGAAGGAATTTGTCAATTGAACTCAAGAAATTGGATTCCCGGTGCCTCCAATCGTGGTGAATTCATTTTACAGAAGGAATATGTCACTTCAAAACTCTTCTAGACCAACACAATGAGGCACTCAAGAGGTTGTATGTTCAATATTTAATGGGGGAAGACGAAGTTGAAGGCGTGGGTGATAATCTGTTGAAGATTTTGTTGATTCTCCTCTGTTCATGAGAAATTCCTACAGAAAACAATCCATCTTGTAGCATGTCTACCATGCCTAGAATTCAAAAGTTGATGCTAAGCCAAAATAAATGGGAATTGTAAGAATCGTGTGATAACACATTTTAGTGATTTTAGGGAATTGTAAGAACCGTGGGATAACACATTTTAGCAATTTGTAAGAACCGTGGGATAACTATCACCAATCAGTGAATTGATACAGATTAGAAAGAATTTATGCACATTTTAAACCCTTTCGTGATTACAACCTGAGATGTCACGGGTGTAGGTGCCTCTGCTACTTTTCTGGTCTTTAACAATGAATTGGGATTCACCAACGACAACATATAATCTCTCTGCAGCGTTGGACGATCTACCAAGAATGGCAAAAGATAGGGAGGCTACATTGGCGAGAAAGGTATTCATTTCTTAAAACCTGTACTTGTAAAACAAAAGGAAATTGGGGTGATAGGGAGGTTTTTCAATCCTTGACTATTTACTGTTTAGATAAAATGTAATATTTATTTCTAAATTTTTAGAGATCGAGTTTAAAAAATTTGGGGAATGGCTTCTCATATGCAACATGTTATGAAAACAATATAAATTGGGGTGATTGGGATCTTTTTCTAGCCCTGTCTGTTAAGATAAAATTTGCACTAGGTATCTGAATTTCAAGAGTTTTGCTTTAATAGCTTTGGCTCATGGATGTTTTGATGAAATATGGCATAAAAACATAATAGAATTGCTGTGATTGGGAGATTTTTGTAGCCCTGTATTTTTAGATAGAATTTGGTGTGCATTTTTAAATTTATGGAATTTGGGTTTAGGAGCTTTGGTCATGGTGTTTAGATGAAATATTTTTTGAAAACAGGATGGAATGGGGGCAATTGGGAACTTTTTTCTAGAACCAATTATTTAGGTAGAGTTTTTAGTGCATCTCTTAGTTTTGAAGTTTTGCTTTCATAGCTTTGGGCTATGGCCATTTAGATAAAATATTTAATGAGAATATAATAGAACTCATGTGATTGGGATCTTTTCCTAGCCCTGGATATTTAGATAAAATTTGTAATGTATTTTTCAATTTGCATAGTTTGGGTTTAAGAGCTTTTAGTCATGGCTGTTTAGATGAAATATGTACAAAAGCAAATAGAATTGGGATGAGGGGGAGTACTTTCTAGTCCTTCCTGTTTAGATAAACTTCAATATACATTTATAAATTTGCAGAGATTGATTATGAAAACTTTGGGTCATAGTTGTATAGCTTAAGTATGTTATGAAAACAACATAAAATTGTGGTGATTGGGAACATTTTCTAGCCTTGACTGTTGCTATTTTTTTTTTCATATTTCCAAAATATGCAGAGACTAGGTTTACGAGATTTGGGCCATGGCTATTGAGATGATATGTGTTATACCTTTCTATATGTTCAGGGATTGGGTTTAAGAGTGTTTTCTTGATAACAAAACAACCTTACATATGCAGCAATGGATATAAGATAAGGTTTAATGAGATACTCTACCTAGAACAAAAATTGGATATATCGTTTGAGAGTGGATAGATGAAAAGCCGAGCATTAAAGACGTCCAAGAAGTGTATGGTTGTGAGCTTCCAAACACAATAATAATACTACCTTTGCGGCCTAAGAAGGTTGATGTTGTGAAAGAGAAGCTAGCTAATATTCATCCTGGAGTAATTATGTTTATGTCTAAAATCAAAAAGCTGTCTGTTCGTGATAATAATCAAAACTCCACACTGAGAAAGGTTAATGAAATCTGTGTTTCATGAGAAACAACATTTAGAACTACCAAGAATGAACACAGTAAATCATTTATTCATCACAATTAAAAAAATAAAAAAATAGAAATAACTTATGGAGATATTCACTTCAACTTGTCATGGAATTGAAACTCTAAAGATGAGTTATTGGGATGGAGAACATTTCATAAGGAGCAGGCACATATTTCTTCCTCCCCATTGCATATTAGAGTGAAAACCCTTGACGAGAAATAAGATTTAATAATTTTGATTTCTAAACCACTTTCATTGGAAATATTTACTATTTTACCACATTTTCAAGGCTTGATATATCATATGAGGTACCCCATTCTATTGGCACGAGATTGAGAGGGCCATGATGAATGAAGAAACTGATTAAATAATTAATTAAATATTTTTGATAACATGGTAACATTTTTTACTACAAGTTCTAATCCCTTTTATATTCTTCTAGGCAGCTGAAAAGTCATTTTTGATGGATTGAAATATTTTCATGGATATAGGCACATAAAGAAATTTGTAGCAGACAAATTACTGGATTGTTAGTGAAGAAAATAAATTGCATTGCTAGCATCAAAAAGTCCCTTGTGGATCTTTAAGAATGTTAGGGTGACAAATTTCATGGCTAGGCTTGCATTCAAAGATGGATTTGTTCAAGTTATTGACTATTATCTTTGCCAGGAGTTCCATTTTAGCAAATAAACAAAATTTAATTCCATGAATACTATTCACAAGTCAATCTCAAAATCAATACCCCAAGAGAACACATCACAACACAGGCCCAACAAACAATCCCAGGCAATATCTTATAGCTCCCTATAGCCAGTGGCTTTTTCTCTAATGATTTTCTACTATCAATTGCCAGCCTGTCCTGTTGACTTCAATCCCGAGAAGTTAATCTATACCAACAATGGGTTGAAATCTCCTTTGAAGATTATATCGTTAGGTCTAAAATTAAGCTATAATATTTTCTATAAAGACAGGCCTAAAATTCAACTATTTGTGTTGTAAGGAGTTTGCAAACAATAAAGAAGATTTCCATGCCCATGTATTTTAGACATTTAGCAGGCAAAGCTAAGGGCTCAAATGTAAATCCATATTGCTTAGCTATGTATGTTTAGCTACATGTGGTCTCACTATGGCTGGTTGGTCCAAGCAAATTTCACTCTGATCCAGAATCCTTGGTGGTAATGTTGAGTACACAAACAGTACAGCCTCAACAACAAATCAGGCAGTAACTTAAAATAGAGTAATATTTTATCCATCATATTTATATACAGAGTTCAACCCTTTGAACCTCAATTAGTTTCATGCCACTGTTGGAAATACTGAGAGGGGGGGTGAATCAATATTTCTTTCAATTAGAGCATTATTTAATATTCAATTATTATCAGTGTTTATACAATGATAGCAGTAAACAAGAGGAACACAAATGCACACAGTTTTTAAGGTGGAAACCCACTCCGGGAAAAAAACCACCTAATGCTTTTCTAATAATTCTTTTCAACTCCAATTGAAAATAAAGCTCCAACTTCCTAAAATCTAGAAAATCATTCTTCTCCAGCTCCCACTGGATGGACGCTCCAACACCCGATATTCTTCAGTAGTCACTGAATGGATTCCCCAACACCCAATGAGCTACAACTCACGCTAGCACCACCCTACCACCCTACCACCCTATAGAAGAATAAAAGAAGAATGGACTCTCGTACCAGGGAAAATGGTCCACTTTACAATGATATAGAATGATGTAGAAGAAGAAGATGTACTAGACCATAACCCCAACTTTGACACAAGCACCTAATGACGATCCTAGACCTCCCAACACTGCCTCTTCAACCCTTGGCAGATAGACACTAGTACAATTTGTACAATAATGTATTTACAATGACTAAGTACAATGATACCTTTACAATGATTGTATGCAGTGCTGCCCACTTGAAGACTTCATATGATGACCTTATTGCTGCTATTATGCACCTTGGTTGTTGCTCTTGTCATGCTACCCTCTGCTACACCTTGCTTTTCTTTTCTGCCGTAGAAATTCTGGTCCTTTGCAACCCTTTACAACACATGATCTAGCTTTTTTTTTTCCTTCTAGGAGCTCGATATTGAATCTAGTGTATCTCTGTTATTTCAGATCTTCAATATCTAATTTTCGGTCCTATAGTAGTCCTCTGAGTCAAATTTCCAATGCCACAATTATGACCCAATTTGGATTCTTCAAGAGAGAGTTATACCCAATTTCTCACACTTCCCTAATTATGGACTGTTTCAGAAGAGCGCACTTGTACGGCATGCCACGTGTCACTGTTTCTTCATTTTCCTCTAAAATTGATAGAGAGAAAACTACAAACTGTGCACTATCTGCCACGTTTTATGGAATTCTGATCTGATACTCAGAGAGAGATTTATGACAATTTTACCAAGGTCACTTCTTTGAGATGAACTTCAAGAGCTTGCAAAAACCCTTACTTCCATAGATCATATCTCCAAAAATATTGCGCAACTTGATCTAAAATTTTTATTGCAGCTTCCTCAGGATTTTGGCTTCGCCTCATAAAAATTTCAGCTTCTGAGCCTTCGTAGAAAAAACGTTAGAGCAAAAATTCCATGATGACCTGTTTTAGATGGCCGAATCCCTTGCCTAAGGAGGAAATGAAGATCACAATATATATGAATGCTTAAGTTGAGAGGGGCTTCAACAAGTGAACGTGGGAGGGATTTTAGGAGCTTAAAAAATATTAATTATGACTTTTCAATGACCCATGCCCCAACCCCATGGGGTTTTAGCCCACTAACTAGGGGTACAAACTTCAAACATGAATATCTCTCAAACCGTGAAGAATTACATGGTGTGCCATATATCAATGGAAACATCTCGACAAGTAGAAACCATCAAAAGAATTATTGACCCAAAATATATTGATTTGGTAGGTCAAAATTCCCATGAAATATTGGGTTAGCCCATGGTGCTACTTGGGCTGACATCAATGACAACCGCTGATCAACAATCTCCCACTTTCGCATTGATGGCAACACAAGTACTCCCTCTGCGATCATGACACCTCTTCCTACAACATTCTCTCCCCCTTTTACATCAATGGCAAAGGGTAACTCCCCCTGAAACACAACCATCCTGCGGACCTGTACACACTTCCACTCACGCTGACACACAACCGTCTTGCAGACCTGTACACACTTCCACTCCCCCTTTATATTCTGAAAAAGGAAAATCTAATGAGAACTTGGGAGAATCCCATGCTTCTGGCAAAGATATTCCAATGTTGGCGAATATTTAATATGTGATTCTTTTGGTGCTGCTTGGAATCTTGCTACTTTTCCAACTGCTTGCATAACATTTGGTCGGGAAGCTGTTACATATAGAAGACTACTAATCATAGATCTGTACAAACTTTGATCCACATCCTTAGATGAGTCGTCAATGCCCAGTTTGCAACCAAGTAAAGACATCTCTAAATCACTTTGCACCTTTGTAGCAAAATTCTTGCTTAGTCAATCATCATTGCTACCAATTATTGCATCATCCTCTTTAGCTATTAGACATGCTTTAGTTGCTTCATCCAGAACAAATATGTCGTTTGGAGCTTGAATTGCTATAGCCACAATTTCACCATACATGCCTTTCCTGATTTTACATTTCGTGGAGTTGAATAGTATTGTGTCCTTGATCACACATTTGTCCAACACTGAGGAGATTGTGATTCATGTTTTCAACTAGTAGAACATTATTAGCTAGATAATATTTTTCTTCCGAGAGTGGCAGTACTTGATCCTATAACATTTGAAGATCCATCATTTCCAAAGGACACGGTTCCATCCTTCTTCTCTTTCAGAGATAAAAATTTATTTCTATCTCCAGTCATATGCGTTGAGCAACCGCTATCAACATACCACACACCTTTGTTCTTTTGAGCCTTGAGAGTGAGAGAAAAATTATCATTCTTCTTCTTCTTCCATGTTCGTTCATTCTGTGGCTTCGAAGATTCTTATGGAGGATTTTCAAGTCTGCAGTCTTTGGCTATGTGTCCAAAGTTTCGACATTTGTAAAATTCAATAGTATTTCTTAAATGTTCAAATCTATTGATGTTTCGCTAAGCCCTAGGAGGTTCATATTTGATAGATCTCCTGGAATTGTATTTTTTTTTAGGGTACATGCGACATTCTACAGCTTTATGACCAAATTTTCCACTTGAATAATAGTAGCCATAAAAAATTTGTTGGTAGATGGATGGAAATTTTCGTCGAGGAATTGTCTTCCAAGGCTGTTCTTGCGAATCTTGTCCAATGAAGTCTACATGCATGTCAGATCTCATAGGTTCATTGTATTTTTTTTTAGAAGGTCCTGCTTCTTCTTTGTAACTGATGCCAGTTTTTTCATTGTAAGATCGTTGATTGTTGATGAGTTCTTCCAATGCCCTTGAGCTGTTGGCATAGTTTTGGATAGTTTTTCCTTTCTTCACTTCCTCACACAGCGAGACTAATTTGGCTTCTAATTCTTCCCTTTCTTGGTTGCTTTATTCCAACTTCTTTTGAAGTGACTCTTCAATGAATTTTTGTTCTTCAACTTCAATTTTGAGACCTTGAACTTGTTCTTCAAGATTTTTGGAATGGATCTTCTCCGCCTTGAGATCTTTTATAAGCTTGATTGCTTCCTCATAAAATTCGTCTATGGTCCATCCTTCTTCTTCGTTGTTTGATACCTCTTGCTTATTGTGCTTGGCCATAAACAATACTCTCACATTGGCTTCTTCTTCACTATCATTGTCTTCATCGGATGATGAGCTATCTTCTTTAGAGAGAAAGTTCCTTTTGGATCCTTGCTTGTTGAATTTCTTAAAGCCTTTCTTTCTTTTTGAGTTGCCATTAATTTTGTTTGGAAATTTTGCTGCAAAATGCCCAACCTCATTACAGCTGAAACATATCAATGGAATTTTACCTTTGAATTGTCCCTTACCAATTTGTAGTTTTCTCGTGAAGTAAGCATATTATTCATCTGAAAGACCTTCTTCATCATCTCCCTTTTCTTCACACTTGCAGGTGCATGTCTTTTCAATTGAAGGATGTTTATCCTTATTGGTTTTCTTAGATGCAACAAACGCAGTTTATAGATGCGAAGTACCCTCTTCTTCATCAAGTCTCATTTCATATGCTATGATAACTCCATGTAATTCCTAATTGTTGAGTTTGTCTAGATTTGCACTGTATTCTAAGATCGACACCTTTGGGTTGAATCTCCCTGGTAACGTTCTAAGAATCTTCCGTATAATAGTCTTCTCGTCAACTGGCTCTCCCAATCCTTCCAGAGTATTGGTTATTTCATCAATGTATTGAAAGTATGCAACAATGTTGCAATATTCTTTCATTCTGAGTTGCTCAAATTTTTCTCTATAGATTTGAAGCTTTTCTTCTTTGACATTTGAGTCACCTACATATATATTCTCAAGCTTTTCCCCATACATTTTTAGTAGTTTTCCAACCCAACACCTTATCATCCATAAGTCCACTGATAATATTATTCTTTTCTTTGCATCATTTACCAAAATCTTCTTACCTTGATCATTTGCGGTTGATGCAAATCCTTCTGAATAGTGTCCCATACTTCGTAACCTTGCGCCAAGAGATATACCTCCATTCTTCCTTTCTAGAGTGCATAATTATTTTCATTTAATATAATCACTTCAATTTTGGTATCACGCATCTTCTACTTACTGAATCGCCATTAGTTCAACTGTTTGAGCAAAATTTATGGAACACATCAGAGAGTAATGAATCAATATTTTTCCAATAGTACTATTAATCTTTTAATTATTATCACATTTAATTGATAAGATACCAACAACAAGAGGAAAATGTCTACACGTCACAATGAACCATTTCTTAATACAAAAACTGCACCTAATGTTTTAATAAATCTTAAGTCAATTGAAAATTAAGTCCAACTTAATATGTCTGAAATCCTTCATCTCATCTGACTGAAGTCAATGTCCAGATTTTAATATGTCACTAATTTATCTTTTAACCAACTTTCAATAGATAACCTCATCCTTTACCATCACCTCATCACCACCCTATAGAAGAATAAAAGAAGAATGGACTCCCATACCAGGGAAAATGGTCCACTTTTACAATGATATAGAATGATGTAGAAGAAGAAGATATAATAGACCAGAACCCCAACTTTGACATAACCACCTAATGATGATCCTAGACCTCCCAACACCGCCTCTTCAACCCTTGGCAGATAGATACTAGTACAATTTGTACAATAATGTATTTACAATGACTAAGTACAATGATACCTTTACAATGATTGTATGCAGTGCTGCCCACTTGAAGACTTCATATGATGAACTTCTTGCTGCTGTTATGCACCTTGGTTGTTGCTCTTGTCATGATACGCTCTGCTGCACCTTGCTTTTCTTTGCTGCCATAGAAATTATGGTCCTTTGCAACCCTTGAAAACACATGATATAGCTTTTTTTGTCTTCTAGGAGCTCGATATTGAATCTGGTGTATATCTGTTATTTCAGATCTTAAATATCTAATTTTGGGTCCTGTAGTAGTCCTCTGAGTTGTATTTCCAATGCTATAGGTCTGACCCAATTTGGATTCTTCAAAATAGATTTATACCCAATTTCTCACACTGCCCTAATTATGTATTGTTTCAGCAGAGCGCACTTGTATGGAATTCCACGTGTCACTGTTTCTTCATTTTCCTCTCAAATTGATAGAGTGAAAACTATATATTGTGCAATATATACCACTTTTTACAGAATTCTTATCTGATACTTAGAGAGAGAGTTATGATGATTTTACCAAGGTCACTTCTTTGAGATGAATTTCAGGAGCCTTCAAAATCCCTTACTTCCACAGATCATATCTCCAAAAATGTTGTGCAAATTGATCTAAAATGTTTACTACAGCTTCCTCAGGATTTCAGCTTCGCCTCATAAAAATTTCAGCTTCTCAGCCTTCGTAGAAAAAAGGTTAGAGCAAAAATTCCACGATGACCTGTTTCAGATGGCCGAATCCCTTGCCTAAGGAGGAAATGAAGATCACAATATATATGAATGCTTAAGTTGAGAGGGGCTTCAACAAGTGAACGTGGGAGGGATTTTAGGAGCTTAAAAAAATATTAATTATGACTTTTCAATGACCCATGCCCCAACCCCATGGGGTTTTAGCCCACTAACTGGGGGTACAAACTTCAAACATGAATATCTCTCAAACCGTGAGGAATTACATGGCATGCCATATATCAACGGAAACATCTCGACAAGTAGAAACCATAAAAAGAATTATTGACCCAGAATATATTGATTTGGTAGGCCAAAATTCCCATGCAATATTGGGTTAGCCCCTGGTGCTGCTTGGGTTGACATCAATGACAACCGTTGATCAACAGCCACAATGACTTATAAAAGATGAAATAAAATCTCTACACCAAATCTGTCTATATCAGGAGAATTTTCCAAAACAATTTAGCTATTTGCAAGAACTGTAGGATAACAATCATCGACCAATGAATTGATACAAAGTAGAAATAATTGATGCACATTTTAAACCCTAGTGCCATTTTGAGACACATTCCTTTCTTGAAAAGTTCCTTTTTTGACAAACTGAATATTATGATTTATAATCTTGAAACTTCCTTTGTACTAGTTGGCTTGGTTGTATTATTCCATTATTAGTCCCTGGAACTTTGTCCTATTCCATTACCTCTTAGAATATAATCAGGACTTGAATAGGATTATTGTAGATGACTTTTATAGATAGAGTAAATTACTTCTCCTTCGGTGGGCATTAGAAGTTATGTGCTTTTCCAAGAAATAATATTTGATTCTAATCGTCAGTAGTATCTCTATTAGCATCAATATTTTCAATCAATGTGGTCCTGGATCGAACCAATCGGCTGCAGGTACTACGATATCGGAACTCTTCAAAATCTTGCTATAGGATATTGCCCTATATTGGTCAAATTTTATTCTTGATCACAAAATTCTTTGGTGTTTCTTTCAAACTTCAAGTAGTATAGTATCCATTAAGATCTAACTTCTCCCTCTTTCTTGGCTAAGATAAGTGAAATTCCTTTTGTTTTTTCATTTAATCAGCTTATTTTTTCCTCCTTAAGCTTCATGCTTTTCCATGTTCTTCCAATTCTTCCAATTGCTAATCAAGCTTAGATAGATCTTGTCTTGACTTGCAGGCTTTGTTAGAAGACTATGAAAGAACAAAAATAGGCAAAGTATAAAGATAATAGTAATAACTGTAATCAAGGAGATGTAAAATGCTTATCTTTTGAAGAAGGGTTAGCTCCCTCTTAATCTTGGACCTGTTCACCAACCTAGTTCTTACATTAGCATGGTGTCATTATTAACGAGAGTTAGATCTAGTTTTTACAACGGAAATGATTAGATAGGGTTTTTTTTGTAGGTTCATCTTAGTACAAAATAGTGAGTTAGATGCAAAGCCCTAGAGTCTTTATTGAGAATCCTTCTATACATGAGATTTTCATTCCTTGATCATAAATAAATTAGCAAAAAAAGACTTCAAATGTTATCATAACAATGATTTCTAAAATATATCTACACAAACCATTATTACTATCTTTCAAGAGATCATTATCTTAGCATTACTACTATTGACATTGAGCATAGTTTACATGTACCTCTTTTAACTTCCCCTATTCTCCATTATTGCGTTCGAGTATGGTACTACTATATTGTAAGTTGTAACTTCTTGGGGCTGCTTCAAAATATATTCTTACGCTAAATTAGAACTTCTCTGTCCATACAGTTCTGTAACTTGGTCTTCACATTGATCTTAGTAATTGGTCCTTCAAGCTCGGCTATAAGCCACGTAGATATCTTTGAGCTGCTTTCAGTGTCCTTTATCTTTCAATATCAAATAGGTTGGCTTCAAGAATTGAATTCGTCTTTTTTTTATGTATGAGAAGGGTGCTATTTTCACAAACTTGTGTCATGGATTCCCTATACCCTCACAGTCCTTATGAAGAGATATAATGATGCTACATATTCTAGTGTCATAGAGTTGGGCCTTATATCATCATAATAAATTCTGTCACGAAGTAGCACCCCTCAAGTTTTCGCACAGGATGCCACTAAACTCTGATTCTTGATGATTCAAAAAGTTTTGTATTTCTTTGTATAGTTCATATCACAAATATACATGTTCTACTTGTCATAGAGATGCTCAGAATTTTCACAAATGTAAATTTTGTCATTAATTGTAGCTTCAGACTTGGAATTGATCAGAATCTTGGCTTTTATTCACAGTGATGATTTTGGTCCCTTCTATAGACATGTACCTTAGTATTTTGGTCCTGTAGCATAGAGTAGATCACAGAATTTTGATTCAATTTGCACAATGGTATAGAGATGCTCAATCCTTTATGTCACATTATAAGACTTGTTTTGCATGTCTTTAAGTTCATCATTTGTACATTTAAATTCCTCAGAGACGATCCACATGGTTTTGGTTTATTTTAACTTCAGATCACAATACACTTTTATCCTTCGTCTCATAGTGCCACAAATCTACATTGATTATGAAGATGATGGTCTTTTTAGATGTCAAAGATGGATAGTCTTCCAAATGAGTCAAGCTGCCTTATATAGTGTTAGATAGACCTTGTATCATTTCATGTTGGTGTCATCATTGATGCCTTGAATCTTCAAATATTTTTTTCTATAGTAAGCTTTAGATACCTCATAGAAGTGTCACAAAACCTTTTTTTATTGATCGAAGAACAGTACCTCAGATATTCGTTTTTCCCCAAACAAACTTGCTTCAGTCATTATAGAAATTTTGGACTTGTTCATACTCTTGAACTAGCCTTTGAACTCAGCTGTAATAGATGTCAGCTACAATATTTTGGTTACTCAAACTATACAAATATCATGAATACACTTGGTCTTTTTGATTAAGAAAGGAGCGCATGGTCATGCTCAGATTGCCACTGAAATTATTGTCACAGTAGGCTGTCTTTGTTTAATAGATTTCATATAAGCCATTTTATTTTTCTTTGAGTACTTTGTAGATTATAAAGATAATGACTTATATTCTTATCATAGGAGAAGGTGCCTTTGAAATTCACATTAGTACAAGAAACTTACTTCATAAATCAACATAGAGACTCAAATATGTGTACCTATGCCAAATATTTTGTCGACAACAGAGATATGAATTTCATCCTTGATTTACAGAGATAATTCCATAGAGTGTTTGCATGTATTATATGTCTCTTTTTCTAGCCCTTAAGTATTTCGGTCCTTCCTTTATTGATGAGCTCGGTTCACAGGAATATTGATGTCTTTCTTCAACTTGAATCACAGAGGTATTGTGCCTCCTTCAATTCATATTTTAAGGAAAAGATGTCACATAATTTGTATGATAATTTACTTAAGGTGCCACAGGATAAGAAAATAAGCCAACAAACTGTTATCTTCAATCTGCCTTTCCTTCAACCTAGCTCTGATACCATGTTGAGAAATCAAGATGCTTGTAGATTAGGGTAGATTTCTCTTAACTTGATAATTAATTGTGAATGTTTGTTGGCTTATTTTTACTTATGTTATCTTCTTCATCAAGAAATTACCAAAAGTACAAAACATGAAGATCACAAAGAGACAAAGAACACAAGAAATTAGGCTCCAAACTAGGGCAAAAACCCACAAGGGGGAAAACCCAAGAAAATCCTCTTCTTACAAAATCAGATCAAAGTGAGATATACAAGACCCAAGACCAAGACTGAAAGACCCAAGCCAACCCTTCTCCCATCCATTTCCAACAAATCATGGTCAACAGAAGTCAATGTTGGTCAAATCTCAGAAATCTGGTCATCTCCTAAAATTTTGGGCCTGCAATACCACAAAATTAACTCAGAAAATTCCCATGCGTGAACAAAAACTAGGGCAGAAAACATAAATTTCTCTCCATTGAATTTCACTGAAATTTTCCTTCTTGCACATAAATCAAAGTGATGGATGGATAATAAAATTAGATTGAACTATCTTGTATTTATATATGTCCAAGAGGTCAAATGGCTGCCTCTTTAGGCCATCTTGTCCAGGAGAGCCGACTTGGTCTTTGTGGTGACATTTTTGACTCTTTGACTTGAAAAATAATTTTTCTTTTTCTTTTATAGGTCCAAATGGGACCTTGACTCAATTACATTTCATTGACTCATGATAAAATTTCTCTTGACTCAATTGATCCTAAAAGCATGAGGAACATGCTTTGACTAGAAATAAAATAATAATAACAATGAATATAATAAAATTATAATTACATCAATAATACATTTGAATTACATTATGAAGGCCGACGCTAGTTACATTTTCAATAGGGTCATTTAATTAGAAAAGGAAATTACAGTCCCCCTTCCTGACATTGCTTGTTCTCAGGAAATTTCACGTTCATGTATTGCAAGATATTTTCTTGCACATATGCAGCCCACTTTAAAATTTCATGGATATATTTGAAAGCTTCATTCACTGTGATGCAATTTTGTGCCTTCATTTGCCATATAAAAAACTTATGGATGTTAAGAGATGCATATAGATCCTTGAATTTCATTGTCACATAATAGTAAGCTTGATGGTCTAGTGACTGATTGTTGTGGTGTGCCTCCATTGGATTGAAATCCTTAAACTACTCACATACAGTAAGTGGCACTCTGTTAATTTTCTCCTCAAAAATGTCATATTTATTTAGTAATAGAATGAATGATGTATCTCTGAAACATGAATGTTCCAAAACATTCTCAAAAAGTTCTTTATTGAAGGTCATCTTATTTCTCAACCCACTTTTGGTCATATTCACTTATAGAAACACAAAAGATTACAACTCGTACATTCTCAAATATTTCCAGCCACTTACAACCTTCATTTAATCCTTTATTATTTACTCCAATAATATGATACTTCATAGTTGGAGTTGGACAATCAAAGTTTTCATTACAAGGTTCTGACATTAGACTACGACCATCAGTTGAAAATTATATAAATGCTACCCCATTACTTTGAGACACTCTAGCATATAAAATGTGACATTCTGATGGATTGTATGAATTATTTGATACCTCAACATCCAGTTCCTAGAAGTGACCAGCAACATAAGGGAGGACATGCAACTCATTTCTTCTTGCACACATAGCTTGAATTGCAGGGTCCCTCCACATTTCATCAAATATTGGGGCATACTCACGTGTTGCAGGTGGGAAAAAACCATCTAAATCCCCCATTGACATAATTTCCAGAAGCCAATTGGAAAAAGGTTTCAATTTTGGATTGAGAGAGTAAGTACATTGAGCAACTTCTTTATCATCACTTTCATCTGAGGCAGAAACTTGTTCATGTACGCTGGAACCATCCATATCTGCTAAGCTTTCCTCCTCAAAATTCTCACGCCCCTCAAGCAATATGAAAAGGTATTTATATAGGTTGCTTTGTATCATCAGTTTGATGTTTTGAAACTCCTCCTGTGAAAATTTCTCACCCTTGTAAAGAAATTTTTCATGCTTGAAAATTGTACTAGCACTAGAGCCTTCATATCCAAGTAACAAGAGCTTTTAAATCTTCTTCTGCTTCAAGAATTCTTGAATAGAACTACTGGAATGATTATCTATATTTTCCCTCAAGCCATGATATTTACCAACTCTTTTCGCATACACCTTGGAATATTAAGCACTCCACTGGAACCCCTATTCATCCAAATACCTATCAATATTGATATACCATGCCCTAGGTGCCTATTTCAAAACATACAGAACCTTCTTCAGTCTACAGACTAGATGCTCGTTCCCTAAAACCAAAAAATAGTATGGTTGATACATGTAGACTTCTTCCCACAAATATCCATTAAGAAAGGCACTTTTCACTTCCATACAATGGGCCTTCCAGCCAAATTGTGCTAGCATGGCTAGAAAAATTTGGATTGTGCTCATATTTGTTGTAGGAGCAAAGGTATCCTCATATTCAATGTCCTATTGCTAAGAAAACCATTATGTAATCAACCATACTTTGTACTTGTCAAATGTACCATTTTCCTTGTACTTGATATTGTACATCCCTTTGCAGCAAATAGGTTTCTTCGCTAATGGAAGTGATGTTAGACCACAAGTCTGATTTTTCATCAAACTCTAATATTTGACTACCATGGCTCTTTCCCAATTCGGTCTCCCTTGTGCTTCCTCAAACATCTTGACTCATAGATTTCCTTAACATTGACCATGAGATCAAATTTGACTATGTTCTCTGTTTTATCTTTCCACTCAATAATCATCCCTTGATCATTTTTCTTACTCAAACATATCTAATGGTGTTGTGCCATTACTTGGGTATCTTCTTATGATCTTCCTCATCCAAGTCTGTATTGTCACCATGACCTGGACCACCTATATCTAGATCATAAATTACTAGTCTAGGAGACTCATCATGCTCAAAATCTTCCACCCCCCTTCAAGTGAAACTACCTGAAGCTTGAAACATGAGTCCTCAACCCCTTCTAGCTTCAAAGTAATTCAAAACTTAGGAGAATTTTGGAAAGGTCCAATCTCCTCATCAAAAAAAAATTCACTATTGAAGCTTACCCTATCAGTGTTAATATCAATCAACCTATAAAACTTATAGTGATGTTGTACCCTATAATCATTAGCTTTGCTCTTTGGATATAATTTGGTTATCTTCTTACCTAGAATCCAAGTGTAGGCAATAGAACCAAAAACTTTAAGATGACTTACTTGGACTTTATTCCAAACCATGTTTCTTTGTAACCTTCTACTTCATCGCCATCGTGGGAGATATATTCAATAGGTATACTATTGTGAACATTGCCTCAACACAAAACCTATTTGGAATAGAATTCCTCTACAACTTACACCTAGACATATTTGTGATAGTACAGTTTTTCCTCTCAGCCAATATATTTTGTTGTGGAGTGTAAGGTGTAGTATATTGTCTTTGGATCCCATGTTTAACAAAAAATTCATTGAAATATTTTAAGTAGAATTCCCAACCTGTATCATTTCTAAGAGAGGCAATATGAAAACCTAATTGTTTCTCTATTAATAATTTGAACTTTTGAAATTCATTAAAAACATCATATTTTAATTATAGAAAATATACCCACATTTTTCTATTGAAATAATCAACAAACGGAAGGAAGTACCTAGCACCAGTGGTTGACGTCATGTTCATTGGTCCACATATGTCTGAAATTACCAACTGAAGGACCCTCTATACTCTCCAAGCTTGTCCTTCATAAAATGGTATTCAATGTAGCTTCCCTGCCTGACAAGCTCTGCAAACTCTGTGGATCTTCTATAGAATGTTCATAAGTCCATCTCCTAGCTTCTCTCATGCCTACTAAGAGAGATAGGTCAAGTTGAGGTGCCCATACATATGATGCCATAGGGGTGCTAGATTTTTCAATAAAAATTACCTTTAACTTACAAGTTCTAATAATATCAATATTCAAAAATCTTAAGACAGTGAAAGCTAAGAGATTCATCTAAAATGGATCATTATAATCTTGGACATAGAAAGCACTCATCGTTGCATATTTTCCTAAAAATTCAAACAACCTCAATTATATGTTGAACCTACCACTTAATTTGAGGTTCAAATCCTAAGCCATCAATTTCCCAAGTGAAAAGGTGAAATAAGAAAGGTACGAGTCACTATAGGAGATCAATTTTTCTTTTCAAATTTCTTCTTCCTTCAACTAGAGGGAATGATGAGATCCTAGGAGTTTAAAATTTAGTGTTTTCAAACCTTGGGAACATATGAAATGTTTGTTTCCATTAAGCATGAGTGTATAATGATTAACTTAAATGGTCTTTAGCACAATCCCTCTAGATTTGTCTCTTCAAATGTGAGGGCACCCACTCTCATAAAGGACATGTTGGGAGTTTAAACTTTAGTGTTTTCAAACCTCGGGCACATATGACATGAATCATATGAAATGTTTATTTCCATTAAGAATGAGGGTAGAATGATTAACTTAAATGGTCTTTAACACAATCCCTCTATATTTGTCTCTTCAAATGTGAGGGCACCCACTCTCATGTTCACATTTACTGATATTAACCTTTAGGAAAAGATAAGAAAATATAAATTGGACTAATGTATAAATCCATGTGAACATGATACCCATTCACTCTCTCACACACTCAATGTGCAAAATTTGTCTCCTAAAGGACATGATTTGGGAAATATATCAGTTGCCTTAAAAACTTAGGTTCGAGTCAATTCTACATGCAACATGATACTAAGAAGTTGCTAAGTTGTCTCCTACTAATATGCTAAATTGTTCACCATCAGTTCAGAAATTCTAGATGAATCTCATGGTGTTGCAATGTTATTTAATCTTACAAGTTGGCATACTTTCTTAGTCCCACAGTGCTGAAAAAATTTCCTCAACTATTAATCCTAAAGAAGCCCAATAATGGGTGAACATGGATAGGCCAGCTTGAATTTTCTCACATGTCTTCCATCTCACTTAGACACTTATTTTGGGAACTCTTATACATTTACTATGTCAGTTTTCTAAAGCCTAAGATGGGAAAAATAAATAAAAAGTTTGTGCAAGCAACAACACACTTGACTAGATTGAACTCGGCCTAGTCTTATGATGGGTGTACATTTTAAGGGCTTATTTCCTAATTCAAAATCACTGAAGATATATAAAATAACTATTTCATTTGTCCTACAATTCCAATAGTGCGCATGGAAAGATTCTCTGCAAATATCTTTTGTTGCATATGGTAGGCCTCTGAATAGACTAAGAATGTACTAGCATAATCCAAACATGACCTACAAGTCACCATTGTGTTTTGGTTTCTGAAGGCTACTGCATTATTGAATGACTAGTGAAGTGTCAACCAGTGAATAAGCTTCAAGCTTTGGAGAAGTCACAATATATATTAAAATTTTGTCTTGCAGATTGGCCTCTTGACCAATTTTTTCTAGGAATGCCTCTTATGAAAAAATAAGTTCTTTCCTAACAGGTTATGACCCTCTTGAAAATACCAGGTTCACTAGAACATTGGAAGAAAATATCTAATGCACGCATCATGCTACCACTGCAAGCCATTGCAGAAAATAGAAACCAAGGTGAAAAAGGATCTACAGCTACATTGTAGACGTGTTACAGTGATAATAATTTCTTGGATGTCTATTCTCCAACATCCATAGCATTACCACAAATAATCATAGTTTGTATTTAACTCCAAATAATATACATTCCAATAAAAAATTGTTAATCATAGTTTTACCTTGTGGAAATGATTTTCCTAATGCTCTACTCTCATTTTCAGTCAAAAACTAGATTTCATATATTGATGACGTTCCTACTATAATATGACCAACTATCGGACAACTATCTCACTGTAATTCTAGATAAAATGAGCAGTGTACCCAAATAATAAAGAAATTGAAAATGCTAGTAGATATTGCAAGGTAAGTAAATAACTAGGTAGTACGAATGATATGCTATTCCATAATTCACTACCTTTCCCATTTATAAAATAGTTTCTACAACAATTCCGCTGCATATTAGTTCTTTATGTTGTTATTTATTGAAATTTTGGCTCACACAGGGATTACAATCAGCCTTTCCATAGGAGATACATATGGCTTATGCAATTGGCATACCATTGCTCTTACTGTAACTAACATTTTCTGATAAGAATTTACGGTTGAAATATTGCATTTACTTGTTTTGGCTTCCTAATTGTTATGAAGATATATTAACTAACTATTTAATTTGTCCTACAATTCCAATAGTGCACATGGCAAGCTTCTCTGAAATTATCTTTTGTTGCTTATGGTAGGCCTCTGAATAGACTAAGCTTGTACTAGCATAATGCAAACATGACCTGCAAGTCACCACTGTGTTTTGGTTTCTGAAGGCTGCTGCATTATTGACTGACTAGTGAAGTATCAACCAGTGAATAAGTTTCAAGCTTTGGATATTGGCCTCTAAATTATGTCTTGCAAATTGGCCTCTTGACCAATTTTTTTCTAGGAATGCCTCTTATGAAAAAATAAGTTATTTTCTAATAGTTTATGAACCTCTTGAAAATACCAGGTTCACTAGAACATTGGAAGATAATATCTAATGCACTCATCATGCTACCACTACAAGGCATTGTAGAAAATAGAAACCAAGGTGAAAAAGGATCCACAGCTACATTGTAGACGTGTTACAGTGAAAATACTTTCTTGAATGTCTATTCTCCAACATCTAGAGCATTACCACAAATAATCATAGTTTGCATTTAACTCGAAATAATATACATTCCAATAAGAAGTTTTCAATCATAGTTTTACCTTGTGGCAATGATTTTCCTTATGCCCTACTCTCATTTTCAGTCAAAACCTAGATTTCCAATATTGATGACATTCCTATTTTAATATGACCAAATATCGAACAACTGTCTCACTGTAATTCTAGATAAAATGAGCAGTGTATCTAAATAATAAAGAAACTGAAAATGATAGTAAATATTACAAGAAAATTTTTAGGAGCGGTACATTCCTCCTTGAATAATAAAGAATGGCTGGAGTTAGGGTTTGGAGACGAAGGGATGCTGTCGCCACCATCGCTGAAGCTCCCCCTCCAGTGCCTGCACTTCCCAGGTTTGCTATTGTGGCCAAGAAAGAAACTGTTGTGGCACCATTTGTTGCCCCCAGCCGAGGCATCCCCCTACCCGAGTTGAAAACCACCTCCAAAATCTTTGTAGTGGCAGCGGGCACAGAGGACGCTCTCCATGAAAACTCCACCACCGTGGAATATTTTACATCTGCCAAGAGAACTGTTTCCATCGCAACAGCACCAACGTATGTGCTTTGCAGCCATAGAAACATGCCGCTGATACGACCTCATCCCGTCGATCCTCTTTTCGTAGATGCAGTCGTTCACACCAAACTCACAGAATCTATTTTAGCTTCTCTCCCATGGCTACTGAGCTATCCAGATATGCCTACTGGGGGTGCAAGGGAGTCCTCATGGGCTGGAAAAAACACCCATTTCCATGGCTTCCTGCCTCATTATACAACTTCTCTCAAACCCTAGCAGCAAGACTTGGAAAAGATGGATTACCAGATTACCAGTTTGCTATCTTCTCAGATATGCAGAGGCAAGCATGAGTCTGCTGATCTCTCTGCTCCTTTTCAGATCTAGATCTTTCTCCTTTCTGGCAAAAATATGCTGCATTGGGTGAGCTCTTCGGATCTGGTGCAGGACGTCATGCAAGATCTTGAACATTGGCTAGGGATTCCTTATGCATTACAAAGACTTCTCTATGAAGGTAAAAAAATTGAGGAACCTTATCCCCTCTCTTTTTACAACATTAAAAGAAATCCATCTATTGTTTTCACCCTTCTTCTGAGAGGGGGCATAGTTGGACAATCATCTACAACTGTTTATTTTTCCTACAAAGATGCTATCCATGCTTAGATACACAAGAAATCAACTCCACCAGCTACGGCTCCCAATCCTTTTATGGTGGAAAAACTGGAGGAAATTCCCTCCATAGAAATATCGCATCCAACGTTGGATGATCAATTCCAAAAGTATGCAGAGTTTGCCATCATTTGAAGATTTAATGGACTATGGCCGTGCACTGCAGATCTCTACCAATGGATCCAATCCAACTGGACCAACAACTGCAAGGTTTTATTCTTATCAAAGGGCTTCTTCATTGTAGTGTTTTATTTTCGCAAAGACTACCAAAAATATTTAACAGAAGGCCCATGGTTTTGGGGAACAACAGGGTTATTCCTCACCCCCTGGTTCCCAGATTTCGATCCATCTATAGCATTCATCACCAAGCTTCCTATTTGGGTCAGAATTCCTAACCTTCTGGCGCATCTATGGCACTTTTCTGTCTTCCAAGGGATTGGAAATACTCTAGGCCATTTTCTAGCTACAGACCCCTCGAGGGGGGAAAAGGGCATATACACCTTCGACAGAATTTGTGCAGAAATGGACATGAGCAAAGGTCCACCCGATTAGATTAATCTTAAAATTTGGGAATTCCTTTGGACTCAGACCTTGGAATACGAGAACACAACCTTACGATTCCTTCACTGCCATCAAACAGGGCACCTTCAGAACTTCTGCCCCTCGTTCCCCGCCCAAAAGAAGAAATTCAATCACAAGACGAAATCCAAAAGCTGGAAACCATGTGATCCTCCCCCCATGGATGATGTTGATTTGTTCAGCTCAGACGAAGAGGAGGATGAAGCAGAAGGGGAGGAAGTAAAGAAATCATAGGATCCACCTTCGACAAGCCCCGGGGAATCCAATGTTCCACCAAACTCACAGAAAAGAAATCATGAGTCTTCCCCCTTGGATTCAGACAAGGAGACCTCACCAACAGCCCAGCTTAGTTTGCAAATAGTTCTAGCTCAGTTGCATCATATTGGCTGGGTCAAAGTCGGTAAAAAAAAAGGGAAAAAATTCCGTATGGATGATTCGACCCATTCTGGGTAGAATCCCTTGTTTAGCCTTTGTTACCTTGTTACTTCTTGTTTCCTTTTTGCTTATTGCAATTCTCTCTTCATGGTTTCTCTCAGGGGCCGAGGTGGATAGTCTATCTTTTTCGGCTTCCTGTTTACTTTCTTCTCTTGATTGTAACTTCATATTGTACCATATGCTCTCTTAATAGAATTAGTTTTATGGAGAAAAATAAGAAGAAGATAGTAGATATTGCAGGGTAAGAAACTAAATAGGTAGTACGCATGATATGCTATTCCATAATTCACTACCTTTCCCATTTATAAAATAGTTTCTACAAAAATTCCACTGCATATTAGTTCTTTATGTTGCTATCTATTGAGATTTTGGCTCACACAGGGATTACAATCAACCTTTCCATAAGAGATAGATATGACTTATGCAATTGGCATACCATTTTTGTTACGGTAACTAACATTTCCTGATAAGAAGTTATAGTTGAAACATTTCATTTACTTGTTTTGGCTTCCTAATTGTTATGTATGGCATATATAATACCAAATGTTGATTGGGATTCATATGTGACCAAATGAAAAAGGCTCTAACTGTTGCTAAATGCAAAAATGTGACAGGCTAGGATTGGAGGGATTTTGTGCAAATTATAATGAAAAATAAAAAAGTGAAGGCTTGCACCTCCAGTGCAGTGATAACAGGGTTTCCTATTTATAATCTTCTATAGTTATTATTATTATTATTATTATTTCATTTCTTTCTGACTGTTTCTCCCTGGTCAAGGTGTTTCTCAAGTTTGTCAGCTCTGAATGCTAAACATGTTGCTTGATGTCTTGCAGTGGAAACACCTCACATCTTAGCATAGGTCCAAGATCTAGTTCTGGTATAATAGCTCAAATTGTGGAGGATTTGGTAAGTGCCTGCTACTTAAAGCCTTACCACTATGACCCAAGTGCTATTTGGCCACAACTAGAAGATTAGTGAATTGGGCTAAAGAGAATGTTGTGTGTGTTGATGCTGCACACATGGCATATTTTTGCAAGCCCTTTTTCCCATCATGTGCAAGATGCACATAGCATTCTCTTTGCCAAATAAGATAACCTTCTAGTGTTGCATGAGATTCTAGCCTCTTTAGACTAGGGAACTGTCCAAAACTTTGCCACTCTTGGTTCATAGTTATCCTGTGATTTTAGTCTGATTGCAAGAATTTTTCCTTCACATCCCTTCTCAATGTTTCTACCATAACCTCAGAGCTACTCGGGTTTGGGGTTGTTCCCTAGATATATCTTGGGGTCTGGACCAACCTCCCAATCTACTGGCAACATTTCTATACCTCCAGAAGGTATATCACTTATCATAGGCATTTTTGTTTCTCCAAAATGTCGTTACTCTCACAAAAGGGTGCATTCTAATTTAAGATTCTTTCTCCCACAACTCAACATGCTGTGTGCAATGTGGTGCCTATTGGGTGATTTTGATGGCTTCTACAAACTAGTTATTAGATGATGTTTCTAACCTATTAGGAAGGAGCTACTTAGCGGTAACTGCCTCTCTGATAATTGCTGATATTTATTGTTCATTAGTATATTTAAAAATTCATCACCAGGGATTAATGTTTCAATTTTATCAAGTGTATCTTGTTTTATATTCAACACAATATGGACTTTGCATGTACTCAATTCATTGGAGCAAGGCTTTTTGGCTTGCCTTGAATATTGAAAGCAAGTTACAGAAGCAATCCCTAAAGATGGAGCATCATTGACAACAATTCAAGCTCCTCTCAAAGGATGTTTTCTAATCCCTCATCTTCTGCTCCTTCCCCTTGTCATCTTCATTTGTTTACAAGGCATGACAAAGATACCCATAAGTCTAAATTTTAACCCAAAAGAAATTGTAATGATAGTGGAAATGTTACGATAATATTGTTATTATCACTAATGGTCTGCCCATTCTAATGAGGGATGTCTTAAGCAAAGAGTTCTCAACACATATTTCAGTGGTTGAGCAAAAGGAAGGAGAAGGTTAAAATGATTATAGTGAACAATCCCAGTTACATAAGTGGCACTAGTACATTTGGTCAAAATTTTGACACTTTAGTTCCGACACTTTTGTCGTAATGTCATAAATTTTCCCAATTTTTATCAATTTTTCAAATCCCGCCAACGACCGTCACTATACCGACGTTTAGGGACATCGTCGCTTTTGCGACGTTTATGAATGTCTTTGGAAATGTGACATTCCAAACTATTCGTCAGTATTATGACGTTTTTGGGACAAAACGTCGGAAGAGCGATGTCTCTAACATATTCATCGGTATTGCGATGTTTTGGAGAAAACGTCGGAAATGCGACGTTTCTAAAATATACGTCGGTCTTGCGACGATTTTCTCCAAACTGTCGCAAGACCGATGTATATTTTAGAAATTTCATCAAATCCCATGCCTCACAAATGAATCCAAAAAGTCTACAATGGCGTGATATTTGATGGTATTTTACACCATCTAATGGCCAATACCCATTGTATCAAATCATACATATGATTCTATAAGGTGAGTGCCTTACAACGTAATTAAAATTAAAATGATAAATATTTATTAATATAAATATGAAATTTATGAATAAAAATATAATAAAATATTTAAAACTATATCTTAGAGTGATAAATTATAACTTTTGGGAAAAAATATTACTTATCATTATTACAAGATAAATCTAAATTTCAATTTATAACCTTTTGTTGCATAATAATTGTTTATGATTCTATAACATTAATTATGATAAATATATTACACCATTGGTTTATATAGATATTGTGATTCTACTATGTACATTTACTAGCTACAGAATGTTATAATAAATATATTACACCATTGGTTTATATAGATATTGTGATGCTACGTCTATGTACATTTACTAGCTACAGGTGATTTGTTGGAGATGGTGAACTCCACCACACCATACCAATGGTCCACAAATCCTTTACATGGAGAGATAATCACCTTAAATAGGCTATTTTTAAATGTTGTAACCTATTAAGGAAGATATAAAATAAACATTCCATCCAACATTTTCTCTCCCTACAATGACTACTCTCGGCCACATGGGCTCCTCCCAACACTACTTCCCTCCATAGCATAAGATATAAACCCTTCAACAATATAGTCACCCTATTACATGGTCCATCTAATTCATTATTGAGTCAACCTCTATCAACACACTTACAATATTTTACAAAATAACATGGTCTCCATCAAAAGACATTCATACATTAGAAAACCACACCATCTTTCAAAACCCATATAAACTTTTGAACATCACCCTCTTTAACAATCCCTTTATCCTTAAATAAAAATCACAAATCATCAATTTCAATAATAAACAATCTAAAAAAATTCAATTAGAATCTCTTTCATTAGTCCATGTTAGTAAATGAAAGTTTTTTTTCACTTTCAGTGGACGAAATTTCTGTGCAAAAGAAAAATTATACTAGCAATTGCACTGAGAGGTGCAAAGGAACACTGATAGGAGGAGTGGGGGGATGTGGTAGGCAATAATGAAGAGAAATATAAGGACAATGAAATACATTAGAAAGAGTTTCTATATATTTTATAAACAATGTAGCAAGAGGTTAAATATAAAAAGAAAATTAAACTAAGGTAAATGTCCGAGATCAACGGCAATCCTTGCAGGCACAAGGTACATAACAAAGGACAAAACCTAGAAGCACAAGGTACATAACAATGGAAAAAACCTAGAAGCATGAAGAACATGCTTTACCTAGATGATCATCAAACTAGGGCATGAATCCCATGCTCGAAAATAATATTTATCTTTCTTCTTTTTTCTTGGAAAATAAAATATATATAAAAATTTGAGTACATTAACTATTGTGAAGTTCGAAACTGGTTACATTTTCCAACACTCCCTCTTAACTAGGGAGGTATTTATAATTGTACACTTGGTACAAGGTTATTCTCAAATTGAAGAGTTCTCATAAGAAGATTTGAGTGCCTTGTGCACATTCATGTAGCCTGTTTTCCGGTTTCTCCCTTGTGCCTTCGTTTGGTCGTGCGCACTGTGTTGCGCCATGTGAGGGCACCCACCCAAATGTGTTCGGGTCAGGTCATTTCATTTGAGGGTGGCCGTATCAAATTTGATAAGTTGTGACCGTAGGGGTGCCTTGTGCATGTTTCTGTGCCTTGTTTTCCATTTCCCCCCTTGTGCTTTCGTTCTGTTAGGCACACCATGTGAGGGCGCCTACCCAAATTACACGTTCGGGTCAGGTCAAGTTTTTTCGTTTGAGGGCGGCCGTATCAAATTTGATAAGTTATGACTGCACGGGTGCCTTTTGCACATTCGTGTGGCCCGTTTTCTGTTTTATCCCTTGTGCCTTCGTTCAGTCATGCGCACCGTGTGAGGGCGCCCACCCAAACGCATTAGAGTCGGGTCATTTCGTTTGAGGGCGGCCGTATCAAATTTTCTAAGTTGTGATCACATGGGTGCCTTGTGCACGTTCGTGCAACCCATTTGTTGTTTTCTCCCTTGTGCCTTCGTTCGGTCAGGTGCATTTTGTCATTTTGTTTGAGGGCGTCTGCCCAAACTTGTTCGGGTCGAGTCGTTTTAGTTGAGGGCGCCCGCCCAAACGTGTTTGGGTCGGGTCATTTCGATTAAGGGTGCCTGCTCAAACGCATTAGGGTCGGGTTGTTTCGGTTGAGGGCGCCCATATCAAATTTGCTAAGTTGTGACCGCACGGGTGCCCTGTGCATGTTCATGTGGCCCGTTTTCTAGTTGCTCCCTTGTGCCTTCGTTCGGTCATACGCGTCATGTCACGCTGTGTGAGGGTGCTCGCCCAAATGCATTCAGGTCAGGTCGTTTCATTTGAGGGTGGCCGTATGAATTTTTCTAAGCTGTGACTGCAGGGGTGCCTTGTGTGCGTTCGTGCGGCTCATTTTCCATTTGCTCCCTTATGCCTTCATTCAGTCGAGCGTGCCGTGTGAGGGTGCCTGCCCAAACGCATTCGGTTCAGGTTAGGTCATTTCGTTTGAGGGCGGCCGTATCAAATTTTCTAAGTTGTGACCGCACGGGTGCCTTTTGCATGTTTGTGCGGCCCATTTTCCATTTTCTCCCTTGTGCCTTCGTTCGGTCGTGCGCATCGTGTGAGGGCATCCACCCGAACGCGTTCTGGTTGGGTTGTTTCATTTAAGGGTGGGCGTATCAAATTTTCTAGGTTGTGACCGCACGGGTGCCCTGTGCACATTCGTGCGGCCCATTTTCCGGTTTCTCCCTAGCTGGTTGTGCCTTTGTTCGGTCGTGGGATAGAGCTCCAAGACTTGGAGCCCTTCGCCTTTAATTAAGCATGGCTATTGCTTGGTTATCTAGGCCAATTCCTAATTAAATAGAAGGGTGGAGATGTGGAACCCAAACCTCTAGAATCCCTCATGGCTATTGGGTGGAGGAAGATCTCCCCTGGAATCCTAGAATATGTCTGCAGGCTGAATCTAGAAGGGTGGAGGCATGTGAACAAAACCTCTGTAATCCCTAATGCTTGGAGATTAAGACAATGTTACGATCCTCATTATCTGAAAATATTACATGTCTGGCATGGTTCTTATAAGAGCCACCCAACCAGTAAGATTGAATAGATGTCTTGTTGTTGCATATGCACATATTGATAATAAAGAGAGATTTCAATTCATGAGCATGTGGGGTGGGAACAAAACCTATGTAATCCATGTTGAGCCTCAATATTGTGCTTTCTTTCATCTTACTTTACCTCATTTTCCTTTGTCCATTGTTATCCCAGACCCAAATTGATCAATGAATTTAGTTAAAATTACTTTTAGAATGATTAACATGACTGACTTGCTAAGTTTTGTGATTATTGTCATTATAATGCATTTTGACCAGAACTAGTTGCAGAATGCAGACATTCTGTAGCTAACCGACAATTCTGCAGCTGTCTTCACGTTTGGGCATGTTCCAGGTGGCCTCTCAATAAAAACCACATATGGGTATATTCCACGTCATGTCTACATTGTTCGTTGCTCACCATGAAGGAAAAACCGAATTCTGGATATGGTTTTGATACGTGGGAACTCATTTAAGGAAGCAGATTTCTAATAGGACTGTCTTAGTCCAGATGTCCTTTTCCTTTTTACACTGCCACTTTAAGAGTCCTAGTATGATTTCGATAAGGAAAGACAATGATCCTTGAATTGTTGCAAGTCTTGTTATGTAAATTTGCTATAAAAACACTTGGAAAACCGAGAGCTAGGCTAGATTTTGCTCTAGATTTTGCTTAGATCTTGTGCTACATTTCTGAAGACGCGGATTGCTCTGTTCAAGTTATTTATCCTTTAATGAAGAAGACAGTATTGTTTTGAAAGCGTTGATTTGATTTGGAGTTAGATTCCGTCTGGTGGTAGAGGGCCCCTGCCTCCTGCACGGTTTTACTTGCGTAATTTAGATAAGTATCTTAGTTGCCTTTACGTTTTTGAAGTTTTAGTTCATAGTTAATTTCATAGCCACTATAGTTATACTCGTTCTAAAAACTCTTCCAAAAGAAGAAACTCTTCCCAAAGATTATGATAATGAATGGGAAATGGCTATAGTGTTGTAGGATTTAATTGTAGTTTCTTTTGTTCACTATCACAGTTACACTTGTTCTAAACACTCTTCCAAAAGAAGAAACTCTTCCAAAAAATCCTTATGATGTCTAAAGCATGACTGTGATGATGAATGTTTTAGTTGTTTGTTTTCACTAAGTAACATAGCTGACCTTGCTCTTAAAACGCTCTTCCAAAATATCATAATGATGGGTAGGAGACAACTGTGATATCTTAGTTTTTAAATTGCTTTCAGTCTTTATGTTTGCATTTGCAATGAATTGTACAGTCAGGATTGTTCTAAGAAACTCTTCCAAAATACCAATCATGATGGAAAAACAGGCTGTATAATCCCATATATTAATGCATGATAACTTAGTTAGGATACTCCGGAGTCTAATTGCATTTAACTCATGCTCTGTTATTTTGTTTTGAGTTTGATAATGACTTGTTAGTTCAGCACTGTTTTAGACTAGTGACATCTTAAGTTTAGTTTTAGCTTAACTCATTGCATTTGCACTCCACATTTAGTTATCATCCACTGCATATTAGATTACTTCAGTTGTTAGACTTAACAAAATAGCCTTCATTATTTACAAACTTCTTCTTGTTCCAAATCTATAATTGATTCATAACCATATGAACAGAAGACAATATCATTTCAAGGCCTGAGGTACTTTTGCAACTTCTTTACTACTTCATAAACAGAGCCTTTCCTCAAAATACTACTTTAAAAAGAAATCTATAACTCTTGGGCGAGGTTTAGTGATGATTAACTAAGTTGCAGAATAGAGTTAGGAACTAGTCTTAGAGTAAAGATCGTATGATGGTATCAATGTTTTCCTCCAAATATGCTTCAACAAATCTCTAATCATGGATAAAATGTTGCATCATTATAAGCTTGTTGTTTAATTTTTTAGTTAGGAGAATTTGAATACTTAGCTGACCACTTCTCAAGCTCTCTCTCAAAATACCTTTGATGAAAGAATTGGACAAGTTGAGTTTATGTTTTGAGTCATTTGCTTAAAAGTCATTATCAAGCTTTGTTTCTACTTAGTCATAGTTTAGATTTGATTCTGTTTCAATATTTGCAATTGCATTTGTCATTTGTCATCAACCAATTAGGCTTCACTCTGTTTTTAATCATTAGCTTCTTTCCACTAGCTTTCTAGTCATTTTCCTTGCGAACATAAAACTACCAAAAGACCAAAAACATCATAAATCATCACAAAATACCAAAAACATCATAAAACACTAAACACAACACATTAAGAGACAAACACCTAGGCACATACGGTGCACTTCACTTCAGCAGTTTACCAACCCTGGTTGACAATTAAATGAACTCAATTTAGGAGACTAGGTTGAGACCAAACATTTTGGCGCCGTTGCCGGGGAAGTGAAAACTAGGTAACCTTTGTTTCTTAGCATACAAAAACAATTATATGAGTAGGGAGAGAGATTCAAGGGGAAGATTTATAAGCAGCAGAAGCAGAATTTTGATTTCTAGAACACCACTTGTTTCATCTAGATCCAGAGCTAGTACACCTTCAACTCAGACCCACATTCCATCCTTTACTCATCCCGGACTTCTAGAAGATCTAAGGTTAGCTATTCCATTAGAGAAACCTTCCACTTCATCCACTGAATTTTCCATAGAAGAAGATTTAAAAACTCCTGTTAGGGACACAAACCTTTCCACTTCCACAGGAGAGTCAACCATGGCAAAAGAAGGAGGAGGAGGAGTCTTTAATGGAGAACACACACTATTTGGAGGTAGAGGTAGAGGTAGAGGAGAAGGAGGTAGAGGTGCAGATGGAGGAAGAGGTAGAAGAGAAATAGGAAGCTCTTTTGGGTTCCCTATAATTGATGAAGAAACCAATACAACCATGAAAAACATTTCACCCTCTGTCCTTCCAAACTTCTATGGACTTAAAACTAAAGATCCTGAAACCTTCTTATTTGAATTTGAAGTTCTGTGTAGAACTTATGACTACTTACAAGATGCTCAAAAACTAAAATTATTCCCTTCAACCTTGAAAGGAGCAGCATTGAAGTGGTTTATGAGTCTGATCAACAGTTCTATTAGAACATGGGAAGACATGAAACAAGCATTTCTAGAGAGGTATTTGGATTATTGTATGCTGGTTAATCATAAGGAAGAAGTGTTTAAGATGTTACAAAAAGAAGATGAAAACTTGGAAGATTTGTTGGAGAGATTTCATTACAACATCAAAAGAGCAAAAATGGAAAACTTAGATCAAGACACCTTAAAAGCTCTTTTGTTGAAAACAATTAGGGATGAATGGTTGAATATCCTTAACATGATGGGAAAAGGGGATATATCACAGCTCACATTACCTGAAATATCTGAGTTATGTATCAACCTTTCAAGAGGGAAATCTAAAACTATAAAAGGTCCAAGAGATCCTGCTCTTGCAAGGGCAAGTAAGTCTACTTCTGGGACAGTAAGTAGATCAGAAATAGGACACATGCTTGATGATTTTAAATCTAACATCTTAGGGAGTCTTAGTGAACAAATAGACACCCTTAAGATACAAAACAAGCAAAAAGCTGAATCTGATGCCTTGGCAATATTTTGTCCCAAATGTAGAAAGAAACATGCCTTGAGAGAGTGTCCTTTGGATGTAAAAGTTGTAGAGACCTGTGTCATTTGTTCTAAAAAACATGAGACCAAGAATTGTCCTTCTCTTCCTGGTCTCAAAGCTGTCTTTTAGGAGGAAACTCCTACAGATTCCACAGAGTCTCTCAATTTGTATCTAGAAGGCCTTGGCAGGGACCTCAAACACAAGAATTCCATGATCAAATGTATAATCAACCTCCACCTTGGAATTATTGGCAGCAACCTTAGCCTCAATTTCAAAATCAATCTCCAGATTGGGCACAAGGATCACAAAGTCCCTATGGAAGATACTCCCCATACTATCAGTATCCACCATCCTATCCACCATACCCACATTTTTATCCTCAAAATCCTCAACAAAATTTTCAACAAAATCCTCAACAACATCATCAGAACCAACCACATCAAAATCAACCACTTTCATTACCATTCCCTCAAAAATCAAATCAATTACCGGCTCAACCCATACCAAACCCCAATAATAAGAACCCTCAGAATACATACATGATAGAAGGCCAACAGTTTCCAACTTATTTAATTACTCCTCTAGACCTTAGTGATGTTCAACTTAGGTCTGGAAGAATACTTGAAAAGAGGAAACCTTCTGTGATTATACAAGAACAAGATAACTCTGAGGAAGACTCTCTACGGGTGAATAAAAGTCTTGAGGAAGACACATCCTTTCAAGACCCAAACATTGAAAAATTAAAGCAAAAAGATCCAATAAATTCAACTCCTGTATTAGAGCAACCATCTACATCTACTTCTATACCTCCCTTTCTAGAAAGATTACAAATTGATAGAGGTGTAGAAAAACAAATTATGGTGCCTAATTATGATTTCCTAGATGAGCTAAGAAATGTTTGCATTAAAATTCCATTATTACAAGCCATCAAGGAAATTCCAATTTTAGCCAAAATAATAAAGGAGTTGAGCATGAAGAAAACAAGAAAAAGAATAAGAGAAACAAAGAAAATTCAACTGGCAGGACAAATAGCAGACATTATGATGGGCAAGATTTCTATTCCAAAGTATCTTGACCCAGGAAATCCAGTTGTCAAAATTCACATCAATGGAATTGAAATCCAAAACACACTCATTGATTTAGGAGCAACAATCAATATCATGAGTAAACAAATCATGGATAAACTGAAACTTCCTAATCTTCTCTTTACACCCACACTATTACAATTAGCAGGCAGATCTGTGATCAAATCAGATGGGGTAATAGAAGACATTCCAGTGTCCCTAGATTCTTGGGAGTACCCTGTGGATTTCATGATCCTAACTCCTAAGAATAATCTAGGAGGCCATCCTGTTATATTAGGAAGACCTTGGTTGGCTACAGCTGATGCTTTTATTAGTTGTAGATCCGGTGATATGTATATCTCTGATGGTAGTTCAACTAAGAAATTCACTTTATATCCTCCAGCTAGGACAATTACAGATCTAGATGACACTCAATGGATAGAGGATGAAGAATATTTACAACCTCTCTTCACAATTTCAGAAATTAGTGAAGATAATCAAATTCTGAATACTCTAGAAAACTTTGAATCCTCTTCAGAATACAAACATGAATCACTTCAAGAGGGATCCAACATTGAGTTTTTGTCATCAAGGCAAATGTCTCTTCATTCTATGGATAAATTTGGCAGCTCTACAAGTGAGATATTTCCAGGCAAAACTTTGAACATAAACAAGAACCTAGAAAAATCTCAACAAGAAGAGTTAGTCAAAGTATTACAAAGACATTCTTCTACATATGCATGGGAATACACTGACATGAAAAGGATAAGCCCCAAGACTTGCACTCATCACATCTATATAGAGGAAAATTGCAAACCAATCAGACAACCTCAAAGACGGATGAATCCAAATCTTAGGGAAATTATTAAAGAAGAATTGCAAAAATTGTTAAATGTCAATTTCATCTATCCCATTTCAGATAGTCAATGGGTTTCTCCTTTGGTAATTGTGCCAAATAAAAATGGTAAATGGAGGGTATGTATTGACTACCGAGAACTAAATAAAGCTACTCTTAAAGACCATTTTCCCTTACCTTTCATAGATCAAGTGTTAGATACATTAGCTGGAAAAAAGTACTTGTCATTCTTAGATGGGTTTAGTGGTTACAATCAAATCCAAGTAGCACTTGAAGATCAAGACAAAACCACATTTACCTGTCCTTGGGGTACCTATGCTTACCGAGTATTTCCATTTGGATTATGCAATGCACCTGCAACATTCCAAAGGGAAGTATTAGGAATTTTTTCAGATCTAATACATGATTGTGTAGAGGTGTACATGGATGATTTCACAGTTTATGGAAACACTTTTGAAGAAGCTTTAGAAAACTTGGAAAAAGTTTTAAAGAGATGTCAGGAAGCAAATCTTTCACTTAGTCATGAAAAATGTTTTATGATGTTTACTGAAGGTATTGTTTTAGGGCATCACATTTCAAGGGATGGGATTAGAGTTGATGAGTCAAAAGTTGAAGTCATCTCTAACTTATCTATTCCAAGTTGTCAAAGAGATGTTAGAATTTTTCTAGGATTTACAGGATATTATCGGAGATTTATAGAAAACTTCACCAAGATAGCATCTCCACTCTTCAAATTTCTTACCAAAGACTGTGAATTCAAATGGACTTCTGATTGCCAGTTAGCTTTTGAAACCCTGAAAACCAAAATTTCTGAAGCACCTATATTAAGGGGACCTAGCTGGAAGTTACCTTTTCATATCTCGACAGATGCTTTCGATACAGCTCTAGGAGCAGTATTGGGACAAAAAGATTTTATTCCTTATGCCATCTATTATACCAGTAAAAATTTGACTCCTGCAGAGTTAAACTATACTGTAACTGAAAAAGAGTTTTTAGCTGTTGTTCATGCCATAAATAAATTTAGACACTATATAACAGGCTATGAAACTTTTGTTCACACTTATCATTCTGCAATTAGATATTTAATGAAAAAATCAATCACTAATGGCAGAGTTATAAGATGGTTATTGCTCTTACAAGAATTCAACATCACCATTCTAGATAGGCCTGGAAAACAAAACACAGTAGCTGATTTCCTATCTAGACTCCAAAATATCAAAGATGACACTCCGGTTGAAGATCAATTTCCTGATGAATATCTTTTTTCAATTTCTACTCAAACTCCATGGTTTGCTGATATTGCTAATTATTTAGTTTCAGGAAAATTTCCTTCAATAATGAATGCAAGGGATAAAATAAAAATCATTTATGACAGTGCAAAATATTCATGGGTTGCTAATGAGTTGTACAAGACAGGTCCAGATTTGATCATTAGGAGGTGTGTTCGTGAAGATGAGATGCCTAAGATTCTCAAAGCATGTCATGATGAACCTTGTGGCGGACACTTTGCTGATAAGAGGACAGCCTATAAGATCCTTCATTTAGGATATTATTGGCCATCCTTGTTTAAAGATGCTAAAGAGTATGTCAAAAGGTGTGACAGTTGCCAAAGGGTAGGGAAACCTTCTCCTTCAGGTGAGATGCCATTACAACCTCGGGTACATATTGAACCTTTTGAAAAATGGGCTTTGGATTTTGTAGGACCTATTAGTCCTCCATCAAGACAAAAGAGATATATATTAGTTTGCACTGATTATGTTACTAAATGGGTAGAAGCCAAGCCATTACTTGTTGCTAATGAAGCATTTGTAGTTACTTTTCTTTTTGAGGATATTTTTACTCGTTTTGGTGTCCCAAGGGAAATTGTTACAGATCAAGGAGCTCAATTTACATCAAGGCTAGTGGAGAAAATGATGGAGAGGTACAAAATCAAGCATAGAAAATCTACTCCTTATCATCCACAAGAAAATGGTCAAGTGGAATCTACTAATAAGGTCATTGAAGGAATCCTAACAAAGACTGTTCATTTACATAGAAGAGATTGGGTAGATAGGCTTCCTAAAGCCTTGTGGGCCTATAGAACTACATGGAGAAACACAACAGGCCATACTCCTTATGAACTTGTTTATGGAAAGCAAGTTTTGTTCCCCATAGAGTTCTAGATTCAAACTTTCAAAATGGCAGTTCAGCTAGGACTTGATTTAACGGAGGCACAAAAGCATAGACTGGAGAAGATTAATGAATTGGATGAGATCAGACAAGATGCAGTTCATAAAACAAGTCTAGTCCAACAACAAAGGATTAGATGGCATGACAAGTACATGAAAGAGAAGAAATTCAAAGAAGGTGACTGGGCTCTCTTGTTTGATTCAAAATTCAAGGATTTTCAAAGTAAATTTCAAACACATTGGCTTGGGCCATATGAAATTGTTGAAATTTTTGACAATGGAGTAGTAAAAATCAGGACAATAGATGAAGAAGAGGTCACTTTTTTTGTGAATGGTCATAGATTAAAACTATATCACAAACCACTCTCAAGAGAAGAATTTGTCAAGAAGTTCCAAGAAAGCAGTGATGTGAAGTTAATGAAGAAGAATCTCTCTTCTTCATCAACTTGATTAAATTTTCTGAAGCATTTCTCTTTGAAAAAATAAAAAATAAAGGTATAAACATGAAAACCAATCATTGATTGGCATGTTTATACAGAAAAGATAGGGTGAAAATCAGAGTTTTTCTGACACTCTAACTTTTCCCATTTTGTTTTTGCAAGCAGCTATTACAAAATCATAAGTTCAGATCCATTGTACTTATGATCCATTTCATTTCATTTCATTCCATTCACTTATCCATCCATACTCCATTTCATTCATTCATTCATACTTCACTTCATTCCATATATCATTCATCTCATTCCATACTTCATCCACCTCATTTCCATGTCAAAATTTAAAGTTTGATGTCTTGCTGCAAATGAGTAACACATGTCATGGATTGCAGGGCAGTTCTTATATCCTTCCACTCCATTTCATAAATTGAATTCATTCCATTTCATCATCCACTTCATACATATCATGACTCATCATCCATCTTCATTCATATAACATCTCACTCATATCCCAAACCACTCCATTCCATGATTAAAATACTCTACAGGTACATTCTGCAGCTTAACAGACATTCTGCAGCTGATCAGACTTTCCGCAGCCAGACAGTCATTCCGCAGCTACAAATCCTGAAGGCACCAATTAGCAGACATTTGAATTGCAACAAGATGATCCAGTATATCCATGAATAAGAAGCATCAAGAAGGATTATGAAGACTCTTCCAAAGTAGAACAAAGAAGACAAAGACCACAAAAGCAAATGAAAAGCAGAGGTAACAAGTTTAGATTATAATGGCATTTCATAAAGTTTAGCATAGTTTTAGTTATGAATCATTCGAAAAAGTTGTTTTGATTATTTTCGTTGATCATATCCAATATACCCTCCACAAACTTTGGATTAAAATCTCTCATTTCAAATTCTATACCCGACATCATTTAAGCGGTTAAAAAGGCTGAAGTGTTTGATTTCCTCACGTCACCCAACCAAATCATTCAATGATGATTTTCTTTTCCGTTGTAAAAATCTCTGCAGTCTTTTCACTCATTAATTCGTTTTCTCCACCTCACTCCATTAACTCATTCCGTAACTACTTCCATCACTCCATTCTGTAGCCAGCCCTTCATTCCGCAAAACAGAGATATCCCTATCACCGTGAGCAGAGCAAAGGGTATATCAGTTTGAATATCAAAGCCCTATCACCGTGAGCAGAGATTGAGCATTATCACTGTAAACGCAGAGGTATAGCAGTGTGGAATTTGAATCCATTATCACCGAGAGATAGAGATATATCAGTGAGGAATTTGAAGCCATTGTCACTGTCAACCAGAGGCATATCAGTCCGAAGTTTGAAGCCATTGTCACTGTCAACCAGAGGCATATCAGTCCGAAGTTTGAAGCCATTGTCACTATTAACGCAGAGATATATCAGTCTGAATTTTGAAGCCATTGTCACTAAGAACCAGAGGTATATCAATTCGAAGGTGGAAGTTATTGTTTCCGTGGGTAGAAAGAGTATTAATCTGAACATTGAAGAAGCAATTATGGGTTTCATTGTAAGAACTGAACCAGTGGGTACAAAATACCTGGAAGGCTACCCTCAATGTAAAGAAATGTTGCAACAGGTAGGATGGCTACAATTTCTTGAGAAATTTAATGGCTTCCACAAAGAAGTCACTAAAACATTTGCAAGGTCATTTCAAGGAGCTGAGGTTGAAGTGGGAGATTTTAAATTCACTGTTACTGAAGTTTTCATTGCAGAAGCAACAGGATTGCTTAGAAATGGAGAGAGATGGTTCAAAAATAGAGAATTCCATAATGAATCATGGAAGCAAATTCTAAAATCACCAGGTATGGATGTCACTGTGTTTAAGAAAGGAATCCCAAGTTCTGCATTGAAAAATAAATGGAGAAATATCTTGCTTATTTTGCAAAAAATTATTACATGTGAAGGTAGATATGGCACATTTTATGTTTACCACATTAGACTGATAATGCATTTTCTGGAGGAAGAGTTAAACTTACCCTACTTTTTGCTTCAAATTTTGAAAAAGATGGCTTCCTGTGTTCAAAGAAGGGTCCAATTTTTAGAGACAACTCTATACCATCATGGCTTGGTTAAGATTTTAATTGAACACCATTTAGCCAAAACAAATGATACTTGGGATAATTTCTTGATAAGAAATCATTTTGAAGAGCCAAAAGAGCCCTCACCTGAACAAAAGCCTACAAGGAGAAGCAGAAAATGGAGAGCTTCAAAAATTGAAATTGACAAAACAGTCCAGGAAAGTAGTGAGGAAATCATCTCAGAGAAGTTGACTCAAATCAAGAGACAACTTAAGAAAGAGAAGGTAATCAGGAAATCTGCCACAGAAAAAGGAGAGGGATCTTCCCAGCCAAGAAGAAGCCATAGACTAAAGGGGAAACTAAGAAAAACTCATATCAAAGAAACAGGGGTGATAAATATAGAAGATGAGGAAACATCTATTGAAGAAGATGTTGAAGAGGATTTTAATGAAGGAACCCCTGAAATTGACCCTGCTCAACAAGAAGTTTATGACTATGTTGAAACTTTGGAAAGGAAAGCTTCAGAGAGTAGAGATAGAACCCCTAGTCCTCCACTGTCCGAAATAGATGTGTTAAGAAGGGATAGGTATGAGCTGGAAATACTTAATAGACACATAAAAAATGAAAATGATATTATGAAGGAACAAGTCAAACTCAAAACCAATATGAACTCAACCTTATCTCTACATATGGAAAAAGTGGAAAAGGCTAATGAAAAGTTGAAAAAGAGGAACAAGAAGCTAATCAGGGCACTTACCAACTTAAGGTTCAAACTTGTCATCAGAAAACCCAGAAGATCTTTAGCTTCCAGGCAAAGAAGAAGGAGAGGATTAGATGTTCTTGCAGAAGCCTCTGAGTTTATAGGATAAGTTGCATGAGGACATGCAAGAAGTCAGCAGTGGGGGTATGTTGAGCCTCAATATTGTGCTTTCTTTCATCTTACTTTACCTCATTTTCCTTTGTCCATTGTTATCCTAGACCCAATTGATCAATGAATTTAGTTAAAATTAATTTTAGAATGATTAACATGACTGACTTGCTAAGTTTTGTGATTTTTGTCATTGTAATGCATTTAGCTTAAAAACCTTCATTCATAAGAATACGGACATCGATAAGTAATAACAAAAATTTTCTTAAATTTGTCTTCACATTTGGGCATGTTCCAGGTGGCCTCTCAAGAAAAACCACATATGGGTATATTCCACGTCCTGTCTACATTGTTCGTTGCTCACCATTGAGGAAAAACCGAATTCTGGATATGGTTTTGATACGTGGGAACTCATTTAAGGAAGCAGATTTCTAATAGGACTGTCTTAGTCCAGATGTCCTTTTCCTTTTTACGCTGCCACTTTAAGAGTCCTAGTATGATTTCGATGAGAAAAGACAATGATCCTTGAATTGTTGCAAGTCTTGTTATGTAAATTTGTTATAAAAACACTTGGAAAACCAAGAGCTAGGCTAGATTTTGCTCTAGATTTTGCTTAGATCTTGTGCTACATTTCTGAAGATGCAGATTTCTCTGTTCAAGTTATTTCTCCTTTAATGAAGAAGACAGTATTGTTTTGAAAGCATTGATTTGATTTGGAGTTGGATTCCATCTGGTGGTAGAGGGCCCCTGCCTCCTGCACGGTTTTACTTGCGTAATTTAGATAAGTATCTTAGTTGCCTTTACGTTTTTGAAGTTTCAGTTCATAGTTAATTTCATAGCCACTATAGTTATACTCGTTCTAAAAACTCTTCCAAAAGAAGAAACTCTTCCAAAAGATTATGATAATGAATGGGAAATGGCTATAGTGTTGTAGGATTTAATTGTAGTTTCTTTTGTTCACTATCACGGTTACACTTGTTATAAACACTCTTCCCAAAAAAACTACCAAAAAAATCATATGATATAAAAAACATATTAGTACAGCGATGATGAATGTTTTGAATTGTTTATTTCTATAAATATCGTATTGACCTTATATTAGCAACTCTTAATATCATAATGATAGGTGAGAGACAGGCTAGTATCTTGTTTTAAGTGCTTTCAGTCTTTATGTTTGCATTTGCTGAATTGTCTGATAAAATTCAAGAAAAACTATATTCAATACAATCATGATGAAGCAATTTTGTATAATCCCATAGATTAATACGCGATAACTTGAATTAGAGATACTTGGTCGCATTACGGTTACTCATGTCGTATTTTTTGAGTTTGATAATAATTTATTAGTTGACACTTGTTTTAGACTAGTGACATACTGAATAAGTTTAACAACTTCATTTAGTTGCACTCATTTAAGATTTCATCATCACCATAGATTACTTCAGTTGTTAGACTTAACAAAACAGCCTTCATTATTTACAAACTTCTTCTTGTTCCAAATCTATAATTGATTCATAACCATATGAACAGAAGACAGTATCATTTCAAGGCCTGAGGTACTTTTGCAACTTCTTTACTATTTCATAAACAGAGCCTTTCCTCAAAATACTACTTTAAAAAGAAATCTATAACTCTTGGGCGAGGTTTAGTGATGATTAACTAAGTTGCAGAATAGAGTTAGGAACTAGTCTTAGAGTAAAGATCTTATGATGGTATCAATGTTTTCCTCCAAATATGCTTCAACAAATCTCTAATCATGGATAAAATGTTGCATCATTATAAGCTTGTTGTTTAATTGTTTAGTTAGGAGAATTTGCATACTTAGCTGACCACTTCTCAATCTCTCTCTCAAAACACCTTTGATGAAAGAATTGGAAAAGTTGAGTTTATGTTTTGAGTCATTTGCTTAAAATTCATTATCAAGCTTTATTTCTGCTTAGTCATAGTTTAGATTTGATTATGTTTCAATATTTGCAATTGCATTTGTCATTTTTCATCAACCAATTAGGCTTCACTCTGTTTTTAATCATTAGCTTCTTTCCACTAGCTTTCTAGTCATTTTCCTTGCAAACATAAAACTACCAAAGGACCAAAAACATCATAAATCATCACAAAAGACCAAAAACATCATAAAGCACTAAACACAACGCATTAAGAGACAAACACCTAGGCACATATGGTGCACTTCACTTCAGCAGTTTACCAACCCTGGTTGACAATTAAATGAACTCATTTTAGGAGACTAGGTTGAGACCAAATAATCCATATGTGTGGGGGCTAATTAACCCTATGCCTACAAGTTTACTGTTTTCATATCAGATTATGTGGGGGTAGATAATTCGTGGGCATATCACATAGGCCCCATTCACTTACGAAGGTTCCCCAATCTCTGCCCCCAATTTGGTTGATCTTTCTCAGCTTGAAAATTTTGAATTTTCATTGATGATTGATTTTCCTCTCGCTCGAATGCAAAAGGAAGATGAATTTCATCTTTTTCCTCCATAATTTCCACATTCAACATCTATTAATGTAGCTATTCATCTATGCTCATCTGGAATCACCACAAGTTGTATTTTTTTTGCAATGGATTCTTGATGTTGATCTCGACGAGATTTCTCCTCCTAAAAAAACATATCCTGGTTGTAAGCATGGTTGTGGTATGTTGATGTTCAGATGAAAACTACAACTTGTAGCCCTTGATCTGCTAGGGGTTACCTTGATATTAACGGTGGTGTATTCATACTCCTTCTGAATAACCAATAAAGGGTCAAGGAAATTGACCAATATGTTGTCAAGTTTTATCTTGTCCATCTCTGGGGAAAGCTGCTTTTCGGCTAACTCCACTGCTTTTGATCTCAATTTTTCCAATTGATTCCCCATCTCATATGATACTTGAGCCTTTGCCTTTCTCTTCCCATATAATTCTGTAATAGTGTCATAGTGATTCCAGCCATATTCTTTGGAAAGCCTTCCTATAAGCAGACAATACTTGTGACCTGGCTGAAGCCTCAACATTTTCAGAGCATCTGGAATGACCATTCTCTTCTTCTGCTCATATGGTGGGGGAACCCCTTCAAAAGCCCTTAGCCTAGAAAATGCTGCAGCACCACGCTTGGTTTTGTGTGGAATCATTCCTCTAATTGTCCAGTAGTCAAATCCTTCTCTTAATTTATTGTCATTTGCCCATACCTAACCAATGAGAGCACAAGAACACCTATTTTTATAAAATCACCTATAACTTCTCTTACTTTATTGTCATTTTCCCATAACTAGCCAATGATAACACAAGACACCTATTTATATAAAAGCACCTATAATAATTTTGTGGGTTTCACTAATATCCCTTTAGTTAGTGTGTGCACAGTAGCCTAGATCCTAAAGTGATTCTCGTACAATGATAATCCACTAGGTGTATTTGTTCTTAAAAAACTATGCATGGATAGATGTCCCATTTATGGCCAAGTTCCACCAAAATGGTTCCCCCTACCTACCTAGTAACTACTTACATTTATTTCATGACAAGACTAACCTACAACCCTCCAAATTTCTATCATATCCTTGATGTCAACAACAATTTTTTGTTCAAGATATAGCTAAGTTGGAACAAACTTAGCTCTAGAGCTTAGGATATTTTTCCACCTCTAATGTTTATAAACCAATAGATATAAAATTTCTAAAGCATGTGGGAGCCCTTTAAGTATCACCTTTCCTATATTGAATCCGTCTTAAAAATCATGGAAAATGTCCATAGATGAGTTATCCTTACTAAAACAAAAATTTCATTGAAAATAATCATTCATACCATAAAATTACTACTTCCCTTTTAACCACATACAAATTATTTTTAAGTTACCATAATTCATCTTTAATATCACATAATTAGATTAAAAAGTCAACCAAAATCCCTAGTTTATGATATAAAAATTCAACAATTTTATATAATTAATAATTTAAATAAATGTCTTACATCTAACCTCATTAATAATTATTTATAATAAAAAATACCACTTATTTACCCAAACCCCTTATTAACCCCAAGAAAAGTCTCACACATTTTATTTAGTGGAATTTGAGTGGCCTTAAAAAACACATGTATTTCATTTCAAAATGTCAAAAATTTTCAAATATCAAAAGTTTTAATTTCCCTCGTTCATTTCCCTCTGGTTGCATGGTTTGTCTAGGGAAGGAGGGAGGATGCAGCCATACTGTCGCCAGTTTTGAGGAAGGATGCAACCATACTATTGTAGGTTTTGAGCAAGGATGCGGCCATACTGTCGCAGGTTTGGAGGAAGGATACGGTAAGTTGAGTTTTTGTGTTTATCCAATGATAATGCAATTCCCTTTAGGTTTCTTTGGTTATTTGTTTGCCCATTTGGTTTTGTTACTTTCTACTTCTGCCCATTTGGTTATGGTGCATTTTATTAGCTATGAGAATTTTTGGTTGGATTTTACAGCAATGGCTATTTGGTTTCTATATGTTTTGGTTTGTTGATATGCCCATTTGGTTATTTTGTCTATGTTATTCTAAGAAGTTCTTGTTTGCATCAGCGACAATGGTTGTTTGGTTTCTCTTTGTTTTAGTTTGCTGATATGCCCATTTCTGAATCCTGAACTCATCAACCCTTTCTGTCAAATTGATAACCCTACATAAAAAACTGATAACCCTTTATGCCCATGTGTGTCTTCAATCATAGGTACCAAGCTATGCACACCATCCTTATACCTGAGAGAAAAAACCCACGACCCATCACGCAAAACCCTGTCTATCACATGCACAGCTATGGCACCATCTTCTGCAACCCCATGAACATGATTCTCAGATCCAGTGCAGGATGAAGGTCACGTGTTCAATTTCGCTGTAGGGCCAGTGACTCTGCCCGCAAATGTTATAAAAAAAGCTCAGGAAGAGCTCTTCAACTGGAGGGGCTCGGGGATGAGCATAATGGAGGTGATCCACAGAGGTAAGGAGTTCACTTTTGTTATACAAAAGGCTGAATCTGATTTTTATGAGCTTCTTAGCATTACTGCAAATTATGAGGTGCTTTTCCTTCAGGGTGGGGCTTCAACACAATTTTATTGTTTTCCGTTAAATTTATGTGGTGTAGAAGATACAACGGATTATATTGTGACTGGATCATGGGGTGACAAGGCCTTCAAATAAGTTCAGAGGTTTTTCAAGGCCAATCTGGCTTGGTCTGGAAAGGCTACTAAGTATACAAGAATACCCTCTGAGGAGGAAATCTAGTTAAGCCCAAATGCAAAATATTTGCATATTTGTGCCAAGAGACCATTCATGGTGTTGAGTTTAAGGACTACCCTATGCCCAAAGGCGACACTACCTTTCTGGTTGTTGACATGTTGTATAAATTTTGCTCCAAGCCTGTGGATGTCTCTAAATTTGGGGTCATCTATGCTGGAGCTCAGAAAAACGTTGGGCCAGCAGGGGTAACCATTGCTATAATCATAAATGACCTTATTAGCAATGCTCAATAGAGCACACCCATCATGCTGGATTATAAAATTCACGCCGAGAACAAGTATTTGTACAACACCCCACCTTGATTTACAATATATATGTGTGGCCTGGTGTTTGAGGATCTCCTTGCACAGGGGGGATTGAGGGAAATAGAGAAAAAATGTTCAGAAGGCTAATATTCTCTATGAGGCGATCGATGCAAGTAATGGGTTTTATCGGTGCCCAGTGGAGAAATCAGTCAGGTCTCTGATGAATGTGCCATTTACACTCGAGAAGTCTGAGCTTGAGAGTGATTTTATCAAACAAGAAACAGGTGAGGGCATGTTGCAGCTTAAGGGACATCGATCCGTGGGAGGAATGAGGGCTTCAATTTATAATGCAATGCCATTGGAAAGTGTGGAGAAACTGGTATCATTTATGAATGTCTTCTAGGCTAACCATTAATTGAGTCTCACAGAGTTCGTGGTCTCAAATCTGCAAGGCTAGTTATAGATTTGCTCTTTTATAATTAGTTAGTCTGAATGATTCTTCATGCAATGCATAAATTGAGTGTATCTTCATAGTTAGTTTTAGTTTTATTACTATAATTTTAAGAGTTGAGAGTCTAAGAATCTCGAGGTGGTTTTGGGGTGGGGAAAGTCCAGTTGATGAATTTAGAAATTGTAGTACTGGTACATCTTCTGAGTCAAAGGAATTGTAGTACTAGTACATCTTCCGAGTCAAAGTATTTGAAGAATCTTCTATGTCTATCTGGTAATAATTTTAGTCAATTGATTTGTTAATACTACTCTTCTGGTCCTTTTTATATCCTATTCTTGATTCTTGGTGTAATATTATTTTTCCAGTTTCATCTGGAATCTAGAGCATTGAATATAATAACCATGTAGTTGTACTATTACATGTAGGAAAGAAGAAACCATGCTATCTTGTCTGTAATATGATCTATGGAGTGCTTACATCAATTTTTCTTACGTGTTGAATGCTACCTTTATTCAGGTGAGTGAGGTGTTAGATTGCAGAGTTTGAAAGTTTTCAGTTTGGTATTTGTAGAAGTGAGTTATGTCTTATAGATTCATTCTATTACAGCTTTTATTTTCACGATTTGGTTCTACTATATGTCTGAAAACAGTGTAAATAGATCACATCCAATGGAGGGTGACTCATGAGTGGGAAAAGTAGCACTTTTGTTGAATCTGAAATATTTTTATCATATGAGTAATTGTGGAGGGTTGTATGAAATAGTTCAAAACAAATACAACTACTTGAGGGCTTGTTTGATATGGGCTCAAGGGACATCGATCCTTGGGAGGAATGAGGGCTTCAATTTATAATGTAATGCCATTGGTAGGTGTGGAGAAAATGGTATCATTTATCAAGGTCTTCCAGGCTAACCATTAATTGAGTCTGACAGAGTTCGTGGTCTCAAATAGGCAAGGCTAGTTATAGATCTGCTCTTTTATAATTAGTTAGTCTGAATGCTTCTTCATGAAATGCATAAATTTAGTGTATATTCATAGTTAGTTCGATTTTTATTACTCTAAGTTGAAGAGTTGAGAGTCTGAGAATCTCGAGAAGGTTTTGGGGTGGGGAAAGTCCAGCTAATGAATTTAGAAATTGTAGTACCGGTACATCTTCTGAGTCAAAGGAATTTTAGTACTGGTACATCTTCTAAGTCAAAGTATTTGAAGAATATTCTATGTCTATCTGGTAATAATTTTAGTCAATTTCTTTGTTAATGCTGCTCTTCTGGTCCTTTTTATATCCTATTCGTGATTCTTGGTGTAATATTATTTTTCCAGTTTCATCTATAATCTAGAACATTGAATATAATAACCATGTAGTTGTACTATTACATGTAGGAAAGAAGAGGCCATGATATCTTGTCTGTAATATGATCTATGGAGTGCATACATCAATTTTCTTACATGTTGAATGCTACCTTTCTTTGGGTGAGTGGGGTGTTAGATTGCAGAGTTTGAAAGTTTTCAGTTTGGTCTTTCTAGAAGTGAGTTACATCTTATATATTCATTATATTACAAGTTTTATTTTCACGATTTGGTTCTAATATATGGCTGCAAATAGTGTAAACAAGATCACATCCAATGGAGGGTGACTCATGAGTGGGAAAAGTAGCACTTTTGTTGAATCTGAAATATTTTTATCATATGAATACTTGTGGAGGGTGGTATAAAATAGTTCAAAATAAATACAACTACTTGAGGGCTTGTTTGATATGGGCTTAAGGGACATTGATCTGTGAGAGGAATGAGGGCTTCAATTTATAATGCAATGTCATTGGCAGGTGTGGAGAAACTGGTATCATTTATGAAGGTCTTCCAGGATAAGCATTAATTGAGTCTGACATAGTTTGTGGTCTCAAATCTGCAAGGCTAGTATAGATCTGCTCTTTTATAATTAGTTAGTCTGAATGCTCCTTCATGCAAAGCATAAATTGATTGTATATTCATAGTTAGTTTGATTTTTATTAATCTAAGTTGAAGAGTTGAGAGTCTGAGAATATCGAGAAGATTTTGGGGTGGGGAAAGTCTAGTTGATGAATTTAGAAATTGTAGTACTGGTACATCTTCTGAGTATAAGGAATTGTAGTACTGGTACATATTTTGAGTCAAAGTATTTGAAGAATCTTCTATGTATATCTGGTAATAATTTTAGTCAATTGCTTTGTTAATGCTGCTCTTCTGGTCCTTTTTATATCCTATTTGTGATTCTTGGTGTAATATTATTTTTCCAATTTCATCTGGAATCTGGAGCATTGAATATAATAACCATGTAGTTGTACTATTACATGTAGGAAATAAGAAGCCATGCTATCTTGTCTGTAATATGATCTATGGAGTGCTTACATCAATTTTTCTTACATGTTGAATGCTACCTTTCTTCGAGTGAGTGAGGTGTTAGATTGGAGAGTTTGAAAGTTTTCAGTTTGGTATTTTGAGAAGTGAGTTACATCTTATAGATTAATTCTATTACAACTTTTATTTTCACGATTTGGTTCTACTATATGCCTGCAAACAGTGTAAAAGAGATCACATCCAATGGAGGGTGACTCATGAGTGGGAAAAGTAGCACTTTTGTTGAATCTGAAATATTTTTATCGTATGAATATTTGTGGAGGGTGATATGAAATAGTTCAAAACAAATACAACTACTTGAGGGATTGTTTGATATGGGAATAGTTGGAAGAAAATTTAATAAGATATTCCTCTTGTTAAAAGTGGCAGTCTAGAAGCCCTCTTTTAGTTGAAGTGCTTTGCAAACAAGCTATGCATGGAATGTGAGGATAAATCTCACAATGGGTGACCATTATGCTAGTTCCGTAGCAAAAAAAGGTTGCAGGTATAATAAATAAGAGACTACACAGGGGGGTTGATTTTAGCATGATCCCAAGTTAGAGATGATTCCATGGTTCATCTTTTAACTAGGGTTGTTAGTGAACTTAATTGAGAGAATTTATCAGTCTGTTTTAAATGCATGAATAATAGTCAAAGTAGCTGACAAAATTATTAAGTAATCCTTGTCTGTCATTGCAATTTCCTAACCTAATATGGAGTCTTGAAACATGATAAAAAATTAAAATAGTATTCATAATTACAATGGAAACTACCAAATCTGAATTACTATTTGCATTCAATTACAAGTAAAGATCTAAGGCAGAACCGCTTAGCCCAGATTTTGAACCTTAAATTTATGATATTATGGTATTTCGATGGTTGCTCCCAATGTTATTTATTGTATTTTCATACAAGTCCAAAATTATCTACCAAAATCTTGAGCGAAACTGCAACTCAAGAAGGCGGGATATCTAAATATATATTTTTAAAATATTTTTTAGTTTCCGTAGGAAGAGATGCATTTGCATTCCATTAGAAAAGCGACGTTTTTTTCATTGAAAGAGCGACATTTGCATTCCGTTAGAAGAGCGACGTTTTTTTCGTCATAAGAGCGGCGTTTGTTTTTCATCAGAAGAGCGACGTTTTTTTTCGTCGGAAGAGTGACATTTTGTTTTTCATCAGAAGAGTGACGTTTTAGTTTTCGTCAGATTAGAGATGTTTTATTTTTCATAGGAAAAATGATGTTTTGTTGTTTTTCGGAAGAGCGATGTTTTTTTTCGTCAGAAAACCGACGTTTTGGAATAACGTCATAAGAGCGTATAGGCGTTGGAAGACCGACGACCATCTGGAAACGTCGGAAAATGTGTCGCTCTTCTGACACTTTATTGAAGTATCAGAATTGCTATGTAATGGCTAACCACATTTTGCCCCACCTCAAACTATCGCTCTTGCGATGCCTATGTGTTAGAATAGCGACGAATTGGCCGTCAAAAATTGGGCCAAATGTGCTAGTGTGGTTGTTGTGTACTTCCTAATCCATGGTGGGAATTCCTCTGCTACTGAGTAGAGTAATTCTAACAATTCAAAAAAAATGGAAAAACAATTCTAAGCCCACAATTAGTCTTAATCATCACTGACTACTTCACTTTAGACAAGGAGGCTTTGTTTGTGAAAAACTGTTGCATTATAGTTAATGGTAGTGATAAAAATCTTATTTCACAAGATCACATGATTTTTCTTAATTTTCTTTCAAAATGTTAACCTTGGTATAAAATTTTAGGGTCGGATGAAGGATAAGGAACCAATGCAAGTTATGAAGGTCTGTTAATTCACTTTTTCTATTGACCACTCTTTCATAGTATTAAGTATGATGGCACTCTTGTTGACTGTCGTTGTCTTATTCCTTGGAAGGTTTTATCAACACGATTGCCATGCAAGCTATTATACATTGTCTTGAAACTTCCCTATTTTGTAGAGAAGTTAGTGTGATGCTAGTAATTAATTTGAAACTGTATTTTAGTGGAAAAGTTCATAGTTTTTTGGTGGAATAGTTCATAATTTATTCTAATCTATTTTTTCAAGTATATAGTCACGATGATAAATGTGTGGTTTACTTCAGAGGGTTCTCAGTTCTTTCTAGATAAACTTTTCATCATTTGCTTTGAATAATTCTCTAGTGATTTACCTTCATATTTTATCCCCTACACAATTTCTCCTGAGGTCCATGTTGTTATGTTTATTGGCTGTTTCTGTGGAAAATTTTTCCTGAGGTTCTGAAAGGTAAATCTAAATGAAAAAAATACTATTTTACATATTGATATTTGTTCAAGACATTCTTGTGTGATACTTGAATTTCATAAATCTAGATTTATATTTATTTATCTATATCAATATATAAGAACAGGCCCATGGATTGTTCATATTTCTCAAACTATGGAGTTGTTCCTTTCCTATTGCATGTTCTTTTATATTCTTATGTTGTGATTCAAATTTCTAGTTGTGATTTCCAATTATTCTCCTACGTAGTACATGCTTTGTTAGATTATATCAAAAGTTATTCTTATTGTCTTTTTATTATGTATATTGAACATATTATTTCTAGCAACTTTTGATCTTCCTAGATTTTCTATTCATTTGGTGTATCTATGCACCTTTAGAGGCAATTTCTAGTTTAAAGTATAATTCTTTAAAGGGTGCTCGCTCAGTGGAAGAGCACTTGTTTTACAAGCAAGAGGTTTGTGGTTCGATTTCATCATGCCCTAATATTCATAGGGAATGACGACGATCAGTTTTTGGTGACAAATGATCTTTTGACCATCACCAATGAGCTTATGGTGACATTTTTCAACCGTCACCAAAAATGAAATGGTGGCGGTCAACAAACGCCACCATATATATGCATCAATAGTGACAACCATTAAAGGTTCATCACCATAAATCTTTGTCGTTGATATGAAATTGTGAGGGTCATTGTTTTTCATTATAGTCATGATTCGTGATGGACCTTGATGTCACCAATGAGTTTATGGTGACAGTCGATAAACATCACCATATATATGCACCAATAGTGACAGCCATGAAAGGTCCATCACAAAAAATTGTTGTTGTTCATATGAAATGGTGATGGTCACTATTTGTTATTAGAATCAATATTCGTGACAGACCTTGAATGTCACCACAACACATACTTTCGGTGACGCCACCTTTGGTGACGTTCAGGTTTTTGGTGACAGAGGCTATTGTCCATCACCATTCCTCATATGAAATGGTGATGGTCACTATCCGTCACTATAAATAATTATTGGTTACGGACCTTGAATGACACCACAATACCTATAGTTTTGGCGATGCCACCTTTGGTGACGTTCAATTTTTGGTGATAAAGGCTCTTTTGACCCTCACCAATGAGCTTATGGTGACCATTTTCGCCCCTCATCAATGTCCTTTTTTCTTGTAGTGGGAGTAAAATTGAATTCACAGGACACACTCTTGAAATATATTGGAGGTTTACATTCCTATTTCAAGCATGATATTCTTATATTTAACCCAAGAAATTTAGATGAATTTTTACAAGCCACACACTTAGAGGCAAGGGGAAAACAAGGCATAGAGGAGAAAGGTGAAAGTGAGGGTAAAGGGAAAGGAAATTTTTTTGGAAGAGGAAAAAGAAATATCTTTGTAAAAAGAGAGAAGGAAACACTCACATGCAAGAATTGTTCAAAAACTGGCCATGTGTTACACATCAATTTGTCACCATCCCTGTACTCCCCATTCCTTCATCATGGAGGACCCATATAGTGACCCTTGTGTACTTTCCAAGCATGGAATACATACCCCTGAACCGCACTTTTTCTGCCAATTTATCTCGCTTTACAACTTTTCTAGAAGATCCCTATATAAACCTAGTTTTCAAGGTCGATGATTTGTCTCAGTGTCTGACCTGCGCTAATAGAAGACATTTTTACTGGGACCCGCGCCAATTGGTGCTATGTCTTAATGTCAGACCCATGCCGATCCTCTTTTGGAAATTTTTTAAAATAGAAATGAATTTTCCATGACTAGAAGCTTCGTGAGGCGGCGAACTGGAAGTTTGTTTTGAGGATATGGCAGAGGAATTCCCCTTTGGGATTTTTGTTCCCAAGAAATAGGAACTACTCCAAAGGATAAGCTCTTTTCCCATTATTTGAGGGCCCATATCCTCATCCTCCATTTTTATATAAGGAGGCCTCTTTCACATCTGCTACCTTAGTTAGAGTTAGCTAGTTAGAAGCAGCAATCATAGAGAGGAGAAGCAATTATAGCTTTGGGAGAATAGAGTAGAGTGTGATTGTTTTTGTGTGTTAAGAACATAGTGAGATCTTGGACCTTTGTGTATGAGGGTGTTGCAAACGTGCTTAGATACAGACCTGCCAAAGGAGAGCCTCAACATCAAGGCTTGGTTGTAAACTCCCCTTGTCTTTATCATAATAAAATGCAACTGATGTTTATCTTCCACTCTTATTTACATTTATAATGAGATTTCTAGCATTCCTTGATTAGATAGATAGGTTGTAATTGTTTTATATTTGTCGCGATTTTATGTTTGTCATGGTGTCATAACTATCTGTACAGGTAATCGAACATTTGTAGTAGTGTGTATCGAGCTTGAGAAGAGCGACGGATCAAGAAGCTTCGACAGAAGATGACAATATAGCATCAGAACAAGGTAGGTCATCTTCCTTGTTCTGAATTTCATTTACAATCTAGGAAGGTAGATGTTAGTATGTTCTTGTAGTTTCTAGATCCACCCTAGGGCTAGAGGGATCGCCTCTGTCCACAGAGGGGATTTGCTTGAAAAACAAATTGGCGACTCCACTGGGGAGTTTCCTTTGAGTTTTTAACTCTTTGAGGTCTTAGTCATTTGAAAATTTTAGTCAAACAACCATTTCCTTGTTTGTTCCTATGTTTTTCATCAATTAAAATCTTTTAGTTTTTGCTTGAAGTGGTGAGTCTGGTCTTGGTTAGGAGAAATTCTTTGTTTTTTTCTTTTTTAGGAATTGGCGCTTTTATTTGTCTAACATTCACGCTGATTGGTGCTATTTTTTAGTTATAAATCCATGCCATTGGGCTGTTGGTGCTATTTTATGCCCTTAAAGTCATGCCAATTCTAGTGTGTGTGAAAAATTAAGGGTTTTCCCTAAGTCTTTCACCAGTGTGTCTTTCCCTTCTGGTCCTTTTCTTTGTATGATTTGCATGTTCTCCCCTTCACACAGGTTGGTTTGATTGGCTCATTGCCTTGGTTTTTGGTTGTTTTTTTGTCCTTTTTGTTGGGACGTGCATCCTACATCCTAGGTTTTTCTAGGATTGTGGATCAATTCCCTGGTTGCATGCTTCACTGGACTTCGCCCTACTGATTGAGTCAATATCCTTGCTTGGTGAGCCATCTCTAGTTGATTTCTTTTCGCTTTTTGGTTGATTGAGTGATCAAGTCTCAAGAGTCTTCTCGAGTTCATTTGGTATACTTGTTCACTTGTGAGCATAGATTACATTGCTCATTGTTCAACTGAAAAGTCTTCTTTCTTTGATTGGTTGATGTAAAAGGGAATGAATTCCTTGTTTTGAGCCCATGCTTTGGAATTCCTCTTTGTGCTTGAACTCATTCATCTTGTAGCCTTTTGAGGAATTTCGTTACAAAGTGTTCAAAACAACGATTGTATTCTTAGTGTTTATTTGCATCCCTTTTGCATTCATCCTTCAATTAAGGAAATTTGCATTCATTTAGTTTTCATCTCAAAGTTTTCTTTTCATTAAAATGCGTTAGATCAAGTTTCGTTGAAAATTCATGTTTGAAATTTATCATTTAACTTAGATTACATTGTTTAATGATTAAGAACTAAAAGTCGCTTTGAGTGCATGAATTTGTGCATAGATTACAATTGCATAGTTTTCAAAAAGAGGATTTTGCATAGATTACATTGCATAATTCACATCGTTGAATGTTTTAGATTAATTTTGGATAGTGAAATTAATCTAGTTTAGAAAAATTTTCGTTTGCAGTATTATTTTTTGTTGCATCTTTGTTTGAGACTCTTCCCTTAACTAGATAACATTCATCGAATTAACAAAAATATTTTCTCATATAGCTGCATATAGAAGTTCTTAGATGACAATGGTAGGGCCTTGGAATTGAAACATAATTCAATATCAACCATAAAATTTATTCAATTGACCTAAGGAAGCATTGAAAATTAACGCTCATATTTATAGGTCTAGGCTAGCGATGTGTTCCAGCATCGTTAAACCCAATAGTTGTGGTTCGCCATCCGACTTTTGATAGCACTAGCACGGACTTGTGCTCCTCGTACCATCGCATATATAAAGGGAGACCCTCATAGGTTGCAATTCTTTATCCATAGGAAGCCAAGTATGTCGCCCTATAACCATGATACACTGAACACAACATTCGGGGAGACTTCCTGCACGTACGTTAAGTCCTTTGTCATTTCTCTTTCATTTGATCACCAAGGTGTATATTGCAGTTCATGGAAACTTGGTATGCCCTCTTGCTTAGATTTCCTGAGTAGTCATTTTGATCTTTCCGCGACTCTCTAAAAATTGAAAATATCATTGAGCACTTGCCCTTTCATGCTCGTTCAACTTGAAAGTGGCTAGAGTCACATTTTTCCCTTTTCTTGACTCTTAAAATATGAAAAGGTGGAATTTTTTTTTAGTGTCTTAAAATTGACTACCCACGAAATATTCCTGGGTAAAGTTATATTCCTTAGTGATTATTTAGGGTTGATTCCGATGGTGACGTTTCCAAATTCCATCAAGCAAGGAATCTCCTCATATGGGAATCCTAGTCCTTTTCCTTTGTTAGGGAATGTTGGTGCCCCGTATATGGCAACATTGTCCCTCCTGGGATTAACCATTGGTCTGTTGGTTTGGTTGTTTTCAACCCTTGTGGTTTCAAACATCCTAACAATTTCTCAACCGAGTTCTCCTCTACCTGAACCATGTCAACCCCATGTTGATCCTACGGTTGACCCATCACCTTATTCGCTTATTTATTCACCTCGTTCTTCTTCTTCTCCTGGTGAAAGTCTGGATTCTAGTAACCGGGTGGCTAAGAAGAAGAAGAAGAAGTCAAAGAAGAAGAAGGACAATAAGCTAGGGGGAAATCAACAACTATTGCTACCCATGCAGATAATATCGAGAAATCTCCCACTCCGTCTCGCAGAGACAATTTCCCTTGCAAGCTCTGTGAGGGTGAAGACCCTCTTTGTGATTGCCCTGATATTCCCAAGGTGCTAGAAGTGTGGTATATTGGCCCATTTCAACCTTCATCATCAACCTCTGGACATCATGCTGATGATGAGCCTTCAGCTAAAGATAATGAGACTCATAAGAAACAGGGTAAGATCAAATTTCCCTGTAGGTTGTGTGAAGGGAAGCATCCCATTCATCTCTGTCCTTATATGGATGAAGCCTCTAAAGTGTTGGATACCCTTTCGGCTTCTGATTCCTATCTTCCCGTTGGTTACCGAATGTTTTATTCGAGTCCTCTGATAGTTGATCAATTCATTGATCAGTTTTTATCTTCGGTCAATTCCACTCTCTCTGAAAGTAAGTCTCTCGAGTCCATTCCTGAACAATCATTAGTTGAGAAAAAGGTCGACCTGATTCCATCTACAGTTCATCAGGTATTTTCCATCGAGAGTGGGTCTCATCCCACTCAAGTTATTTTATTTTCCTCAAATTCCTCGAGATCGGAGGGCGATCCTCCCGTTTCCTTGATCCAGGAGGATGATCCTCTGATTCCTATTGCCACAATTCCATAAAGTGTTCCTCCTACTCTCATTCCTGAAGCCTAGTAGGATGGTATTTCTTCTCCCCTAACACAAGGGGATAATCCTCCTATTCTTATGGAACCCCCTCCATGTAGTTCGGTCACTTCCTTTGATTGGAGTTGATTTACGAGATACTATATTCCTTCTTACATGCCCTTTGAGATCACTGTACAAGCTTGAAATATGGTTGTACCAGGTAAAATTATAAATGAAGGTGCCTCAGTTAGTATTTTGTCCTCAAATACATGGAAATATTTGGGTTCTCTGCAACTTGTGCCTGTTACTCACAATTTGTTGGTTTTTACCAGAAGAACAAGTCAACCATTAGGGATCCTTTCGAAGTTTCCTATTACTTTGGGAGGGAAAACCATCTATATAGACGTGATGGTGGTCTAAGGCCCCTTGGATTTTAATTTACTCTTGGGGTGAAACAATGCTTATGCCATGGGTGCGCTTGTCTCTTCCCTCTTTTGTGTGATTTGTTTTCCACATGAAGGTCAGATCATGAAGATTTATCATCTTTCATTCTTTGGTCCTAATCTGACATTTGGTCTACCATCGTCCCTTCCTGGTCCTTACTTGCCAGTGATATCTTCCCCTCCACAGGTCAATTATGTGGATACCTATTCCATTTCCACATTTTCTGATGATTCAGTGAGTGAGGTAGTACACAATGTAGTGGGGGCATTGGGTACTAATTTCCAGAGTGTTATTCTCCCGTAGGATGAGAAAATCTTGGAAGCCATGACTTCTTATTTGTCATGATCAACTTATCAGAGCAGAGTTTGTTTTCTTGTGTCAAGCTCCTTAAAAACTGAAACAAGCTCTTGTCGAAGCATAGTTCATTTTCTTGTGTCAAGCTCCTTAAAAATGAAACAAGCTCTTATGAGGATAGTTTGTTTGCTATGTCAACCTCGTTAAAAGATGAATTAGGTCATGTGGATAGTTATTTTACTATGTCAACCTTGTTAAAAAATTAAACAGGTTCCCTTTTGAATTCGAGTCTTTGATTAGATCTTGTAAAATACATGTCGAGTCTTTCTCTTGATCTCGTAATTGAACCTTCATTCCATCCACCTCTCAGTAACCAGCAGTCTACTCTGCTGAATGCCATGAAGCTAGGGGGCATGTACCTCGAATTGAGTCATCATGCCGGGGGAATGCAAACTTATTTCAAGCATAGTTTTTTTTTGTTTCAAGCTTTTGTAAAAATGAAACTAGTTTCAATCAATGTTTTCCATGTTTTCAAGCTTCTATAAAAATGAAACCCATTTCAAGCATAGCTTGTTTCCATTTCAAGATTGTGTAAAAATGAAACCAACTTCAAGAATAGTTTCCTAATTGCAAGCTTGTGTAAAAATGAAATCATTCTTATTTTACCTCTCGTGATTTCCAGATGAACCTTGGTTTTCTCATTCCACCGTTACCATCTGATTAACCGATCACATGCCTTCACTTGATTTTTTTACCCATTCCTGAGGAACCACTACAATGAGTGGTCTTGTTATCTAGCCTCTTGATGTTTAATTATTATGAGAAGTTCCACCATCATCGGAACCATTTGATACCCTTAATACCACTCGTTCCTCCAAGAGGAGTCAACTTTCAACACTTTTTTGACTCTCAAAAATTTAAAATATTTCCGAGAATATTGTTGTTTTGAACTCGTTAAAGGCTGGGAAATGTCATCTGCCCAATATACGTTTACCCCTTTTTCGAGCTAGGACAGATTATTTACGAAAAAGGAATACCTTAGCCAATTGCGACTAAGAGTTTCTCTTAGATATTGTTTTCTACCTTTTTAGATCTGTGAGACTACCTACAAAAAGGGACCTACTGGATTTTTATTTTTTGCTTCCTTTCAAACTCTCTAAACATGAAAAGATGCTGAGTTATTCCTTTCTCAGTCTCTTTAAAACTAAATGACATTGGAAATCATCACCATGACATTATCAAGTTCCTCCTTCCTAGGGCTCGTAAAATGTACTAGGATGGATTTGTCTGAAGGACAAACTTATATGACAAACATATGCTATCCTCTTCAAGCTTGTGTAAAAATAAAGAGGTACTCGCCAAGAATGGTGGGGGAAAATGGAAGTTATTCGTCAGTTGTGTAGGTAGTATGTCACTCTTGAACATGACACTTATCTGTAATTCGTGTTGGGTTGGGATATCTTCACTCTGTCACTTTACCTACATGAGTTTGGGAAATCTATTTGCCTCTCATTTGATTATCGATCTTGTCAACATGACCTCTGATCCTATTTGAGTCAAATTTTGCCAAATTCTGGAGTCATGTTGTTGATATGTTCAGGAGAAAATCCTTCTTCAGTTTTTACATTCCTTGATCCTCTATTTCAATCTTGATTAACACTCATATTACATCCTTTGTTTCTTGTCGATGATGTGGGATTCGTTATGAACCTCCTTCGACATATCACTTCCTTTCAACTTCAGCTCATTATCCGAGAAGTCGATATAGAGAATCCTTTCTGGTACCTTAGAGCTTGCATGCCCTAATGGCAAGTTCTTCGCATTCGACGACAGGTTCACATCATTGGCCTTCTATCGAGTGATTTCACGGGTGTTCGAATTAAGTTCCTTATTCATATTCCATTGATTGTACTGGCAGTACCTTGAGGACCATTATCATCATTGGTGGTTTCTCTCACGCTTTTTAACAACTTTCATCATTGGCTGGTAATCAGGTGACTTTCCTACATGTTCGACTTTAGCTCATTTACTCACATGCTTGAAATTTTACTTGATCGGGTCGTGACAAAGCGAAAGACCCTAGATTTTATTCTCTAGAGTCCAGGTTGCGAGGCATTATGATTTTTCCATGATTGGATACATGTTTCTTTCAGATGAATGGCTGCGACCATACCATGAGTCTATATGAGATCCTTCTCAGATGGATGGCTGCGACCATACCATGGTCTCTTTTACGGGTGGTTGCGTCCATACCTTGATTCATGTATTTTCATCCAAGATTTCTAGTTATGTATATGTATCTATGCTTGATTTGTAGGTCTCCTGACGACAACATCTGGTTCCTTGCACGTACTTGTAAAAAATTTCACCCCTCACTCATGTTCGGACTTCATACTTTAGGGGGCATCTGTTACACATAAATTTGTCACCATCCCTGTACTCCCCATTCCTTGATCCTGGAGGACCCATACAGTGACCCTTGTGTACTTTCCAAGCATGGAATACATACCCCTGAACCAAATTTTCTGGAATATCCTTATATAAACTTGGTTTTCAAGGTTGACGCTTTGCCTCAGTGTCTGATCTGCGTCGATAGTAGATATTTGCACTAGGACCCATGCCAATCGGTGCTATGTCTTAATGTTGGACTCACACCGATCCTCTTTTGGAAATTTTTTAAAATAGAAACAAATTTTCCACGACTAGAAGCTTTGCGAGGTGGTGAGATGGAAGTTTGTTTTTAGGATATGGACAAGGAATTCCCCTTTGGGATTTTTGTTCCCAATAAATAATAACTACTCCAAAGGATAAGCTCTTTCCCCATTATTTGAGGGCACATATCCTCCTCCTCCATTGTTATATAAGGAGGCCTCTTTCACCTCTGCTACCTTAGTTATAGTTAGCTAGTTGGAAGCAAAAATCATAGAGAGGAGAATCAATTATAGCTTCGGGAGAATAGAGCAGAGTGTGACTATTTTTTTGTGTTAAGAACGTAGTGAGATCGTGGACCTTTGTGTATGAGGGTGTTGCAAACGAGCTTGGATATAGAAATTTCGAAGGAGAGCCTCAACATCAAGGGTTGGTTGTAAACTCCCCTTGTCTTTATCATAATAAAATGCAACTGATGTTTATCTTCCACTCTTGTTTACATTTATAATGAGATTTATAGAATTCCTTGATCAGTTAGATAGGTTGTAATTGTTTTATGTTTGTCGTAATTTTACTCTTGTCATGGTGTATTGACTATCTGTACAGGTAATCGAACGTTGGTAGAAGCGTTTCGAGTTTGAGAAAAGCGACGGATCAAGAAGCTTCGACAGAAGACGACAACATAGCATCAGAACAAGGTAGGTCATCTTCGTTTCTCTTAATTTCATTTACAATCTAGGAAGGTAGATGTTAGTATGTTCCTGTAGTTCTAGATCCACCCTACGGCTAGAGGGATTACCTCTATCCACAGAGGGTATTTTCCTGCACAACACCATGATGAATACCATTGTTGGAAACTTCATCCAAAATTGAAACCAAATAGATTGAAAGCCAAAGAGAAAGGAAAAATTGTTGCTATAGCTGAACATGACTTAGGGTCAGATTCAGGAGATGAGACAAAAATTACAACCATGGGTTTGAAAGGTAAACATGTTGCAAGCACTGGTTATTCAAATTTTTCAAATGATAATCAGGATGAAGATACAAGAATATAAATTTTCCACATTAGAGTTGTCTCTAAACATACCAAGATTGATACACTTTTTTATAGTGGGTCACAAGCTAACTTTCTTTCTGTAGATTTTCCTAAGAAACTAGGCCTTGAAACTATTAGACATCCAAGATCGTATCCTTTGGGTTGGATATGCAAGAGTGAAAACTTGCAGGTCACAAGGAAGTGCTTACTAAGATTCACCATTAACTCAAAATTTCTTGTTGAAGTTGATCTTGATGTGGTGTTGCTTGAGATATCAGGTATTTTATTAGTAAGCCCTTATCTGTATGATAGGAAATATGTATTTCATCAGCATGAGAATGAGTATCATTTGTTTAAGGATGGTATTGAGTACATAATTAGAGCGCATAATAAGAAGATAGGGTTGTCTCTTGTACATGCAAGTGAAATGAAGAGGATAGTGAATGAAAGTTAGAACTTGACATTTTTGATGATCAAACAAAGAGATGTATTGAATCACACTTTTAAAAAATATTCTTATGCTTGTAATGATTTTTTTCAGGATGTTAATATATTTCCTTTGAAAGAAGGTGAAAAATATTTGCAGCAGTCAATATTGGTGTTGAGTGGTGTTGGAAACAAGATGTCGGTGCAAGAGAGTGCAAAGGTCAAATATAAAGTGACAAAGAAACTTGGCAAAGAAGGCACGGGTTCCACAAATTTTGGTTTGTGTTTTCCAAAAGGCACATGGAAATGGCGAAGATACTTGGTCAAGCATCGATGCAAGTAGAAGGAAAAAGTAGCTAAAAATCACCATGGTGACAGTGTTCAAGGTGAGAAATTTTCTAAGTTTTCTTTGATTGTTGACCAAGGTAGGAACAAGATGGTTTCTGAAAAAATAGATTATTGTTCTGCAAATTCAGAAATATTTCAGTACGACAATGTCAATGACAGCAAGAGAAGGTTGCAAGAATTGAGGAAAAATTTGAATTTTTTATGAAAAGCTCCAAATGATGAAATTGGGAAAATTTCAATGAATAAAGACTGGAAGGGTGAGGGAACAGATCCCTCATCCACATAATCAGTAATCAAGAGAGATTTTAGGGTCAAAAAGGCTTCTAGTGGAGAGAAATGATCAGAGGCTCAGTATTTTAGCTCAAAAATGAAAGTGCTCAGAATTGAATGAAACCAGAACAACAGCCACCGGCCCGTCACAAGGAATCCATTGAAACTTCTTTCGTTGAAATGGATTTCAGATGAAGGAGTTATTATTTGCTGATTTATGTTCAGAACTGAATATTTTTTATTAAAAAAATTCAGAATAGGTACAGGATGATGACATGGCAGCCTAGTCAGCATTCAGGAATCTTCTTCATTTTTTAGTCCAATGGGCTCTGACAAGTGTCATCTCAAGATTTGCCAATGCTCCTTGCGGAAGTTGAATTTTTCTCCTATTTCCTATGTTTGGAATTATCACTATGGTGGATTATTTTATTGGTGGAATTTATAGGGCAATGCGGAAGGACAACGTGGTGTAGCCGAGAGCCAAAGAAATCTGGCAGATAATCTTTAGTTGGTGGTCGCAATATACATATTATACAAAGGTTTGAAATATACCATGGCAATTCATATAATCCAAAACACACACACACACACACACACACACACACACATATATATATATATCTTAAACCAAAGTTTTGTGCCATGGTCGGATTCAAAAGTCAAAGTCACTGCATTCAACCATCTCGCATCGGTAGTTTAGGAGCAGAGGACATAAGGAAACAAAAAATGATCTGCAATTTGCGATTGCATGGTAAGTGACATGGTGATAAGGTGGGTCCTACCAATCGCATCGGAGGTTTTTAGGAGGAGGAAACATAAAGCGTTAATAAGGTGGCGGAATTGTGATCTGTGATTTGCAATATATTGCATCGGTGTATCGCAATCGCAAGACAAAGCAAGCAACATAGAAGGATTTATAGCGGGTCTTCGATTTGAAATCTGAGATAAGTGTCTATGATGTGATCTGCAGAGATTTAAATGCATTTAAACCAAGTTTTAATATGTAATACGTGGGTTATGGTTACGTTAATACAAGTTTAACGATAAGTGCGGGTTAACGCTAAACGCGCTTAACCCCACTTAGCATGCACTTAATTTAATATTAAATTCACGTTTCTCCCTAATTAATCACATAATTATCTTGGCGGCGCGTTGGGTGGACCCTCCAGATTCAACAAACTTCCACATTTAGGGGAGTTAGCTGGACATTTTCCAGATTTAGTGGAGAAATTGTAGGGAAAATTGGTTTTTCCATAATGGAGGCAATATTCGACCAAATCGGGTGCAAGGATAGTCATTCTTGACAAATTTTGATGTTTTGGAGCCATTGGAATAGGTTTCAGAGGCATAATACATCATCTACATAGGTTTTTTTTGTCATAAATATTTTTGAAGCCTAGGGCCACCAAGAGGGAAGGCCATGCCAAGAGCATCTGATAACCAAATTGAGTAAAAAAATAGTCGTTTCTAATATATTTTTATGTTATAAACTCATTGGAATAGGTTTCAAGAGAATTTGATGCATGTAAACAAAATTTTGAGAAACTTTGAGCTAATACAAATGCCCAAGCTATAGAGATGGACCAAGGAGATGTAACCCAAGAGGCGTGAACTCCTTCATCAAAAATCTATTTTATTGTATCAAATTGTGTGGTTTTCTATCATTTATGTTTCTGTTGTTCAACACTTTAAATTCATGCTTTATGCTTTAAAAAAGACTCATAAAATTCAGTTTTAATTCCTCTTTTGACACACATAAGCAACAAGGGAACCTGCACATCAAGCATAAGATCAGTGAATAAGTTTTATATCTGAAAATGAAATTAGCAGAACAATAAATAACATTAAAATTCATATCATGGATATAAAACCTTTTTTTATTAATATAAATTTTATTTGAAAAAAAATCAGTTCTCGCTTAACCATAAGACATTGTTTGATTTAGTAATATCATAATTGTACATCTTTTATATTACTTCAAAAACGACAAACATATTCAACTATGTAAATTCTTCCTACCAAATTAATCAATGATTTGGCGCAATTATGTATTCTTGTTGTTTATGTAATATAATTATTTTACTAATCATGTTGAACCATTCTAAAATAATATCTCAGTTAGCTTGGTCAAACCCATTAGCTATAATTCATTTTTAAGAGAAACAATCTATCTCAACTTTCAAAATAATGAGTTGCATTAAAGGAGGACCTTATAAATAATGAAACAAATTTGAACCTAATTTTAAATAGGAACTTGGGAGGATTTTAACATTTCAAGCAATAATAATGTATGGAGCATTATTATTGGAGGATTCTAACATTGAAAGACCCAAACCTAGTTGTTGACGTGTGAATTTCTCAAACTCATCAAAGGCATGGTAGACATACATTTGAGATTTTCATATCCAACCATCACATTAATCCATTTTCTAATCAAATCAAAAAATATACCCATTGTATAGAAGCTAACATTTATCACAAGAGTATCAACACTAAAGAAACAACATAAAAACTCTCAAAATAAAATAAAAAACAATTATTTCACCCACACAAATAAGAAAAGTCAATTCTATTACTTCTAAAGACCCAAACCTAGTTGTTGAAGTGTGAATTTCTCAAACTTATCAAATACGTGGTAGCAATACATTTGATATTTTCATATCCAACCACCGCATTAATCCATTTTATAATCAAATCAATAAATAGACCCATTGTATAGAAGCTAACATTTATCACAAGAGTATCAATGCTAAATAAATGACGTAAAAAATCTCAAAATCAAATAAAAAACAATTATTTCACCCACAAAAATAAGAAAACTCAATTCTATTACTTCTAAAGACCCAAAGGCTAGATGTTGAAGTGTGAATTTCTCAAACTCATCAAAGACATGGTAGTAATACATTTGAGATTTTCATATCCTACCACCACATTAATCCGTTTTATAATAAAATCAATAAATATACCCATTGTATAGAAGTTAAAATTTATCACACAAGTATCAACACTAAAGAAATGACATAAAAACTCTCAAAATCAAATAAAAAATAATTATTTCACGCACACAAACAAGAAAAGTCAATTCTGTTACTTCTATTGGACAACTGAAAAACCCTTCAATTTGATTACTTTATCCCTATAGTTAGTGTTTTATGTAGAATACCAATGGAATATTGATATGGGCATGCTATGTGAGTCTCAAGCTTTTAGCTTCAATGTGCATGCTTTACACTTAAGGGTGCATAATGCAAGTTTGCATGATGTTAATGTTGGCAAATATAAGCTTTTTTATAACACATCCAAAGACCCATTGTGGGAACGTTTGTGCTTCTCTTGGAGTATCAACACTATGGGGCAAGTCTCATCTTAGGATCTTAGTATTATGGAAACCATAAAGTTTTATGTTGGATTTTTAGCCAACAATATTATTGGCTTCTTTTATATTTTACATTCATAGTTGGTAATATTCATATATGAAATATTATAGGTATATATATATATATTGGATATGGGTAATTTTTTATTTTTTGTAAGTCAAAGTTCTATTCATTCATAAAAAAATAAGTACATCTGTGGAAAAATGGAGGTAGTCTCACCCCGACAAAGTTTTTTGACTACCACGATCAACATATGAAAAAGAAACAAAAGAACAAATAGAGACACAATCCACAAATTAGGAGGCCAAAAGCACCACAAAACACATAAAAAAAGTAAAAAACCTGTAACGATGCTTAGTCATTGGAGGTAATAGAAGCAGTATTGTCCAGAGCAGTCCCTGGAGGAGGAAGAGGACAAAAGGAACACTGTACATTCTCTTCGAAGTGAGCCATCCATGACTTCAGCTTCTACACCTTCTCGGATAATAGATTCTAGCCTCGCCAGACCATCATGACCCACTCCTGAACATGAAAATGAAAGTAATGCATATTTTTTAGTGTAGCAATGAGCTTTGCATGCTCTTGTTGCCATGCCCTCTCTAAGGTTTCCAATAAGTCTAGTACCGACTAGATCAAATCCCAACAATTTTTCAAATAATAATCACGCTCCGTTGTTTCCCCATGCCCAGGTCGTCTCGCCTTCCCCCATCTACCCGTGCCACCTAGAAATTTCACTCCATCCCTCTTTGGAGTCCACGAGGTGCTCCCCCCATGGTAAGGCAACAAGCCACCATGACCACCACAAGCCCCAAAAACTGCTTGACCTGAGCTATCGGCGGTGCGAATACCTCGACTACAACTTGGAGACATCTCAACTACCATTAACACCTGTAAGTATGACCCTTGACCACTTGCTTGGCAAAAATTCACTTAGATGAGGGATGGGAGCGAGCGTTACACGACTCAGGGCACATTATTTCAAGACTAGTGGTGTCAAGTAGGGGCAGAATGAGCCAAGAATTATTAACACGCACTATAAATATGACTGCAGAGAGATTCCCCAACCACGCTAGAAAGTATTTGACCAACCTGACCAGGATAATTATAGGGAGACGAGATAATAATCTAGCAGCAAGATATTGAACCATCGACTCACCATCCCTGACCCCTTACAAAATGAACACTTACCGAAAGACTCGAGGACATATGCACCTTCGCCACAAAATTTATGTAATAATGCATAACCCCAAAGGAAAGCTACTTGGAAAGGAAAACCAACTGCCCCAAATATGCAAAGGAAAACTGAGAGAAAAGATAACCAACGACCCACAACAGGGCTTTCGGGTTGACCCAAGCACCAGATGCTAAACCCTTATCCCACTCAAAAAATATAAATACCATAGACGAGAAATTAAATCACCCAAATCAATGACCCTCATACTAGGGAGGGGGAACTTACCACAAAAGGGCCACCATTCCCAGACAAGGTGTCAATTTCAGAGGTTACCACTGTTACCAGAGCTCAACCGATTCCCATCAACCTGCCACAAAACAAAAACTACATGTCATACCAGAAGAGCCCCGCCCTCCATCTACAAACAATGTTCACCCAATCCCACTGCCAATGAGGGTGATGGGAAGTTCACACGGATTACATTAACACCTCCCATGCTCAAAATGTTGTGAGAGGACATGGAGACTGAACCCCACCCCAATGACCAAGTGTTGCACATTATCGACCATGCATAGATTTTCTTACCACGTTTATCACCCCCATCATGGAGATATGGGTAAATTTTTAATTCACCAATTATATTGACGATTTTTAAAAAATAATTAAATTGTATTGGTGAGATGCATATTTTAGAATGATCAATATTTAACGATTAAATAAGTAAAATAAGAATTAATTCCCATGAAATTTAACACCTGTTTCCAATTACTCGATATATCTCTTGGATCACAATTCAAATATTTATGAGGTTGATTCATTTTTCAAATCTGTCATTCTCTTGTTGTTTCCATTGCCTTGGCCTTGGCCCTTTCCATTTCAATCACCCTCATTAACTTGATAAGAAATCCCTTCAATATCAATATCATATTTCACATAGTTTATATATAGCACATTATTATTTTATAATGATCAAATTTTATAAGTATCAAGAATATAGTGGTGTCTTTGTTGAAAGGATAACAAGAAAGGGTTATAATTTAATTTTCCCTTGGTTAAATTAGAAGGAAATTGTAATTCCACATCACATGACAACTTGTATGAGTTAACTGAGCCAGGAAGACTTAGTTAGACCAGTCAATTCAAGTTGAGGGTCAAACTAGAGGCATGTAGAGTTCTCTCTAAGTTTTAGGGCGCCTAGTTACAATTTATTTAGAGTTGTAATTAGTTAACTCAATTATTTGAGTTAAAAATAATTTAACTAGTTTTAACTAAGATATGAGCGACTCATAGGTCCAATGAATTAAATATGATTTAATTCACATGAAGTGATCAATCAAATAAATGATAATTCACTATAAATAACTATTGCATATCAGTTCTAAGGAAGGCCCAGTTGATATCGGAGTTAAAGGGAAGAGAACGATCAATTTTATAATTATAAAACTATACATGTCATACATGAGTTCAACAGGATGCATTAGATGAATTTCATAATCAATTATTTGGAATTTCCTAATTAATAGGGGCTCAATTCCTTCAAGAATGTGTAAGTAAGGCTGAGCAAATGAGAGGCAAGAATTTGGTTAATTATTAGACCATTTTTGTTGGGATTAGAGTGAAACAGTCAGAGATAGTGCAGAGGTTTCTCAGGAAGGGAAATATAATTGTATTGTTTCATATTCTTTACTTAATGTAATATACAAATAACAAGGTTTTTAGATGAGGCTTTCCCAAGATACATCTTTCTTTTGTACGATTGAAATTTTTTCTCTTTCTTGTTCATGTGATTGTGCGATCGTAATCGGTTTCCGCAATTTGTAGAATTGATTTATTATTTTGTTTTAGCATATTACAAGATAATTTGAATATATTTAGATATTTATACATGGTATCAGAGCATGAATCACTATAGAAGAAAAATAACCAGAGTTTGTTTTAAACATGTGAATTGAATTTGCAGATTTATTCTTTAGGACCAACATCAGATCAGGATGTATTTCTCTGGATTGAGACTCAAATATGACCTTGAGGGTAATCAAAATTACATAACATGGAAGGAAATGATGGAGGCAGTTTTGGAGGATAAAAGAATGAAGGAATTCATAGACAATGATATTCTTCAACCCACAACAACAAATGCTCAACTTCTTTATGCATGGAAGAAGAATGTAGCAAAGGCGAGAAGGATTATGTTAGAAGGAGTTTAAGATCATATTGTCTCGAACCTCCATGGAAAGGAAAATCCACATGGTATGTGTAAGGCATTAACAAATTTGTTTGATAATAACAATGACCACAGGAAGTTGGTGCTGAAGGAAAATATAAGAAATATCAAGATGGAGAAGGGCAACATGATACCAAAATAGTTGACAAATTTCACTCAATGTCGAGATGAGCTTGGAAGTGTTGGTGTGATAATTTCCCAGGATGATTTGGTGAGCCTAGCACTTCTAGGCCTTCCAAAGAGTTGGAATAGCTACCAAGACTCAGTGAATTGGAGGGACAAGCTACCAGAGGGGATCGATTTTGGTCTGACTTGGTACAAGAAGAGATTCGACAGAACACCATAGATGGATCCTTATCAAAGACTAATGATGAGGAGAGTTGTGCCTTGGATGGAAAGGTGAAGAAAGGGATATGGAAGGCATCCCATTCCAAATCAGATTCCAGTTAGGCAGGAAAGAAGTGAGACTTTTCAAAGCTAAAATATTTTCACTGTCATGAACTTGGAAACTATGCTACAAAGTGTCGACAAGAATATTGACAAGAAGCCCTTAGGAGGAGTGGTAGTTGAAGCACTTGCTTCATAGTTCGAGTTATATTTCACTTGCACCGCATGCATGGTGTCATCGGTGATGGGTTTTGTGTGGTACTTAGATATGTTGGCAATATGATTCCTATATGTTGTCCTTGATGGAAACTCTTTGGTAAAAGATGAAGTATATGTCTTCAGTATAAGCTCAAGAGTCCAACAAAAGATTTGGTAATATTCATATTGAAGATTCTATACGCGGGTTTGTAAAGGAAAAGTCACGTATACACGCGGATAAGAAAAATCCAAGTCATGTATGCCTTTTTCACTCCAAAAAGATAATACCAGGGGGCATTACCATGGTATTAGCCCACAGGTTTGAGTGCCATGTCGCCTATTTGATTTCATCCAAGAATACCATCAACAGCTATGTGATTTTGACTCATGGTATTGGTAAAGGCTAAATATATATAAGGAGAAGAAGATCATAGTGAAAAGTGGTGCATGTGTAAGGGCTATCACTAATATACTTCTTGATGAAGTATATCTGCATTGGATGAATTCTGTTTTATTGGTAAATATAAATTTATGGTGCACCCTTGGATAGATTGATGGATCAAGATCTTTAGACCTGAAATGACAATGTTCTTGCATGATCCATTGAAGAGATGATTATATTTGAGACCTGGTGCATGTTTGCTGAAGTGGTGTGAAGAAATCTGGGTAAGTTCTATAGATCTGAAAACATTCTGCTAAATTAATATTTACAGATCTATACGCTAGTTCGTCTCAGTAAAAGCATGTATATACATGGGTTTGCTTCAGAAAAGGTGCATATGAAAGTTATGGTTTTCTGAAGCTCATTGAAAAGGTTTTTCTGTTAATGCTGCTATCTTTCTGCTATCTGTTAATGAAGTCTTCATATAGATGTGGGTTGCTTGATTGCTGAATATATTGCTAAGTTGATTATGTACAAATCTGATCAATAAGTGAGAAAATATGTGTTATGATGACTGACTGATCAAGGGTTCTGAAATTCTGAAAAGATATCTGACTGAATGACTCAGATCTGGATCTGAGAATGAATTCTGAAAATAGTATTCACAGGTCTATACACAAGTTGGTGTTAAGGAAAGCGCATATAAACATGAGTTCAATGAAGAAAAGTAGCGTATGCTTTTTGAGATAATGAATGTTCAGGGTTGAGTTTGATTCTGCATATTGGTTCTGAAATCTGATTATTACATTTTTCTGATTACAGTGATCTCACTGTTTGGTTTGATGTATTGGGTGAAGTTTATTATTGTTGATCTTTATGACGAGTTGTGTTGACGCTGTGTGACCCAATATGAAAATTGATGAAATGTGGTCTGTAGTGGTTATGAGGGTTGAAGCCTTAAGTAGGGAAGTAGAATCCTCCTGCAAGTAGAAGTTGACGTTCTGATCAGGGGGTTGAAGCTCCCTTCCAGTATTGGTTGGTAAACGAGATCAGGGGGTTGTAGCTCCCTTCCAGTTGCAGTTGGAAAATGAGAGAAGGTTGCGGCCTTTTGCAGGTAGATGCTGCATACTGATATGAGTCTCCATCAGTACAATTTTGTAAGAATTTTTCCATATAATAAATATTGAAGATAGAGATGACAACAAGAGTGGTTTTCTCCCAAATTTGGTTTCCACCTTAAATCTTGGTGTTCATGTGTGTTTCTCTTTTGTGATGATTTATTCTGCTCTTACTGCACATATTTATTGATTAACAAACAGATGCATGACTAATAAGCTGATTTAAAGATTGTTTCTGAAAATTTTTCTAAGAATTTTATTATATCATTATACGCAAGTTTCTTTTAGCATATGCGTGTGTATACGAGAGTTGTGTTCATCAAAGTCGCGTATGGAATTCAGCAAAGAAAAAGTTAAAATTATCGGTAAGCTCTAAATACTAATTCACCCCCCCCGTCTTAGTATTTTTCCCAACAAATGGTATCAGAGTAGGTCCTTCTGAAGAAGCTTAATTTCTAGAAGGAAGACCAACCAAGATGAACAATCAATATTGGACAACATCTATCAGGGCTCCTCTCTTCAATGGAAACAACTTAATCTTCTAGAAGACAAGGACAATATCCTATTTTCAGTCTCTTGGAGTAGATGTATGGGCTATAGCTGAAGGAGGTTATCAATATCCAACTTCTGTTCCAATAGATGCAGCAATAAGAAAGAACTATGAAACCAATGCAAAGGAAGTCAATGCATTATTGGGAAGTCTGACTGAATCGGAATTTGTCAAATTTATGCAGTTAAATGCAACAAAGGAGATATGGGACAAAATCATTCTAAGATATGAAGGTGATGCCAAGGTAAAAAGTGCTAAACTCCAAACTCTCAGAATTCAATATGAAAAACTCAGAATGCATAATGAGGAAATCATTTCCAGTTTCTTTTTATGTCTAGATGATATTGTAAATCATATGAGAAATCTAGGTGAAAGCATATCTGACACTACTCTGGTAGAAAAGGTTTTAAGATCTCTAACTCCCAAATTTGAGTCAAAAGTGTCTTCTATTGAAGAAAAGAAGGATCTACAAACTCTTACTGTTGTTCAAATTCATGGGATTCTAATTGCTTGTGAAATGAGAAAAGGAGATCCATATGAAGTCAAAGAAGTTGTTTTTAGAGTTGTTGAAAAAGGAAAGGAGGTAGAAGAGCAAGAAGGATCAGGGTATGTTTCAAAAGAAGATGAGATAAATTTTGTAAAGAAGCTACAACTTGGAACTGGAAGGTTTAGAGGTAAGGTTCCTTTTAAATGTTTTTCTTATGGAAGAGTTGGTCATTATGTTGCTAAATGTCCCCATAAAGATAGCCATGAAAAGGGAAAGGAAGTGGCTAAAGGAAATAGGAAAAAGTTATCAATAGAAAAAGCTATTATACTCATGAAGATAGTGATGGTCTATCAAAGAGTGAAGAAGGAGAATCTGATCAAGATATTAGACTACTCATGGCTTTTGAAAAGGACTCTAGTGATACTTTTATGGATTCTCTAGAAGAAAATGGCTTTCTTGAAGAAATAAATCATCTCAAAATATGTTTTGAAGAAAACAAGATTGCCATAGATACTCTAAAAAATCATCTTATGGAGAAGGAGAAGCACAATGAGAAATTAGAATGTGAAATAGAAAGTCTAAGAAAGGAAATTGAGAAAGTGGAAAATTTAAATAAAACCTTACATGAAATTATAAAGGTACAACGCTCTCCTCTTATAAAGACGGGTCTTGGATATATTGGAGAATCATCTCAGTCTTCAGCACCCGATTATCTAAATGTAGCTAAAGCTAGCCTGCAACATTTTGTTTCTCAGCAAAAGAACAAAGAAACTACTCAGGTAAAGAATGACCACTTTAATACACGGAAGAACAATAACAGAAATATTAGTCAGCAGGTAAACATAAATAGAAGGTTTCATGATCGTAAATTTTTTTTCTTTAATGGACAATGTTTCTCATGTCATAATTTTGGTCAAAAGGCTTCTCAATGTGTTGCATACAAAACCATCATGACCAGATAAGCAAGAAAAAAAAGAAATGAGACTGAAATAAAGAAGAATACTTATAACAACTTTTCTCCACTTCAAAATGAAATTGAATGTGCTTATTGCAATAAATTTGGTCATGAAGAATCTGAATGCAGGAGAAAAGTTCAGCCGAAATAGCATATACCTTCAAATTCCAAGGTTTGGAGAAAGAAGGACTTATAGGTTGAAAGTTGTGGAATAGATTTATTTGCAGAAGGGGAAGAAAATCAATGGTACATTGATAGTGGATGCTCAAAACACATGACAGGTGACAAAAATAAACTCCTTTCATACAATTCTCTAGAGAAAGAAAAGAATGTTACTTTTGGAAATGACTCTCTCGCTGTCATTAAAGGAAAAGGTTCTGATTTTCTAAAATAAAAGGTGAAATATAACAATGTTATGTATGTGGATGGATTAAAACACAACCTACTAAGTGTGAGTCAAATGTGTGATCAAGGAAATGAAGTTGTCTTCAGTTCAAAATAATGTATAGTACGTGAAATTGACACAGGAAAAATGGTAATAAAAGGAACTAGAACACCAAGCAATCTATATGTATTGAAATTTGGCCAAGAACAATGCTACTTGGGTAAATCTTCAGAAAATTGGTTACGGCACAGAAGGTTGGGACATTTGAGCTTCTCTTAAATAAGCAAATCCAGCAGAATCAAAGCAGTTCGTGATCTTCCCAACATCACTCTACTTGAAAGGAACATATGCAAATCATGCCAATTTGGTAAGAAAAATAGGGTGTAATTCAATGCTAAATAAGGATCAGCAAGTAAGCCTCTTGAACTTATACATACTGATCTCTGTGGTCCTATAAGGAAAAAGTCAACTCATGGAGAACAATACTAATTTTATTTATTGATGACTTCTCTAGAATTTGTTGGATCAGTTTACTGAAACATAAATATGAATCATTTGAAAAATTTAAGATCTTCAAAGATTTGGTTGAAAATTAATTAGATCTAAAAATAAAATGTCTCAGATCTGACCGAGGAGGAGAATATATATCAGATTAATTCTTTGATTTTTTTGAACATCATGGCATAAAAAGACAATTTTTTGTATATGGAACCCCACAACAAAATGTCATGGCAGAAAGGATGAATAGAATAGTTCAACAAATGGCTCGGGCTATGCTTGATGAATCTGGAACTCCCGATACCTTTTGGGGAGAAACAACACATATTGCGGTAAATATTTTGAACAAGGTCCATGTTCAGGTGCACGATGATAAAAATCCTTATGAACTCTGGTATGGCAATCTTCCCACCATAACTCATTGTATATTTTTCAGAAGCAAATGTTTTATCAAGAACAATGATGAAAAACTTGGTAAGTTTGAACCTAGAGCAGATGAAGGAATATTTCTTGGTTACTCTTCTAGAAGTAAAGCATATAAATGTTATAATAAAAGACTTCAGAAGATTGTTGAATGTATTGATGTTGTAATTGATGAGTTTCTCTCATCTCCTAAAAAGGAAATAACAACAACAAATGAAGATGATGATGATGTATACCTTCCTGCATCAAATAGTAACAATATAGAAGGTGAACCCAATGAAGCATTAGAAGAAGATCTATCTGAAAAGGCTCCATCCAGGTACGTACAAAAGAATCATCCAAAATCTCAAATTTTGGGAGAAAAGGGATCAGGTGTCTAAACAAGAAGAACTCCTGTAAGATCTCCTAGCTATCTCGCATTTCTATCTACTATTGAACCACAGAATTTCAATCAAGCTAGTAAAGATGAATGTTGGATTCAAGCCATGAATGAAGAACTTGATCATATTGAAAAGAATCATACTTGGGAATTGGTTCCAAGACCTCATGATAAAAATGTGATTGGAACAAAATGGATATTCAAAAACAAGTTAAATGAAAATGGATATGTTATTAGAAACAAGGCTATAATTGTTTGTAAAGGGTATGCTCAACAAGAAGGTATAGACTTTGAAGAAACATTTGCTCCTGTAGCTAGACTTGAAGTGATAAGAATTTTTCTTACTTTTTCAAGTTTTCAACAAATAAAAGTTTATCAAATGGATGTTAAATCTGCCTTCCTCAATGGTGATCTAGAAGAAGAAGTTTATATAGAACAAAAATAAGGATTCATTCTGGGAAATGATGAAAGACTTGTTTGCAAACTTAAAAGGATTTGTATGGTCTCAAACAAGCTCCTCAGGCATGGTACTATCGTCTTGACAAATGTCTTCATCAACAAGGTTTTACAAAGGGATATGCTGATAGTAACTTATATACAAAAATAGAAAATGATAAATTGTTGATTGTAGTTGTATATGTTGATGAAATCATTTTTGGAAGTAATGAAGAGTCCACGAGTCAGAAATTTTCTTCTATTATGCAGCAAGAATTTGAAATATCTTTACTTGGGGAACTAACATTCTTTCTTGGCTTACAAGTGAAACAAACAACAGATGGCATATTTTTATCACAAGAAAAATATCTTAAGCAAATTATGAAGAAGTATGGTATGGAAGACTGCAAACCTATGAGTACGCCAATGGTAACTAGATGTAACCTTAGTTCTCATGATGATTCTCCCACGGTAAATCAACCAGAATATATATCCATGATTGTAAGTCTGCTTTATCTAACCGAGACAAGACCATATATCATGCATGTAGTTGGGATTGTTGGACTATTCCAAGCTAATCCAAAAGAGTCTCGTCTTCAGGCTATAAAAATAATATTAAAATATCTACAAGGGAATCAAGACTTTGGTTTATGGTATCCAAAGAATGTTGATCTCACTCTTCATGCTTACACAGATACAAATTGGGTTGGAAATGTTGATGATCGAAAAACACTATTGGAGGTGAATTATATATGGGGCCCCAATTAGTATCTTGGTTCAGCAAGAAACAAATTTCTATTGCCTTATCAACAAAAAAATCAGAATATGTCGCTACTGCATCATGCTACACACAACTCCTTTGGATGATGCAGACTGTACAAAACATTCAAATCAAGTGTTCACCTCCCATCTCCATTTTATGTGATAATACAAGTGCTATTAGTATCTCAAAGAATCCTATTATGCATTCCAAAACTAAGCACATTCCTATCAAGTATCACTTACTACATGAACAAGTGCTTGAACAAAAGGTTAAATTGGAATATGTTCCCTCCAAAGAACAAGTCGCTGATATATTTACTAAACCTATTCCCAGGGAAAAATTCGAATACCTCAGACAAAAGCTAGGAGTTGTCTCTGCCATCTGGTCAAATCTGCTTAATTTTCAGAAGTTTAAGTTTGATATGCAGGTTTCTTAAAGACGAGTTGCATATATATGCGAGTTTTTGTGCATAAAACCCTGTATATGTTTTTTCTGACAAAATTTCTTTAGGTCAGCGCTTAGAGTAGTTGTGGTGTTGTTGGGTAATCTTTGTTGGTGTTTTAGTATTCATATTTCTGTAGCTTTCTCTGATGAAGATTCTTTTATGAATTGGTTGTTGAAAATTTTCAGGATGCATCAGCTTAGGGGGAGCACCTGTCTTACTGAAAAGGATGCATTGTTGGTCAAATTTATGACATGTCATTTTTGTAATTTGATGAAAAGGGAATATTGACTCTCATGATGTAAATTATTCTATTCAGTCATGTAAGGACTTGTTCTACTTTGTAAACCCACTTGGTTGGGTATTTGAGTCAAATATGTAATTCCACTTGGTTGGATCATTAATGTCAGTATGAGTCCTTGGTGATAAGAAAGGTCATACTTGGATGAGTTATAGAGTCATGTACTTCATTGAAAAATATGTCTGAAGATTCAGCATGAACTCAGGGGAATCATGGTCAAAATAGTGCCCTTTGCCCTTGATGTCAAAGGGGGAGAGTATTTTGGTGGTTGAGTAATGGTTATGTTTAATGTATCTATCTGTTGTGGTGATCAAACACCATCATGGTTGCCATCAAGTCCAAAGGGGGATATTGTTGGCAATATGATTCCTATATGTTGTCCTTGATGGAAACTCTGTGTTAAAAGATGAAGTATATGTCTTCAGTAGAAGCTCAGGATTCAGCAGAAGATTTGGTAATATTCATATTGAAGATTCTATACACAGGTTTGTAAAGGCGAATTCGTGTATACACACGAATAAGAATGATACAAGTCACGTATGCCTTTTGCACTCCAAAAAGATAATACCAGGGGGCATTACCATGGTATTAGCCCGTAGGTTTGAGTGCCATGTCGTCTATTTGATTTCATCCAAGAATACCATCGGCAACTATGTGGTTTTGACTCATGGTATTGGTAAAGGCTAAATATATATAAGGAGAAGGAGATCATAGTGAAAAGTGGTGCATGTGTAAGGGATATCACTAATATACTTCTTGATGAAGTATATCTGCATTGGATGAACTCTGTTTTATTAATAAATCTGAATTTATGATGCACCCTTGGATAGATTGATGGATCAATATCTCTAGACCTGAAATGACTATGTTCTTGCATAATCCATTGAAGAGATGATTAGATATTAGACCTGGTGCATGTTTGCTGAAGTGGAGTGAAGAAATATGGGTAAGTTCTATAGATCTGAAAGCATTCTGCTGAATTAATATTTACAGATCTATACGCTAGTTAATCTCAGTAAAAGCGCATATATATGCGGGTTTGCTTCAGAAAAGGTGCGCATGGAAGTTAGGGTTTTCTGAAGCTCATTGTAGAGGTTTTTCTATTATTGCTGCTATCTTTCTATTGTCAATTATTGAAATCTTCATATAGATCTGGGTTGCTTGTTTGATGAATATAATGCTAAGTTGATTATGTACAAATCTGGTCAATGAGTGAAAAAATATGTGTTATGATGACTCACCAATCAAGGGTTCTGCAATTCTGAAAAGATATATGAATGAATGAATTAGATCTGGATCTGAGACTGAATTATAAAAACAGTATTCATAGATCTATACGCAAGTTGGTGTTAAGGAAAGCGCATATACACGCGGGTTCAGTGAAGCAAAGTAGCATATGATTTTTGAGATAATGAATGTTCAGGGTTGAGTTTGATTCTGCATATTGGTTCTGAAATCTAATTATTATAGTGTTCTAATTACAGTGATCTCAATGTTTGGTTTGATGTATTGGGTGAAGTTTATTATTTTTGATCTTTATGACGGGTTGTGTTGAAGCTGTGTGATCCAGTATGAAAATTGATGAAACGTGGTCTGCAGCGATTATGAGGGTTGAAGCCTTCAGTAGGGAAGTAGAAGCTTCCTGCCATTAGAATATGGTGTTCTGATCAGGGGGTTGAAGCTCCCTTCCAATAGTGGCTGGTAAGCGAGATCAGGGGGTTGTAGTTCCCTTCTAGTTGCAACTGGAAAATGAGAGAAGGTTTTAGCCTTCTGCAGGTAGATTCTTGCGTACTGATATGAGTCTGCATCAGTATAATATTGTAAGCAGTTTTCCATATAATAAATATTGAAGACAGAGATGACAACACTGGTGGTTTTCTCCCGAATTGGGTTTCCACCTTAAATCTTGGTGTTCATGTGTGTTGCTCTTGTGTGATGAATTATTTTTCTCTTACTGCACATATTTAATAATTAAAAAATAGATGCATGAATGATAAGTTGAGTTAAATATTATTTCTGAAAATTTTTCTAACAATAAAATTATATATTAGTATACGCAAGTTTATTTTAGCATATGCACGTGTATACACAAGTTGCATTCATCAAAGTCGCATATGGAATTCAGTAAAGAAAAAGTTAAAATTATCATTAATCTCTAAATACTGATTCACCCCCCCCTCTTAGTAGTTTTCCAAATAAGATAGTGGATATTCATTCCATATGACCGGAAACAAAGATTTCTTTACTAACTTGGAGGAGAATGATTTTTAGATGCACATCGAGATGGGAGATGACAGGAGGTATAACGCTACCGACATAGGTACAATTACCTTTCAGAGGGAGTCAATTACTCCTCTCACATTAAAATATGTCATGTATGTTCCTCGTTTAAAGATGAATTTCGTTTTTGTTGTTATGTTGGAAGAACATGGCTGTGATGTGATATTCACTGAAGGAAAGGTGTTCCTTCGTCATAAAGCCACGGGATACATGACAAATATTAGGGTTTGAGTAAAAAACCTCTAAAAATTGGATGTAGAAGACTATGCTTCATTGAGCACGGAAGTAGAGAATGTGGCGAGTTCAAGGAACTTGTTGAGAAAGATACATGGAAGAAGGTGTTTGGTGTTGAAGTCCAACAAGAAATTGCAGCACACACACTAGTGTGGGACCAACAGGTCCTAGTGATACATTAGTGTGAAGGCCAATTTAATTAATTAAATTGGTGAAATGTATAATTTAATTTTCCCTTAATTAAATTGAAGAATAAAATATAATATTATCTCATGATCAATTGTAATAGTTAACTGAGTGTGATAAACTTAGTTAGCTCATGTATTTCAAGTTGAAGGTGGTTGGGGAGGCATGCAGAGTAATTCTATCAGTTATGGAGTTCAAATTGCAGTTGGTGCATTAGTTTAATGCATGAGTAATTAGTTAAATCAGTTAGGTGAGTTAGAGTCAGTTGAACTAGATGTAAATGTTTGTTGCACTAGTGAGAGATCAAGTGAATTAAATATTATTTAATTCACAATCAGTGACCTGCCATGCAACTAGTGATTTACTATTGATAGCTACATGCATGTCAGCTCCAGTGGAGACCTAGTTGAGACTAAGTTGAAAGGGATGTTAACTATCAGTTGTGTGATTAGTAGGTTGCTCGCATGCAACCAAAAATCCATTGGATTTCCCATGATCCTTGCATAGTTTTGGAAGGAAAAAGTTCCTAAATAATAGGGAATACATTCATCAGGAATTACGCAAGCAAGGCAGGCTTTTTAGAGGCAAGAAATTGGCTAAGTGTTGGTTGATTTTGTCCAAGACAGTGTGAGACAGTTGTGAGAGTGCAGGAGACTCTTGTGAGAAGAGTACATTGCAATTGTTTCATGTTTCCATGGTGAATAAACAATAGAAGATAGAGGGGTTTTGAGCATCAATCTTTCCATGAGAAATTATCTGTGTTGTGGTTTAATTTGATTCTTTCTTTACTTATTGTGAATCATTGGAAATAATGTTTATTTTCCGCAATTGATTTGTAGAAGTATTCGGTATTTTGATTTAGCATATCGCATGATCAGAATGAATACATGAAATACATATTGTTTGTATAATTTCTACATGGTATCATAGCACATGAAATCACTATAGTGGAGAAGAAGCTAAGTTTGTGACTGAATAGATTTCGAATTTTCAAAAATATTCATGGTGCGACAGGCGAATCAAGATCGAAATGGCTTTCAATGGCTTGAGATTGGAGTATGCACTCGAGGGAAACTCTAACTAGAGCATGGAAAGACATGATGGAGGCAATATTGGAGGAAAATGGGTTGAAATAATTCATTGATAATGACATTCCCAAACCTGCTGCAGTGGATGCTGCAAATCTTGATGCTTGGAAAAAGAAAGTTGCAAAGGCAAGGAGGATACTACTGGAGGGAGCACGAGACCACATTGTCTCAAGTCTCTATGGAAAAGAAACACCATATGCAATGTGGAAAGATTTGATAGATCTATTTTAGAGCAGCAATGATCATAGAAAATTGGCACTGAAGGAAAAGATTAAGAAAATCAAAATGGAGAAAGGAAACACTATGCTGAAATATTTAAAAAAGTTTGTACAATGTTGGGATGAGCTTGGGAGTGTTGGAATTACTGTTACGGATGATGAATTGGTGAACCTAGCTCTTCTAGGACATCCCAAGAGTTGGCATAATTAAAAGGACTGTCCATGGGAGGGAAAAGCTGCTAGATTGGGAACAAATTTGGTCGTATTTGGTGCAAGAAGAATTCAGGCGGAATGTCAGGGATGGATCTTCATCTAAGAATGATGATGAAGAATATTGCGCTTTGGCTGCCAAGGCCAAGAAAGGGAAAGGAAAGAAATTTCATTCAAATTTTTTTTCCGGCAAATATGGAAAGAAGCACGACATGTCTAGAGTGAAATGTTTTCACTGTCACGAGCATGGACATTATGCCATTAATTTTCCACAAAATAAGAAGAACAAGAATGCTTCAGGAGTTGTAGTTGGTGAGGCTTTGGCCTCACAATTTAAGCTTGAATTCTTGTTCATTTCATGCATGGTGTCAAGTGAAATGGGATCGGTGTGGTACTTGGATAGTGGTGCGTCCTTTCACATGATGGGAGACAAAGAAATTTTCAGTAGCTTGGAGGAGGACCTCCAGATGCATATCGAAATGGGTGATGATGGGCAGTACAATTCTACCGGGATTGGTACAATTACCTTCCAGAGATAGTGAGGTAAACCCTTTATATTAAAATATGTAATGCATGTACTAGGCTTGAAGAAAAATTTGGTCTCAGTTGTAATGTTGGAGGATAGAGGCTATGATATTGTTTTAAGTGAAGGAAAATATTTCCTTTGACACAAAGCAACAGGAAAAGCCAAGAATATTGGGATTCATGTGAAGAATATCTATAAACTTGATGCAGATGGTTGTGAAATATTGATGGGTAAGGAAGGCAAAGTCATGAGCTGGGATGAAGGTGAGTTATGACATAGGAGATTGGGCCATCTACACTATAGAGCCTTGAAGGTCATGCAATAGATTTCTATGGGTCTTCCCAAGTGGTACTCTTGCTTAGTTAGACACATGTAAGGGATGTGCTAGGGGAAGTATGGAAAGGCTACTTTTCACGAGAAGGAGAATCGAGCTTCGAAAATCCTTGAGAGAGTTCACTCAGATGTGTGTGGACCATTCTCTACTTCTTCGATAGCAAAGCATAAGTGCTATGTGATCTTTGTTGATGATTTTTCCAAAAAGTGTTGGATCTACTTCATGCAGAAGAAAGATTAGACGTTCTCAAAATTTCTTGAGTTCAAAGCATTGGTGGAGAAAGACACGGGGAAGCATGTGAAGGCTCTCAGGAGCGACAATGTTGGTGAGTACATATCCAATGAATTCAAGAACTTCTGAAACAAAGAATGAATTCAGAGAGAGTTGATTGCGCCTCATAACCCACATCAGAATGGGGTCGCAGAAAGAAAGAATAGAACAATTGTGGGTGCAGCATGAGTGATGTTGCATGATAAGGGCCTACCGTTTCATCTATGGGCAGAGGCATGAAACATAACGGTACTTGTGAAAAACCGTTGTCCTCATCAGATACTTGGCATGAATACACCAGAGGAGGATTTTACTAGTAATAAACTTGATGTTTCACATTTTAAGATTCTTGGCTCATATGTTTATGTGCATGTGGCCAAAGACACTAGGAAGAACCTCAAACCAACAATTGAGATTGGGATAATTTTGGGGTACACCGATACTCCCCAAAACTATCGGGTGTATTTTCCAAATAGTAGGATGACTATTGTGAGATAGAATATAAAATTTGATGAGGAGGAAGTCATGCGATTGTTCGTTGAGAGGGAGTTGGATTTACATGCAGTGGAGGAAATCTTAGTTCGAAAGAATGAACCTAAATATGTGTAGCAGCCACATGTGGAGGATCATGGAGTGATAAAAAACACTCATGTGGAGCCATCCACCAAAAATGGTAGAAGGTGCACCATGGAAGCTGATAGATTGAGACTTGATGCAACAGAGAATGTAGGAGCCCCTATTTCACTGCGTAGACAGAGGTAGTCTCTAGACATGTTTACTAGATACATGGCTCTTATGAGCAAGTGTATTGAGACAGAGCCATCTTCCTTTGAGGAAGAAGTGCGAAAAATAATTTGGGTTCATGATATGGTAGAGGAATATGAATCCATTGTCAAGAACAGTGCATGGGAAGTTCTCCCAAGACAGGTTGGAAAATCAGTGGTTGGATCTAGATGTATCTCTAAGGTGAAGTAGGCAGCAGATGGGAGTGTGGAGAAGCTCAAGGCTAGATTTGTGCCCTGGGGATTCTGACAAGTTGAGGGGATCGACTATGAGGAGACTTTAGCACCAGTTGCGAGATACTCTTCCATTATATATATCCTTGCACTCTTAGCGCAGATGGGGTGTTGCATTCATTAGATGGATGTGAAAACTGTGTTTCTCAATAAAGTTATTGAGGAAGAAGTATACATAGAGAAGCTAGAAGTTTTTGAGACTTTGATAGTGAGTTGGATGTGTGTCGATTCAAGGGAGAATTGTATGGGTTGAAGCAAGCACCTCGTGCTTGGTACACTCAGATTGACAACTATTTCACCAGGTTGTGCTTCATAAAAAGTGAAGATGATGCAAACCTGTACCAATTTGTGGTTGATGGTAAGCTCTTGATTATCATACTTTATGTTGATGATCTAATTTTGACAGGTGATGAACAGTTGATAAATTATTGCAAGGAGGATCTTGCAAGGGAGTTCGAAATGAAGGACATGGGACTCATTCACTATTTCCTTTGTTTCGAAATATGACAGTGGGATGGTGAAATTTTTGTTTCTCAAGGCAAGCATGCCAAAGAGATACTGGGTAAGTTTCATATGGAGAGTTTTAAACCCATGTATACTCCTCTTCCAAGAAATTAGAGGAAATAGAATTCTACTTTAGGAGAAGTAGTGGATGCTATTGTCTACAAGCAGCTAGCAGTTTCATTGATGTACTTGGTGAACACCAGACGAGACATTTGCTACGCACTTAAATAACTGAGTCAAGCTATGGTTAATTTGACCAAGCTCTTTTGGAAGGCGTGGAATCATGTATTGAGATATCTCAGGGGCACTATAGAGTATGGATTATGGTACAAACAAATAGATGGAGTGAAGCTTCAAGGCTTCACGGATGAAGATTTGGTTGGCAGTCCATCAAACAGAAAGAGCACATCAGGAGGGATCTTCAGCATAAGATTGAAAACAGTTTCTTGGTATAGCAGGAAGCAGTGATCTGTGGCAGTCATTTCATCTCAGGCAGAGTACATGGCAGCAAGTCAAGCTGTATGCGAGGTCATATGGATGAGAAATATATTAGTTTGTTTGTTTGGTTATCATATGGATTTGACGATGTTACATTTTGATAACCAGAGTTACATTAAACTCTCGGTTAATATGGTATTCCATGATAGGTCCAAGCACATAGACATCTGGTACCACCATCTCAGATATTGTGTTCAGAGGCACATTATGTTACTTCAGTACATTACCACGGAAGATCAGGATGCATATATTCTGATGAAGGCACTCGCCAGGAGAAAATTCGAATACCATAGAGGCAGGATCGGGGTGGCAGATAATCACTTTCTTGTTGAGAGGGAGTGTTGAAGTCTAATAAGAAATTGTAGCACACACACTAGTGTGGGACCAATAGGTCCTAGCGATAGATTAGTGTGAAGGCCAATTTAATTAATTAAATTGGTGTAGTGTCTCATTTAATTTTCCCTTAATTAAATTGGACAATAAAATATAATATTATCTCATGATCACGTGTAATAGTTAACTGAGTGTGATAAATTCTGTTACCTCATGTATTTCGAGTTGAGGGTGGTCGGTGAGGCATGTAAATTAATTCTATTAGTTATGGAATTCGAATTGTAGTTAGTGCATTAGTTTAATGCATGAGTAATTGGTTAACTCAGTTAGGTGAGTTAGAGTCAGTTGAACTAGTTATAACTACTTGTTGCACTAGTGAGAGATTAAGTGAATTAAATATTATCTAATTCAAAATTAGTGATATTCCATGCAACTGATGATTTACTATTAATCGCCGCATGGATGTCAGTTCTAGTGGAGACCCAATTGGGACTAAGGTGAAAGGGATGTTAACTATCAATTGTGTGATTAGTAGGTTGCCCGCATGCAACCATACATCCATTGGATTACCCATGATCCTTGTGCAGTTTTGGAAGGAAAAAATTTCTAAATAATAGGGATTGCATTTTTCAGGAATTGCGCAAGAAAGAAAGGTTGTTTAGAGGCAGTAAATTGGTGAAGTGTTGGTTGATTTTGTCCAGGACAGTGTGAGACAGTTGTGAGAGTGCAGGATACTCTTGTGATAAGAGTGAATTGTAATTGTTTAATGTTTCCATGGTGAATATACAATAGAAGATAGAGGGGTTTTGAGCAGTAAGCTTTCCCCGGGAAATTATCTGTGTTGTGGTTTGACCTGATTCATTCTTTACTTGTTGTGATTGGCGACTGTGTTTATTTTCCGCAATTTATTTGTAGAAGTATTCAGTATCTTGCTTTAGCATATCACATGATTGGATTGAATACATGAAATACACATTGTTTGTATAATTTCTACATTGGGCATAATAAACAACCTAACATTTAATTGTCAATCCAGGAGTTTGTAAATTTAGAGGCGCAACACTAGAAATGCCAGAGAAGGACTTCAGCAACCTGCATTGGTTAATGCAATGACACCACACCATTCTAGGAACTAGAAAAAAAATTACTTTGAAAAAATTTAAATAAAAGGAACTCTCAATTCATGGTGAACAATATTGATCAGTGAAGTAAACATTTAAGATTATCTTCAGAAAGTAAAAATCGTGTTAACTAGTGAAATAAATTGCAAAGTGAACAAAACTTTGAAAATAAATTTCACAAGAAGAAATATGCTTCAACTAAACTTATACTTGAAAAAAGAAATGATTTCAAAATTCAAAGTAAATATTTCTTAAAATAGGAAACTTCTTTCATGCAATTAAGGAAATTATCTGATTGTGTCAGCAGGCTTCTTCCTAAGATGATTGTTCATATGAATCAGATCTGCTTCTTAAACATTTTAACTGAAAAGGTTCACTCGATAATTTAATATGAGATTTAATCCTTTCCTTGAAAATTTTAAGTGCAAGTACATATACTTATGTTACAAAAACTTTTATTCCATGTTAATCAAAGCACAATTACTCTTAAGCTAAAATCCAGATATTAAGAATGCCTATGTTTTAGAAATAAACACCTACTTGTAGAAATAAATAAAGATATTGCAAAAGAAAAGAAGTAAAAATAATTGCGGAAATGAACCAAGGAGATTGACTTGTAGAATCGAGAACACACTGGTACAGGCAGTGTACTTTCACTATTCTAGCAGAAATATAACAAGCATCAAAAGGGAATCGAGAACGCATTGGTGTAGGCAGTGTACTTGCATTATTCTTGTAAAAATATAACAACAATAAAAAGGGATGGAGAATGCATTGATACATGTAGCATACTTGCACTATTATTGTATAAATATAAAAAGCATCGAAAGGTAAAATTATACAAGTTAAAATAAGATGCAAATATTCCTATATAGCATGGATCTGTAACACAACAATTGTAATGAAATCAAACCTGTTACTTGTGAAAGAGTCGATATAAATAATTAATTCACACTTTGCACTTAAATTAAATTAGCACACTTTTAACAAAGGGAGAACGAGCTGGATTGGATGGGCCCTAGCCAATGAGCTCATTTCCCTGTTACGACATCTGGAAACTCACCTTCTCAACAATGCATCACCATAATATTGAAACATGGAAATAAAATAACATGGCACGGTCCATTGTATTATATTCCAAAACAAAAAATTTACATCATGAGATATGAATCCAACCTAGAAAGAGGGCGATACCAAAATAATTACCATTCATAAGATTATTGTAGCATCATCCCCATTTCCTATCAGAGTTCTACATTAAATACAATCCCTTAGGCCTACGACCGTAACAAAAACATAACAACATTTTAAACTAAGCCTTTTGGCTGTTACAAAATGCTAATTTGAGGGATATGGATGGAATCTGATCTTTAATATCTGTTGATCCCTCTCCTACTTCAAGCCCAACTCGTGATGAACTGATCTTTAACAAAATATTGGCATGGTTCATGAGCTATCATGGGAGTGTTGGAACCGCCAGCGGTGCAGGAATCCTATCGGAAAAAGTGCAGGAATGCACAGTGCGGGAATTCTACCAGAAAATGTGCAGGAATGCGTGGTGCAGGAATTGACGTGTGGTGTGGGAATGCGTGGTGTAGGAATCCTACCGAAAAAAGTGCAGGAATGTGTGGTGCGGGAATTCTACCTGAAAAAGTGTAGGAACATGTGGTGCAGGAATTGATGCATGGTGTGGGAGTGCGTGGTGTAGGAATTGACGCATTGTACAGGAGTGCGTGGTGAAGGAACTTTTCCTCTATTACAATAGGAATATAATCAAATTTGTAAACATGCAGACACATAAACTATTATTAGTGATTCTTTTAATATTTAAATCTCGTTAAAACAAGGGAATAAAAAATACTTACTTATTATCTCCGAGAATGCACAAAACTACGAAAATAACTTATTAAAGCTAAAAAAAATCATGAGGGATTTCGTGTAAATGATGATAAAAAGAAAGGAAAAATAGAGGCCCAACATCCCCCCATGATGACCTTCTTACATGTCCTCATGCAAGGAAATCAATTGTTGTATTGTTGCTCCCTTGCAAAAAAAACAAGATTAAATTTTTTATGGATACTCGTAATAATGTTCCTACCAAATGATTAGTGAAATACATGCATTGTATGATTGGTATAAGCCTCAAAATCCTCATTGAAAAATGCCTCAAAATACCATTTCTCTGTTTTCAACAAGCTAGTTGGCATATTTTGTTAGCACGTGGTTGAATAGATGGGGGGGTTCTTACAACACCCAAGAAATGAAAAACCTTAAAAATAATGCAGGAAAGAAACAAATTCTAAGAATCAATTCTAAGGAAATAAAATTTGCAAGAAAAAAAATGTAAAGAGAAAACCAAAATGCAATAGGTTACCAAGGTAAATCCCCTAGGCGTCTCCCCGGCAACGACGCCGAAATGTTGGGTGTAATAAATAACCTAACATTTAATTGTCGTAAACTTAGAGACACAACACTGGAAATGAAGAGGACTTCAACAACTTGCATTAGTTAATACAATGACACCACACAATTATGGGAATTGGAAAAAAAAAGTACTTTGCAAAAATTTAAATAAAAGGAACTCTCAATTCATCATGAACAATCCTGATCAGTGAAGTAAACATTTAAGATTATATTCAGAAATTAAAAAGCATGTTAACGAGTGAAATAAATTGCAAAGAGAACAGAACTTTGAAAATAACTTTCACAAGAAAAAATATGTTTCAATTAAACTTATAATTGAAACAAGAAATGATTTCGAAAGTCAAAGTAAATATTTCATAAAACATGAAACTTCTTTCATGCGATTAAGGAAATTATCTGATTATGTTAGTAGTTTTTTTCCTGAGATGACTGTTCATATGAATCAAATTTGCTTCTTAAACATTTAAATTCAAAAGGTTCATTCGATAATTTAACATGAGATTCAATCATTTCCTTGAAAATGTTAAGTGCAAGTATAGATCCTTATGTTACAACATCGTTTATTCCATTTTCATCAAAGCACAATTAACTCTTAATCTAAACTCCAGATATTAAGAATGCCTCTGTTTTAGAAATAAACACCTACTTGCATAAATAAATAAATATCTTGCAAAAGGAAAGAAGTAAAAAGTCTTGTGGAAACGAACCAAGGATATTGACTTGCAAAATCGAGAACGCATTGGTATAGGTAGCGTACTTGCACTATTCTCACAGAAATATAACAAGCATCATAAGGGAATTGATAATGCACTATTATAGGCAACATCCTTGCACTATTCTCATATAAATATAACAAGCATAAAAAGGGAATCAAGAACACACTGGTACAGGTAGAGTACTTGCACTATTCTCATAGAAATATAATAAGCACCGAAAGGGAAAATTATACAAGTTAAAATCAAACACAACTAAGTCTACACACCACGGATCCGTAACACAACAATTGCAACGAAATCAAACCTGTTGCTTGTGAAAGAGTCGATATAAATAATTAATTCACACTTCGCACTTAAGTTAAATTAACATACTTTTAAGAAAGGGAGAATGAGCTGGGTTGGCTGGGCCCTAGCAAACCAACTCATTTCCCTGTTACGAAATATGGAAATTCCGCTTCTCAGAAGCACATCAGCATAAGATTGAAACACATAAATAAAATAACATGGCACGATCCTTTGTATTATATTCCAAAATAACAAATGCACATCATGAGATATGAATCCAACCCAGAAAGAGGGCGATACCAAAATAATTACCATTCACAGGATTGTTGTAGAATCATCCCCATTTCATATCGGAGTTCTACATTAACTACAATACCTTATGCCTATGACCATAACAAAAACATAACAACAATTTAAACTAAGCCTTTCGGTTGTTACAAAATGCTAATTTGAGGCATATGGATAAAATCCTGATCTTTAATATCTGCTAATTTATCTCCAACTTCGAGTCCAACTTGTGATGAACTGATCTTTAACTAAAGATACACATGTTTGGTGAGCTATCATGAGGGTGCAGGAACCGCCAACGGTGCAGGAATCCTACCAGAAAAAGTGCAGGAAAGCATGGTGCAAGAATTCTACCAGAAAAAGTGTAGGAACACGTGGTGCAGGAATTGACGCGTGGTGTGGGAGGCGTGGTGCAAGAATCCATGGTGTAATAATCCTACCGGAAAAGCGCAGGAATGTGTGGTGCGGTAATTCTACTGGAAAAAGTGCAGGACCGTCTGGTGCAGGAATTGACACGTGGTGTGGGAGTGAGTGGTGCAGGAATTGACGTGTGGTGCAAGAAGAGTGCGTGGTGCAAGAATCTGTGGTGTAGGAACTTGGCCTCTATTATAATAGGCATATAATTAATTATGTAAACCTACAAACACAAAAACTATTGTTAACGATGATTTTAATGTTTAAATCTCATCAAAACAAGGGAATAACAAAAGGCTTAGTTATTATCTATAAGAATGCACAAAAATACGAAAATAAATCATTCAAGCTAAACAAACGCATGAGGGATTTTGAGTAAAATATGATATAAAGCAAGGCAAAACATAGGCCCAACAAAAGGTGAAGGATCTGAGGAGCGACAATGGTGGAAAATATGTCTCTAACAAATTCAAGGGCTTATGTTCTTTAGAAGGAATTCGAAGGGAATTGATAACACCTCATAACCCACAATAGAATGGGGTTGCAGAAAGGAAGAACATAACTAATGTGGGAGTAGCACGAGCTATATTGCATGATCAGGGCCTACCATTGTATATGTGGGTGGAATCACGCAATACAATAATATTTGTTCAGAATAGAAGTCCTCATCGGATACTCTGGATGAGTACACTGGAGGAAGATTTTTTAGGTCAGAGACAAGATGTGTCACATTTCAAAAAAAATTTCTCATCAATTTATTTCCATGTGACTAGAGATGCTAGGAATAAGCTAGAGCCAACAATTGAGTTAGAGATATTTGTGGGGTACACTGATACACCTCACAACTATCATTTGTACTTGCCATCATACAAGATGATAGTAGTTAGAAGAGACATGAAATTTGATGAAGAGAAGGGTATGCGAATTTCCCTTCAGAGGGAGCTTCAGTTTGCATGTAGTTGAGGAGCTCTTGGCTTCTAAAGAAGAACCTCAAGATGTGGAGCAACCACAAGCAGAGGTGCAGAGAGTGGAATCACCCAATTATGCAGAGACATCTCAAGATGGAAGGAGGCACACCAGAGAGTCTGACAAGTTGTTTCTTGATGCTAGAGAGAATGTGGGAGCACCTGCATCACAACACATGCAAAGAAGGTCCCCATAGCGGTACACTAGCTAAATGGCTCTTATGAGTGAAGGTGTAGAGATAGAGACATCCTCTTTTGAGGAATTAGTTCAACAACCAATTTGGGTTGATGCCATGGTTGAGGATTATGACTCCATTATCAGAAAAAATGCATGGGATGTTGTCCCAAGACAAGAGGGGAATTCATTTGTAGGAGCTAGGTGGATCTACAAGGTGAAGCAAGCATCATATGGGAGTGTGGAGAAGCACAATGACAATTTTGTGGCCAGAGGGTTGTTAGCGCAAGGAGTCACTCCTTGAATACAAAATAAGTAAGCCTTATACATCATAGTTCATTTCAAATCTAAAGGCTTCGAGTGGTGGGATGGGTTCTTAAGGAGTTTGAAATGATTTTTATTCTTTTAGACTTTCATGCATTTGGCAAGACGTGGCAAGTATAAATTATATGGGTAAATTGGTAGTATAGGGAGCATATTTTAACAAATGAAAGGAGATATACTTACTCTAAGAAATATGCATATCATAAATCAATCACACAGCTAAAATAGTGGCTCTTTACGTAAACTATGTTTTATGTAAAGTAAACGAAATTTAGAAAGTAGCATACATGTATAAATAATTTCAGAAATCCTTTATGAAACCTTCACTAACATGCTCTACAACATAAATATGATTTGCAGAAGACTAGATAGTTGATAATTAACTATTAGATCCTCTAATAATTCTCTTACTCATACTTTACTAGCTGTTGCAACTCATAAATTAGAAGAAATAAACAATGAGAGAAACACACCATACATTATATAGTCCTTGAATCACACAATCCTCCAACATGAATTTAAACAAGGAGTTTTCTTTATTATATTAAGTCTTCAGGTAGACCAGAAGGAACCACTCTTCCTCACATTACATAGGTTTTATAGGACATTGAAGATATATCCCATCAAAATATAACTAACAGGACAGATGTAGATGAGAGAAGAGAAGATAGTTTGGAATGTACTGTTGAGTGTGCTGACATGATGCCCCTTTTTCTGTTGATTTGTATCCTCATGACTTTGGTTCTTTAATAACCATGTTTCTTCATTAAATGTGACCTTTAACAACCTCATAACCACTTATCAACCATCACTTGTTATTTCCATATTGTTATGAGTCCTTATCTTTCATGAACTTGCTCATAAACCTTGCTGACAATTGTCAAAAATCATTTATAACAGGCACTACCGAAAATTCCCATAAAAACCTATAACTGTGCAAAAAATGTAATGACACCAGAATTTCAGGTAGCACTTAGTTTCTTTTTCAAAAATGCACAACAAACACTTTAAAAACCTGTGTAGACTTATGCACTTTGAAACTTGAGATTATGTTAAAAAATGTACTTAGTAAGAAAAAAGATATTTTATTAGGAAACTATTTTACCTTTCCTCCATGTGGGTTGGTGCTTCTGCAAGATTTTCCAAGTCTGATTTGTTGTCAACATATGGTTTTGATCTTGTGGTCCTCGTGGATGCTTCTTTGACAGTGGTATTTTTCTTTGCTGATCTAAAGGGGATTTTCCTTTGTATTTCTTCTTGGACTCATTAGTATCTAAAATTGAGGGGGTTACAGTCTGTAACCCTTCATATTTTCCTTCTACATCTATGACCTATGTCAGAAAAATTGGATTATGTAACGCCTTAGATTTAAGGCTAAACTTGTTGTTGTCTCTAGTGTGTCTTTTTTTGCTACCAGCAACAGGTTTGGCGTCATTTTTATTTCTCTTTCTATTAATATCACACCCTGCATATTTTAGGAGCTCTTTATCAAACTTAGTGGGCTAATTTTATTTCCTAATTTTCTGTTGAATTTCTGCTTCCGAAACTTCTAGTGGCACCCGTGCTTTGGATTTTATATTGTTGCAGACTTTTCTCTCCGAGCTCTGGTATAAACTTTAGGAAAAGGAGGAATGGGAGGCACCATTTTCATTGATTTAGGCTTATTGGTTGATGATCCTTCTCCTTTCTCCAACTTCTTCTCAACCTTGATTGAAGGAGTCTTTTCTTTTTTCCTTTATCCTTTTTATGTTTGTTCTCCTTCTTAGCCTTTCTCTTACTTATCTTAGCAGGCTAAGGATGTTTCTATGAAGCTAGAGATGGTTGAGCTAGAACATCTCGTGTAGGTGCAGGTTGGCCTGCCCTATAAAACAAAAAACGGTCCCCTGATTGGTTTCTTTTCTTGAGTTCTTCCTCAAGTAACACTTTAATAAGAGCTTGACGATATAAGATGTATTCTGATGCAATTGTGTGTGTTTGATTCCTAGCTAAAATCTCTGTCAAGCTCTTCAGTAGAAATAATTGTAAGTTGAAGTTCTTCATACATGCAACATGAAACAAAAATCTCATATGATAAAGAAAAACCACAATGTACATTGTCTCACAAGTAAGGTAAATTTTGATGAGCTTGAATAACTCATCCCAATCATTTTTGATGTAACTGCTGGGAATTCCTTTAGCCCAGTTGGGATACTTGTGTCCCTCTTTAAGGAAAATATTGAGGTCTCCTCCAATTATAACTTGGTCTTTAAACTATGTTTCCCCTTCTTGTGGAAGGTTTAAAGCTTCGGCAATTGACTTTGCCAATATCAACAATCTAAGACCATAGATAGTTACTTCCTATCCATTGAAAGAGTGTGAAAACTCCTGAGCTACTCCTAAATGAGAGCTTCCCAGTCTTGAACACAGTGGATACCACCCTACTTGAACAAAAAACCTTCTCACATTCAGATTAGAATCAACTAGGTTAGCTCCTTGGGGTTCCATTCACTTTATATTTCCTCCTTTATTATTCATATTCAGTAATAAAGAAGGTTGTCTACTGAAATCTGATAGGTGGAAAGACTAGAAGAGCTCACCTAACAGGTGTTGCTGTGTCTTCTATGAGATTTGTTTGAAATATAAGAATCCTTTCTCAAGATGCTCACTGGAATATCTCGTTCATCAACAATTAAACTCAAAACTAATGGTCTTCCTTTCTTTTCGGTGGTTTAAAACAAATATGTTGGTTCACCTTCCCATGCAAGATATTTTTCATTATGGTAAATATCTTAGACCGTAGCATACACTCTATGATAGTCATGATGAACTTTAGTTGGCTGTGGAGTTTCAGATGGTATGCTACAGGTGGTTGGAAATGAGCAGAGTTGGAACTGACAGTTACCTCCATTGTATCTTTATTACAGGCCTAAATTTCCGGCAGCGTCCATGCCTGATCAACCAAACCGTCATCGCATTAAAACTGTGGATCCACGATATATTTTAACACATAAGACGTACTTTGACATGTGGATGAAATGACTCAACTGAGAGACAAGACGGACAATGGTAGGCTTTTAAAAACTGCAGATTGACACCTGGCGTTCACCATGTATAACCACAAATTGAACTTAACATCACTTACCATAAGCCTTTCATATCGCGTGACCTAACTCATCTTAAGATATTTAAAATGTATTTGATAATAAGAACACATGGCTTAACAAAAAGAAGATGCACTTTTTTCATTTTTTAAAAAATAGGGGAAGTTACCAGGATTTATGGTAGCATCGGGTTAAAGAAAAATAGACACAAAACAGAATTAAAACATACTGTCCGAAAATTGATAAAACAGATGCTACTGGAAATTTCGGTAGTGTTCTATTATTATTATTATTATTATTAATTTAGAAATTCTATCCTAGAAAACAAAAAATTTAAAATAGTCTCATGACTTAGCATAGAACTATGCTAACATTGGCTCCACAGGGGATAGAGCTCCCCCTGTGAGGCTCTAAGAATATTTTTTAGTTTCAGTGCCTTGTCTTTGGGCTATGGAGTCTTATTATGAAACACAAGTATTTACAGTGAATTTAGGCCACCAACAACCTTAGTAAGAGTATTTTTTGAGGAAACGCTCATTAAATGGGCCTCCAAACAGTTATGTTCCATCAAGATGTTGCAAATCAAAAGGATTGTTATGCAAAATATTGGATATTGTGAAAGGACCAAGCCATAAAGCATAAAATTTAAAATTCTTAACTGGATCTTGATGCTGTGCATCCCATTTCAACACCATATCTCCATTCTGAAAATATTCATTTTTAGTTCGACCTGTATCAAAAATTTTCTTTACATCTTGCTGATATTCTCTCACCTAATCATATTGTTGTTCTCAATTTTGCTGCACTTCTATGATCTAATAAATTCTCCCGGCTATGTAATTTGGCTCAACTTCATGATCTTGCATAAATTTAGCTACAGAAATGACTAATTGGAATGGAAAAACAACCTCAGTTCCATAAACCATTTGAAAGAATGATGTATTAATTGATTTATTTATTTTAACCTTGTCAGCCCATAAAGAAAAATTCAGTTTTGAATCCCATGCTTTCTTGTTTTTCTCCAATAGCTTGGTGATGATTCTTACCAAAATTTTGTTAGATGATTTAGCTAAACAATTCCCTTGTGGATAGTAAGAAGTAGAGTGAGTAAGCTGAATACCATAATCTTCACAGAAATTTACCAATGGTGTAGCTTTAAAAGCAGTTGCATTAACTGCTACTAACCTTGATGGGCATCCAAATTTGGTTATGATTTCCTCCAGAAAGTTAATGATAACTTTATGAGTATCATTCCTGGTAGGTATTTTTTCAATCCATTTGGTGAAGTAATCAGTTGCAAAAATAATCCAACGATGTTGTCCACTTGATGGTGGATAAATTTCTCCTATTAAATCTAATCCCCATTGCTGAAAATATATAGAAAAAACTATGGGCTTGAGAGGTAAAGACTTCAAATGTTTCTTACTAGTGAACTTCTGACATTTTTCACATGCTCTCACCTCAACACATACATCAAAAAATAAAATAGGCCAAAAATATCAAGCTCTTATTATTTGTATGCAATAGTTCTCCAATAGTGATGACCTCCACACACACTACTATGCATATCAAACATAACTTTCTTGGACTTATCTAGGTCAATGCACCTAAAAAAAAATCCTATAGGATCTTTCCAATATAAACAATTATCCTTGATGCAGAATTTAACAGTTTTCAGCTTCAAATATCTTACTTTGATTTTATCAAAATTTGGAGGAGGTTTAAAATGCTGCAGAAAATAAATGATATCCTTATACCAGCTACACTCAGCAAGATTTACATCCACTTCCATGTTGTCTATAGGTTCTGAAATTTTCCCTTCTAGATTTTCATCCATGAACTTCAAGCCCAAAACTCTACAATTATCTTTAGCTAGTAGTTTGGCTAATCCTTTACCTTTAATTAGTTTAGTAAGATTTATCTCTAGATAAAACTCAAGAACTTTAGTCACCCACTTACATCTTTTTCCATCAATATCAGGCTGAAATAATATTTCTCTAACAACAGATGAAGGTACATAGGAAATAATTTGAGCATGCATAATATTAACTCTAAAAGCCTTCCGAGCTTTCACTAATGCATAATTATGCTTTTCCAACATTTCATACTTCATTTCTGCATCTCTAAGAGCTCTGCTGAAAAATGTTACGGGAGCTTCTTTATTTTCTGCATATTTTTGCAACAAAAAAACAACAATAATATCTTGAGAGGAAAATGAGAAGATCAAGAAAGGATTGAGTATTCAGGGTTTACCAATTGAGGTGTTTCAATGATATATTTTTTTATAAGATCAAATCAATTTCTGGCTTCAAATGTCCACTTGAATTCCTTGTCCTTCTTCAGCATGCTAGTAATATTCTTCACCAATTCAGAAAAATCGGGAATGAACCTTCCTAAGAAATTGATCTTACCAAGGAAAGGTTGAATCTATTTTTTGGTTCTTGGAAGTTTTAAGTCCTAAATTGCTATCACTCTTTTAGGATCAATTTTCACTCCATATTTAGAAACTATGTGACCCAACATCTCACCTTCTTTAAGAGAAAAATGGGACTTATTTGGATTCAATGATACACCATATTTTCTGCATTTAACCAATACTTGTCTTAAATGTTGAAGGTGTTCTTGATCTAAAGCTGAAAAAACAGCAATATCATCTAAATAGATGACCAATAATTTATCCTTTTCTCCAATGAATGCAAATTCCATAACATGTTGAAAAGTAGCTCTGACATTCATAAGCCCAAATGGAATCTTTTCATACATGAATGTTCCCCAGGGAGTAGTGAATGTTGTCTTCTCCCGGTCATCTGGCCAAACAGATACTTGATTATACCTGGAGAACCAATCTAACATGGAAATTGTGTCTAACCCAATTACATTTTGAAGAATATGCTCCATCTTTGGCAATGTATAATTCTATTTCTTGGAGCATTTGTTAAGATTCCTAAAATCTACACATAGTTTGACTTCACCACTCTTGTTTCTTACTGGAACTATATTAGCAACCCAATATGATTATCTCAATGGAATTATGATTTTAGCATCCAAAAGTTTCTTCACTTCCTTCTCCATCACTGGTAGCAATAGTGAATTGATTTATCTTAATTTCTGTCGGAAAGGCTTAGTGCCATCTTTCAATGTTGTCCTATGATCAATGATAGCTCTATCATATTTCTTAAAATCCTCATATTTTCAGGAAAAAACATCAAAAAATTCACAAAACAACTTATGGTATTCAATATTTCTTTCTTCTGATAAATATTTTGAAAAATTAACATACCTCGGTTATGTTTCTGTGCCCAAATTGAAATCTTCCAATTCTGTGTATGTTTCAACTAACTGTGGTTTGACTGAAACATCATTGTGATAAAAAAACTTCTCAAGTGGGATTAACCCCTTGGGAATATGATTGGTAGGAAGCTGTATGATAGGATGTTCAACAATATATTTTTCTCAGATTTATGGTGTTTTGAATATCAACATCATTCTTCATGAGATATTCATCCTGAACAATGTTTAGGATAACAAATAATTCAACAAATTCAATGAATCTTCTAATCTCATCATCATCCTAAAAAACTTTCCAATGCTTGACATTATTAGGAATTCTAGGTTAGAACCTAAATTCCACTTCATATTTTAGCTTTATAGGTATTGGAATCTTGAATGAGCTTGCTGAAATAGAAAGTGAATCAGCCAAAATACTACTTTCCCTTGGAACAAAAGAAATGTTAAAGGTAAAAAATGAGTCTCCTATAATTCTCCATACCACATTCCAGCAATATTTGAGTCTGGGATGCTTAGTTTGATAAACAATTCTGATTTGCTGAATAATAAGTTGAACATCTCTAAAAATATAAATTTCTGAAATATTCATGTCCTTCGTTGTTTTTAAACCTATCAAAAGAGCTTCATATTCAACCACATTGTTAGTTGCTTCAAATTCAGGTTTGAAAGAAAACGTGGAGCTTTATTTCAAAGGGGAAATGAGAACTATTCCTGCACCAACTCCTTCTTTAGAACATGAAACATCAAAAAAAAATTACCACAGCTTAGAACCCTCATGACTGATTTGTTTTTCAGCGGGCTTCAAAATATGAAAATTTTCTGCAGGAAGGAAAAATTATCCATACGTTAAATGCTTGAACCAACATCAGTTGTTCTTGCATAAATTTTATGATTAGTGGGGTCTTTGTTGTCACTAATTATATATGCCAACTGAGCTTCCCTATAAAGTCTTCTTTGTACTCCTCAAAAAACAAGGACATTAGCATAAGTGAAATCCATTTGAAAAGTTCCTCCCAACCTTCTAATCCATGATATAGAAAGTAACATGCCAGATATAGGAGGAATGTCAGCTACTACAATATCCATCACCATCCCTCTCGTGGGTAATTGAAAGAGGCATACTGCAAGGTCTTTGATGAAACCAAGGCATTAAACTTTCTGGGAATCAAAATAATATAGATCTTGATATTCTCTAGTTACTTCAAGACCTAGTTCATCCATGACTACCTTGGGCATTAAATTATGTGAGGCTCCAGAGTCCATTAGGCAATCATGAAAGATATTATCATGAATATTGAGAGATAGATAGAAGGGAGGGGTAGAGTCTTCTATGTATTCTACCAATGGACCTAAAATAATAGTGGGCTTTTCATCTTGAAGGTTAACAAAATAAGAGGCTACTTCGGTAGGAAGAGGTTGAAGAGCTTTCATAAAAGTATTTTTAAAATAATCATTTTTCATGAGTTCTACAAGAGGAACATGAATCCTAATATTTTGTCTCTCATTCTAAAAATTGAAAACAAAGGTTAGTTTGTGAGAAATTTTTACCTCAAGTGAAGGAGGGTTAACTGCTATCGGATTTTCTGGTCTGCTTGGTTCAACCACTTTCTTTTCTACTGGAATTTTAACTGCATTCTTATTCTTCTTGGGTTGTGCAATAACTTTGAATTATCATCAATATTTTTGGATCTGAGATTGTATCTACTTTTATGATCAACTGAAATCATGGAATGATTAGAACTCTCTTCATTATTTTGAGTATATGACATGAAATATTCATACTTTGCTTGTGTAAGATGAGTTAGCCTTTCTTTATCTCTTAGGAAGTTGATATCAGCACATTTTTCCGACCTTTCAGCTTCCTCTTCTTCTTCGAAAATAGAATTCTTCAAATGGGGATGCACTTTTTGATCATCAACATATATTATTTCTCTCTACAAAATTTGAGGAGCATTGGGTCTTCTAAACTGCTGCCTATTAGGTTGACCAAATGAAAAATTTCTAGTAGTAGACGATCTTGCTTCCATATTGAGCTTGAGCATCTCAATGGTCAATGAATTGACCATCTTGGTTAGTTCATCTAACTTAGGATCTATGTCAGAAGTTCTTGAAGATGAAATTTTAGCTTTTTTCTTCCGTTTTTCTCTGTCAATCCCTCCTATGAGCCTATCATCCACTAACACATTAGATTCTACCTCCAGTGCATTGCCTTTCATTTATGTTAGTATTGTAGATCTTCTTTCTCTCAATAATAAACAAAAATCAGGATCAAAGGCACCAGCATAAGTGATTTTGGCTGAAGCTTCAATCGACTTGATTTTGGTAGGTATTTTACTATACATCTTGTTGAATCTCTTAGAAAAATCAGAAACTGATTCTCCTTCTTTTCTTTTTATTGCACCAAATTTAGTGATATAATACAGAAAATATTTCTTATCACCCCATTTCCTTAAAAAGGTATCATATAGGGTTTCAATTCCAGTGATGCTACCAGCTATCAAAGATCTTAACCATTTCCTAACATGACCCTCAAGGCTCTGAACAAAAACTCTCATCCAGACATCTTCATTCTCAATATTCAAATTGTCAACATAAGCATAAAAGTCAGAAAAGTGTTCTTTATTTTTTTCCTCTCCCTCACCCCTAAACTTAGGCATGTATTTGAGATAATCTCCTACAGGTAATGCATTCATAGGTTGAGGTAAAACCAAAGGGGCATACCTTGCATAAAAAATTGCATCCATTCGGTTAGGGGGTGGGTTCTGACCTGACATGGTATGAGTTGTTGGGATTTGTGGGACAAAAATTGGTGGATTTTGAACAAAAGATGATGAAGCACCAACTTTTGATGTAGTTATTGTTTTCTGGTTGGAAAACAAGGGAGGTACATGATTTTCTACAAAATCAGGGGATAGAGTTTGTAGGACTTCTTTAGGGACAACCTTTGAGAAAATAGTATTAGATGCAACAAACTTTCGTTTACTCTTTCTTGATTAGATTTTCAGGGTGAGGGACTGGGATTCTCAGAGGGGAATATGGGTTAGCCTTGGTTCTAGCCCTTCTAGGAGCGAGAACTTCAACATTGGAGTCGCTGGGCATAGAGAAGTCTAAGAAGACAACTAGAACTCTACACCTAAGAACCAGAATTTTAACTTTGTCATTCACCTAGGGATAAACTTCAATTTTCCTTCCCAGAAAAGATGCCAAAGATGTTAGAGTAAGGATTCACTCCTTGACCACAAAAGGAGTAAGGCTTACACATCATAGTTCATTTAAAATATAAAGGTTTTGAGTGGCGGGATGGCTTGTTAAAGAATTTGAAATGATTTTTTGTTATTTTAGAATTTCATTCATTTGGAAAGCTGTGGAAATTATAAATTGTATGGGTAAATTGGTAGTATATGGAGCAGATTGTAACAAATGAAAGGATATAGATAACTGGTACTTAGTCTAAGAAATATTCATATCCTAAATCAATCAAACAACTGAAATAGTGGCTCTTTACATAAACTCTGTTTTATGTAAAGTAAACAACATTTATAAAGTAGCATACATGTATAAAGAATTTCATAAATCCTTCGTGAAACCTTCACTAACATTATTTGCAACATACATATGATTTGCAGAAGACTAGATAGCTGATAATTAACTATTAGATCCTCTAATAGTTCTTTTACTCATACTTTACTAGCTGCTGCAACTCATAAATAAGAAGAAATAAAAAATGAGAGAAACACACCATACATTAGATAGTCCTTGAATCACAAAATCCTCCATCATGAAGTGCAAAAAGGAGTTTTATTTATTATATTAAGTTTTCAGGTAGACCAACATCCAACCCTGAAATAGTATTTACAAATCATATATATAGAGACGCACCAACTCCATCTCTCCTAAAAAGAAGGAACCACTCTTCCTTACATTACCTAGGTGTTATAGGACATTAAAGATATATCCCATTGAAATATAACTAATAGGGCAAATGTAGATGAGAGAAGAGAAGACAATTTGGACTGTACTACTGAGTCTACTAATATGCTGACCCTTTTTCTACTATTTTTTCTCCTCATGACTTTGGTTCTTTAATAACCATGTGTCTTCATTAAATGTGACCTTCAACAACCTCATAACCACTTATCAACCATCATTTTTTATATCCATATCTTTATGAGTCATTATCTTTCTTGAACTTGCTTGAAAAAATTGTTGACAGTTGTAAAAAATCATTTAAAACAGGTGCTACCAAAAATTCCAGTAAAAACCTGTAACTATGAAAAAACTGTAATGCTACCAGAATTTCCAGTAGTGATATGTTTCTTTTTAAAAAATGCATGAAAAACACCTGAAAAACTTGTGCAGACTTATAGACTTTGAAACTTGAGTTGCTGTTCAAAAATATACTTAGTAAGAAAAAAGGTGTTTTATTAGGAAACCCTTTTATCTTTCTTCCATGTGGGTTGCTGCTTCTGCAAGCTTTTCTAAGTCTAATTTGTTGTCAAAAACTGATTTTGATCTTGTGGTCCTGGTGGATGTTTCTTTGACAACGACCTTTTTCTCTTTTGAACCCTTTTTCTCTTTTTTTCTTTTTGAGGATTTTGTTTGTTAGTCTAAAGGGACGTTGCCTTTATATTTATTATTGGACTCATTAGTATCTGTAATTGAGGGAGTTGCAGTCTACAACCCTTTATATTTTCCTTCTACATATATTATCTCTATCAGAAAAATTGGATTATGCAAGGCCTTAGATTTAAGCATAAACTTGTTTTTGTCTCTGCTGTGTCTTTTTTGCTATTCACAATAGGTTTGGCATCCTTTTTCTTTCTCTTGCTGCTAATATCATACGCTTCATATTTTAGGAGCTCTTCATCAGACTTAATGGGCTGGTATTCTTTCTGAATTTTCTATTGAATGTATGTTTACGAAACTTCCAGTAGCACTTGTGCCTTGGATTTTTCTGTAGTTGCAGACTTTTCTCTGTGATCTCTAGTATAAAATTTAGAAAAAGGAGGAATGGGAGGCACCATATTCATCTATTTAGGCTTATTGGTTTATGAGCCTTCTCCTTTCTCCAACTTCTTATCAATCTTGATTGAAGGAGTCTTTTTTTTTTTTTTCCTTTAGCCTTTTTATGGATGTTCTCCTTCTTAGTCTTTCTCTTAGTTCTCTTAGTAGGTTGAGGATGTTGATGTGAAGTTGGAGATGGTTGAGCTGGAACCTTTGGTGTAGGTGCAGGTTGAAATGCCCTATAAAACAGAAAATGGTCCCATGATTGGTTTCTTTTCCTGATTTCTTCCTCATCTAACACTTTAATAAGAGCTTGATGATATAAGTTTTATTGTGATGCAGTTGTGTGTGTTTGAATCCTAGCTGAAATCTTTGTCAAGATCTTCTGTAGAAAGAATGGTAACCTGAGGGTCTTCATACCTGAAACATGAAACAAAAATCTCATATGATAAAGAAAAACCATAGTATACCTCCTCTCACAGGTGAGGTAAATTTTGATGAGCTTGAAAACCTCAATCCATTCATTTTTAGGTAATTCCTTGGAAATTCTTTACCCCAGTTGGGATCTCTGTGTCTATCTTTAAGGAAAAGAGATGACTTGGCCTTTAAACCATTTTTATCCTTCCTATGGAAGGTTGAAATCTTTAGCAATTGATTCTGATGATACTTGTCTGAGACCATAGATAGTTTCTTCCTATCCATTGAAAGAGTGTGCAAAATCCTAAGCTACTCCTAAATGAGAGCTTCCGAGTATTGAAAACAGTGGAGACCACCCTGCTTGAAAAAAAAACCTTATCACATTCAGATTAGCATTAATTAGGTCAGATTCTTAGGGTTCAATTTATTTTAGCTTTCCTCCTTTATTAGTCATCTTTGGTAATAAACAAGGTTGTCTCTTGAATTATGATAGGTGGCAAGACTAGAAGATCTCACCTAATAGGTGTTTTTATGTCTTATGTGAGATCTGCCTGAAACATAAGACTCCTTTCTCAAGATAATCATTGGAATATCTCGTTCACCAATAGTTAAACTCAAAATTAATGGTCTTCCTTTCTTTTCGGTGGTTTAAAACAGATACGTTGGTTCACCTTCCCATGCAAGATATTTTTCATTATCGTAAATATCTTAGACCGTAGCATATACCCTGTGATACTCATGATGAATTTCAGTTAGCCGTAGAGTTTCAGATGGTATGATACAGGTGGCTGGAGATGAGTGGAGATGGAAGTGGTAGCTACGTCCACTGTATCTTTATTACAGGCCTAATTTTTTGGCATCGTCCATGCATGATCAACCAAATGGTCATTGCATTAAAACTACGGATCCAAGATCTATTATAACACTTAACACATACTTTGAAATGTGGATTAAATGACTCAACTGGCAGAGAGGATGGACAATAATAGGCTTTTAAAAACTATGGATTGACACCTAGCATTCACCATGTATAACCAAGACTTGAACTTAACATCACTTACTATAAACCATTCTTATCACGTGACCTAACTCATGATAAAATATTTAAAACGTATTTGATAACAGGAACATGTGGCTTAACACAAAGCGGATGCACTTTTTAATTTTTTTAAAAAATAGGAGAAGTTACTAGAATTTATGGTAGCATCGGGTTAAAGAAAAATAGACACAAAACAAAATTAAAACCTATTTTCAGAAAAGGGCTAAAACAAACGCTACCAGAAATTTTGGTAGTGTTCTATTTTTTTTTTTAATTTACAAATTCTATCCTAGAAAACAAAAAATTTAAAATAGGCTCATGAATTAGCATAGAACTGTGCTAACATTGGCTCCAAAAGGGATATAGCTCTTCCTGTGAGGCTCTAAGAATCTTTTGCAGTTTTAGTGCCTTGTCATTGGGCTATCGAGTATTATTATGAAACACCAATATTTACATTGAATTTAGGCCACCAATAGCCTACTAAAATATTCTTTTGAGGAAGCGCCCATTAAATGGGCCTTAAAATAGTTCTGTTCCATCAAGATGTTGCAACTCAAAAGTATTATTCTGAAAAATATTGGATATTCTGGGAGGACCAAGCCATAAAGCATTAAATTTGGAATGCTTACCTGGATCTTGGTTGTGTGCATCCCATTTCAACACCAGATCTCCAATCTGAAAATCTTATTTTTTAGTTCCTGTATCAAAAACTTGCTTTACAACTTGCTGATATTTTCTCACCAAATCATATTATTGTTCTCGCTTTTGCTGCACTTCTATGATCTGATAAATTCTCCCAGTCATGTCATTTGGCGAAGCTTCATGATCCTGCAGAAATTTAGCTACAGGAATGGCTAATTGGACTGGGAAAATAACGTCAGTTCCATTAACCGTTTCAAAGGGTGATTGATTAATAGATTTTTTGATTGTCACCCTGTCAGCCCATAAAGAAAATTTCAGTTTTGAGTCCCATGCTTTCTTGTTTTGCTCCAATAGATTGGTGATGATTCTTACCAAACTTTTGTTAGATGATTAAGCTAAACCATTCCCTTGTGGATAGTAAGTTGTAGAGTGAGTAAGTTGAATACCATAATCTTCATAGAAATTGACCAATTGTGTAGCTTTAAAAGAAGCTGCATTATCTGCTACTAACTTTGATGGACATCCAAATCTAGTTATGATTCCCTCCAAAAATTTAATGATAAATTTATGGGTAGCATTCCTGGTAGGTATTTCTTCAATCCTTTTGGTGAAGTAATCAGTTGCAGCAAGAATCCAACATTGTTGTCTACTTGGTGGTGGATGAATTTCTCCAATGAAATCTAAGCTCCATTGTTGAAAATGTGCATAAACAACTATGGGCTTGGGAGGCAAATACTTTAGATGTTTCTTACCAGTGAACTTCTGAAATTTTTCACTTGCTCTCACCTCAACAAATACATAAGAAAATAAACTAGGCCAAAAATAGCCAGCTCTTAGTATTTTGTATGCAAAAGTTCTCCAATAGTGATGGCCTCCACACACACTACTATGCATATCAAACATAACTTTCTTGGACTCATATGGGTCAATGCACCTCAATGATACTCCTGTAGGATATTTCTAATATAAACAATTATCCTTGATGCAGAATTTAACAGTTTTCAGCTTCAAATATCTTACTCTTCTCTTATCACAATTTGTAGGAGGTTTAAAATGCTGTAGAAAATAAATGATATCTTTATACTAGCTACACTCAAAAATATTTACATGCAATGCCATGTTGTCTATAAGTTCTAAAATTTTCCCTTCTAGATTGTCATCCATGGAATTCAAGCCCAAAACTCTACAATTATCTTCTGCTAGTAGTTTGGCTAATCCTTGACCTTTGATTAGTTTAGTAAGATTTATATCTAAATCAAACTCAAGAACTTTAGTCACCCACTTAATTATTTTTCCATCAATATCAGGCTGAACTAATATTTCTCTAACAACATATGAAAGTACATAGGCAATAATTTGAGCATGAAAAATATAAACTCTAAAAGCCTTCAAATCTTTCACTAATTCTTAAGCATGATTTTCAAACATTTCATACTTCAATTCTGCATCTCTAAGAGCTATGCTGAAAAATGCTATGGGAGCTTCCTTATTTTATGCATCTTTTTGTAACAAAACAACAACAATAGTATCTTTAGAGGCAAATGAGAAGATCAAGAAAGGCTTTGAGTATCCAGCGCTTACCAATTGAGGTGTTTCAATGATAGCTTTTTTGATCAACTCAAATGAATTTCTGGCTTCAAATTTTCACTTGACTAGGCTTTTCCTTCTTCAACATGCAAGTAATATTCTTCACCAATTCAGAAAAATTGGGAATGGACCTTCTTAAGAAATTGATCTTACCAAGGAAATATTGAATCTCTTTCTTGGATCTTGGAAGTGTTAAGTCCTGAATTGCAATAACTCTTTTAGGATCAATTTTCACTCCATATTTAGAAAATAAGTGACTCAACATCTTACCTTATTTAAGAGAAAAATGAGTCTTCTTTGGATTCAATGATATACCATATTTTATTCATTTGAAAAATTCTTATCTCAAGTGTTGAAGGTGTTCTTGATCTGAAGATGAAAAAATAGTAATATCATATAAATAGATGACCAAGAATTTATCCTTTTCTCCAATGAATGCAAAGTCCATATCACACTGAAAAGTAACTCTGACATTCATAAGCCAAAATGACATCTTTGCATACATGAATGTTCCCCAGGGAATAGTAAATTTTTTCTTCTCTCGGCCGTTTGGCCAAACATATACTTGATTATACCTGGAGAACCCATCTAACATGGAAATTTTTTCTAACCCAATTACCTTTTGAAGAATATGCTCCATATTTGGCAATGGATAATTATATTTCTTAGAGCATTTGTTAAGATTTTTGAAATCTACAAATATTCTGACTTCACCACTCTTATTTCTTACTGGAACTAGATTAGCAACCCAATATGAGTATCTCAATGGAATGATGATTTTAGCATCCAAAAGTTTCTTTACTTCCTTCTCCATCACTAGTAACAATAGTGGATTGATTTGTCTTAAATTCTGCCGTAAAGGATTAGTACCATATTTCAATGGTATCATATGCTCAATGATAGTTGTATCATATGTCTTTAAGTCCTTATATTTCCAAGAAAAAATATCAACAAATTCACAAAACAACTTATGGTATTCAATGTTTCTTCCTTTTGATAAAGCTTTTGACAACTTAACATACCTTGGTTTTGTTTCTGTGCCCAAATTGAAATATTCCAATTCTGCTTCTATTTCAACTAACTGTCGTTTGACTAAAATATCATTGTGATAAAAATATTCTCAAGTGGGATTAACCTCTTGGGAATATGATTGGTAGGAAACTGTATGATAGGTTGATCAACAATATATATTTTTTAGATTTTTGGTGTCCTAGAAATTAGCATCAATCTTCTTGAGATCTTCATCTTGATCAATGTTTAGGACAAAAAATACTTCAGCAGCTTCAATAAATCTTCTAATTTCCTGATCATCCTCAAAAAATTTCCAATTATTGATATTATTAGGAATGCTAGGTTTGAACCTAACTCCCAGTTCATATTTAAGCGTTATAGGTATTCGAATCTTGAATGAGCTTGCTAAAATAAAAGTGAATCAACCAAAATATTACTTTCCCTTGGAAAAAAATAAATGTTAAAGACCACGAATGAGTCTTCTATAGTGCTCCATACTACATTCTAGTAATCTCCGAGTCTGGGATGCTTAGTTTGATAAACATTTCTAATTTTATGAATAATAAGTTCAGCATCACCAAAAACAAAAATTTCTGAAATATTCATGTCCTTTTCTTTTTTTAAACCAATCAAAAGAGCTTCATATTCAACAACATTATTAGTTTATTCAAATTCAAGTTTGAAAGAAAAAGTGTAGCTTCCTTTCAAAGGAGAATTGAGAACTATTCCCGCACTAGCTCCTTCTTTAGAACATGAACCATCAAAATACATTTGCCACAACTTAGAACCCTCATGACTGATTTTTTTTTTAGTAGGCTTCAAAATCTGGAAATTTTCTACAAGCAAGACAAAATTATCCATATGTAAAATGCTTGAACCAACATCAGTTGTTCTTGCATAAATTGGATGATTAGTGGGGTCTTTGCTGTCACTAATGATATATGCCAATTGAGCTTCTCTATAAAGTCTTCTTTCTTCTCCTCCAAAAATAGTGTTAGGTCCCTATATTACTAGTGTAGTTCCTTATTGTTGTTAGTGTAGCCCCCTTATTGTTATTATTGTGCCTTTAAATTATTATTGCTGGGTCGGCTAGGATTATATTGTGACCCCATGGACTCCTATATATATACAGAGGTTTTGTAATTTGTATCATCCAAGAATTGTTCATTTATGTAATGTAAAGGAGGTTGACCCCTCGAAGTGGCTTATTTCTAAGGCATTGATTTCTCTTTTCTTCTATTTTTGGAGTTGGTTTCATAACATTTGGTATAAGAGCTTAAGATTATAGGGTTTCGTTGCTCTAAATAGATCATCATGGAATTTTTGTTGTAACTTTTTTTCTACAAAGGTTTAGAAGCTAAAAAATTTATCACGTAATGCCAAAACCCTGAGGAATGTCATGCAAAAATTTCAGATCTTGGTTCGCAATATTTGTGGAGATATGATCTGTGGAAGTTAGGGTTTTTTCAGGATCCCGAATTTCATGTCAAAGAGGTGACCATGGGAAAATCATCATAACTCTCTCTCTGAGAATCATATTGGAATTATGTTAGAAGTGGCTGAAAGTAAACAAACTTTAGTTTCCTATGTATCAATTTCAGAGTTAGAGGAGGAAACAGTGACATGTGGCATGCCGTACAAGTTCGTTCTACTAAACTAGTCCATAATTAGGTCATTATGGGAGATTGGGCATAATTTGGCTTGAAGAATCCAAATCAGGTCATACTTGCAGAATTAAAAAAAAAATTCAGAGGGATACTATAGGGACAAATTTCAGATATTGAAGATATGAAATCACAAAGATAATTCAGTTTCAATATCAAGCTCCTCAAAAGCAAGAAACATGCATGTATTGTTTTTCAAATTTCAGAAGTCTTGTTTCAAAAATCAGTTTGAATTGATTCCAAGGGAATATTGTAGAATAGATATCAGTATTGGGTTCTAAAATTCCCCCCTAAAAATAATTCAACACCCATTAAGCCTTCAAAAGGCTCTACTATGACTCATGAAGATGAAGAAGTGAAACATGGCATATCAAAATTACAAGAGCAAGTGCACCAAATTTTGCTCTCGCAAATAGAAACAAAAAATGAAATGGAAGTTTTGAAGAAAGACGTGGAAGCTAAGATGGATGATTTGAATAAAGGTGTGGAAGCTAAGATGGACGGTTTGAAGAATGACATGGAAGCTAAGATGGATGGCATGGAAGCTAAGATGGATGACATGGAAGCTAAGATCGATGAAAAAATGAAAGACAACATGGAAAACATGAAGAATGATCTAAAAGAAGTCATGGAAGGTTTTACAAAGTTGATACAAGAAATGTTTCCTAATGGTCAAAATATAGTAGAGGAAACTCATGATGAGAACAAAATAAATGTTTATCGTGATTTCATAAACTCTAATGTTGGATGGAAGAACCACCATATTCCAAAGATGGATATGAGGAAGTTTGATGGCAACGATCCCGTAACATGGATACTACAAATGGAGCAATATTTTGATCTCAATAATGTGCAAAACACATAAAAGGTACGCATTGCAAATTTACATTTAGAACAAAATACATTTGTATGGTATTTATGGCTTTTCTCCCGTAAAAAAATTGTCACTTGGTAAATTTTTATGGAGAAAATGATAACACATTATGAAGATACAAAGAGAAACACATTCTTTATCCAATTGATAAATCTCAAAAAAAAGGGTTCAGTGGTGGAGCACATTGAGGACTTCCAAAAATTGAATATAAGGGTAACTGATATTCCATAGGAACACATGGTTGATGTCTTCATAGGGACTTTAAAGGATAAAATCCAACATGAAGTTCTCCTTGGGACCCTGATTCATTGGAGAAGGCATTCAGGTTGGCATGAAAAATTGAATATAAAATTATGGTGACAAGGAAGCCTACCACTCACATCTATAAATATGGAAGTGTTGCTACTCGTAGACTTCCACAACCTACAAGTTTGACACCACAAAAATTGGAAGAAGAAAGAGCAAAAGGGCTTTGCTACAGTTGTGATAGAAAATACACTAAAGGTCATAAGTGTGCTAAGAAGAAATTATTTTACATAGATTGTGAAGAGGAGAAAGAAAATGAACAAGAAACTTCAAAAGAAGAGGATATACACCCGGAACCAACCCTAGAAGAAGATATGAGTATGACCATATCGTGTAATGCATTGGCAGGAATTACCACTCCTCAAACTCTCAAGATAGAAGGACATATCAAGAAGAAAAAGGTAACAACGTTGATTGATTTGGGTAGTACCCATAATTTTATTCATTGTAAGGTAGCCAAGGAATTTAATTGTTTCCTATACCCAACACCAGAATATCAAGTGACGGTTGCAAATGGAGGAACTATAAATTTCTCTATAAAATTCCATAATATCAAGCTAACCATGGGGGAATATGTATTGAATAGTCCAATGCTTTCCATTCCAATGGGAGGTGCTGATGTTGTACTAGGAGTACAATGGTTACAATATTTGGGGACGGTAGCTTTCAATTTTCAAGAACTTTTCTTGAATTTGTTTTTGGAAGGAAAGGAAGTGGAATTACTGGGTATCGCAGGGAAGCCAATAAATATAATAATCTCTAATGTCATGAAAAATATTTCGAAGAAAGAACAATGAGGCGTAATTGCACAATTATGATCACTAGAAGTTCCAACACCAAAATCATCTATTTCTCCAGATCTCCAAAACATTTTGGACAATCATTCCAAGGTGTTTGAAACTCCTAAAGGAATCCCACCTATTCATGATCAGGATCATGCTATTCATTTGATTCCAAGAAGTGTTCTTCCAAACATCAGGCCTTATAGATATCCTTATGTCAAAAGAGAGAAATTGAATGTATGATTGTAGAAATGTTAGAGGTTGGTATAATTCAACCTAGTCAAAGTTATTTATCTGCTTCAGTAGTATTGGTGCACAAGAAGGATGGATCATTGCACATGTGTTCGAATTATAAGGAGCTCAATAAGCTCACTATTAAAGATAAATTTCCCATTCTTGTGATTGATGAATTATTGGATGACTTACATGGACCAATTTATTTTACCAAGTTGGATCTTCATTCAGGATATCATCAAATTAGAATGAAGATTGAAGATATTCTGAAAACAACATTTCGAACCCATGAGGGTCATTATGAATTTTTGATCATGCCTTTTAGCCTTACCAATGCAGCTTCTACATTTCGAGGGTTGATGAATTCCATTTTCAAACCCTTCCTTAGAAATTTTTTTCTAGTATTTTTTGATGATATACTAATCAACAATAGGTCTTGGAAGGATCATGTTCAATATGTTGACAAGGTGCTCAAATTATTGGAGGAGAAACAATTAAATGTAAATACATCCGAATGTTTCTTTGGAGTAAAAGAGGTGGAATAAATGGGTTATATTGTATCTCATGAGGGTGTTAAGGTAGACCCTAACAAAATTAAAGCCATTAAGGAATGGAAAGTCCCCACAATCATAAAGAATTTGTGAGGATTTCTCGGGTTAATAGGGTATTATCGCAAGTTTTTTAAGAATTATGGGAGAATAGCAGCACCTCTAACAACATTATTGAAGAAAGATGAATTTTCATGGAATCTTGAAGCAACTAAGGCCTTTGAGAATCTTAAAGAGGAAATGTACCTAGCACCGGCCTTAGCTATGCCAAACTTCACAAAAACCTTTATTGTGGAATGTGATGCCTCAGGAAATGGAATTGGTGTTGTTTTAATGCAAGAAGGAAGACCCATTACTTTTGAAAGTCATCCAATCAAAGGAAAGTATTTACAGAAAGCTATTTATGAGAAGGAAATGTTGGCAATACTACATGCATTAAAGAAATGATGACCTTACCTAATGGGAAGACACTTCAAGGTAAAAATTGATCATGATAGTCTTAAAAACTTTTTGGAACACAGAATATCTTCAGAAGAGCAGCAAAATTGGGTCAAAAATGTGTTGGGTTATGACTTTGAGATCATCGAAAAAAAAGGGAAGCTAAATGTTGTTGCAGATGCACTCTCAAGAAAGAAAGAATAGGTGGAAGCATTCCTTTGTGACACTTCTATTATCCAACCAGATTGGATAACCAAAGCAAGGGATGAATGGAAGAAGGACGAAGAAATGTGGACACTCATTCAAAAGTTGCAGCAAGACCTTAGTACATATGATACATTTAGTTGGAAATATGATTCCTTATGGTAGAAATATCGTTTATGTCTTTGTAAGAATTCCCAACTAAAACAAAAGATTCTTTTGGAATTGCACACTTATCCTTTAGGAGGACATTCAGGATTTTAAAAATCTTACCACAGAGTGAAGAAATAATTTTTTTGGGATGGCCTTAAATATGATATTCAAAATTTTGTGGGGGAATGTTTGGTTTGCCAGCAAAATAAAGTTGATACAATTAAGAACCTGTTGTGGCCAGAAACAACCCCCCTTCTTATTTAGTATTATCACTAATATTAAATAAGTGGGGACCCTTATTCAAAAAATTTTAAAAATATTTTCTTTTTAGTGCTTGTTTTTTCCTTTTTCAATAAAACTTACTATCATAAACTTAGGAAAATATTCCTTGAAAAATCTAAATTTGCTTAAGTTTTATGATAATATAGAATAAAGTCATTCCTTAAAGGAATATCGCATAGCAAAAAAGTAATGAATGCCTCTTTATAAGTGGAACACTAAAAATTGCGAGATCGCGATGCGAAACTACGCACTAAAAGAACATTCATCGCATCACATGCTTCGTATGTCATATATTATGCTGAAAAACCTCAAATCATCGATATGCGATGACACATATCGCAAATCGCATGTCGCAAAAATATGTTAACGGATGATTGTCACATGTTTCGCCTCAGCGATATTGCGATATTGTGATGTGTGATACTGCGATATTGCGATATTGCGGTATTGTAATATTGCGATGTGCGATACTGCGATGTGCGATATTGTGAAGAAAATCGTAGATCGCCTTATTGCAGATATTTAAAGGCTCATTATACGAAAAAAATATTTCCATAAATTGAGACCCAGTTATGCGCTTTAATGTTAATAAATGAATTGGTTGTCACTCATTAATGAAAAATGGTTTCTGTTGACACCTAATCCTATGGGATGGGTGTGGATATTTAATTTTGTATAATAAATAATATTGGGAAATAAGGAAAGTCAAGAGTCATTGGGAGATGAATCCCAATAGCCTCACCTCCATGTATAAATGCATGTTCATTCTTCATTCAATAACACATTCTGATTTGAGGAGTTACCTCCTGGTTTGACATGGTATCAGAGCCAGTCCCACTATTGGCATTTATGCCTGTGGTGTAACTCCCTCTCCTTTGCTCAGTCAATTTTTATTAATAGTTTTTGCAAATTCTACAGTCTCTGACTTCTGCAGGTTCAGCTCCTACAATATCTGAGTATTTTGCAGCCCCTGCAATTTCTGCAGTTCCTGCAACTCAGCACCTGCAACTGCCATTTCAGTTTTTTTTTGTAACGCCCTCACTTCTCCCTCACCTACCCAATGCCCTTCACACTTCCCTCATGCGCTATCCATTACCTATTCTCCATACCTATTGCCTTCCCTCTTTCCACTCGCACCCTCCCTTCCAAATGCTCACTCCATCCTTTCCCCTTACAACGCCTAACTCCTCTGCTTAATGCGTTCTGCTATAGCACTTCTCCACAGTTCACTGCGTTATATATATACTCTCCATTCATATCAACACAGTTATATATCGCCTGTCACTTATAATACAGTGCTGTCCAATATACACTGCTCTAGGGATGTATGCATCGCTCCATTCATATCTCAGTGCAGGCATGACAGTCGTATTATGATATCAACGCTGGTACAAATATCGCACCTATAATATACCAACGTTGTTTGTCGATGCATTGTTCCAGTTTTATTCCGCCATATTTTACAACACTCTTTGTTGTGGTATCAAACGTTGTCCCCAGCCTTCTTTTAATATGCCCACGCTGCATATATAACACATATACGCTATCCTCCGCCCTCCGTGGCCTATCGGCCCTCCTCCACGCTGCATATAAAAACGCTGTCATACATCTCTGCAAGCTCCCTCTGCTATTCGCACACTATAGCCCACTCCACACTCCACATACTACTGTAATAATCCGCTCCCCTCCTCGGCCATACGGCCCCCTCCATATATATATCACGCTGTCTGTTTTATAAAATATTGCTCTGTCATACAGCACCAATATAATACCGCTCCACCTTACCATTTGTAATACCGATACCACTTTTATATTTCCACCCCCTCCCTCTTTTAATACCACCCTCCCTCATATATAATATATATAGTAATACATCACTTAATACCACCTACTTATCTTTGCCCTCGTATATTAATACCCGCTTCCCCGATCGCTTTCCCCCCCAACCATAATTCAATACAATTCTTCTTCCAAACACAAAAAAAAATTAATTTTTTTGGTGCGAAATCAATATTTTTAGCAAAGAGTTTTGTCCTTTTAAGCGGGTATATTCTCCGACGAGTTTTTTTCTCTCTCCCTTCAAAAGGAGATGACGGTCCCTTCATCCGCTGCGAAACATACTTGGCACGGAGAAAGGCGGCTTGATTCATCCCGAGAGGAAGATTCACCTGTAGCGCGGAAGAAGAAACTTCGAGAAGAGAGGGCGGAATGTTCAGCTAAATGACAAAAATCAAGACAAGGTAAAAACTAATGACTATGACAAAGACAAGTGACACGAATCGGCTCATTACGTACAGCACATTGTAACAATGGAGTAATGAAAACCTATTTGATGTTTCATTTCTTCATGAGAAATGATTAGTTACTAGATTCGGAGCAACATGTCACATGACATTTAGAAAAAGATTTTTTTGAAGAATTCAACGATAAAAGTTGATGGAGCAGTATATTTCGCAGATAAATCCAAACTCAAGCCATCAGGGCTTGGCACAGTTAGGCTTAAATTGCCTGGTCTTCCTGATCATATCCTACATGAGGTTCTATACCTCCCTGAGTTGAAGAGAAACTTGCTGTCCCTGGTCAAAATCCGGCAGCAAGGAAATTCCATTCACTTGTTTGATGGCCAAGAAAAGGTCAGAAAAGCATCAGATCACTCGCTTGTCATGGAGGGAATAGAAGAAGGGAGACTCTTGAAGCTGAAAGGTTCATCTGCTCATGCTCAAAACTTTGCATTCAGTTCACATCATGATGAAGGTACATTCCCATCAAGTCTTTTATGGCATGCTAGATTTGGACACTTAAACTATGACAACCTTCATTTGTTGAAGAAAAATGGTGTTAATGGACTGCCTACAATTCCTAGAAAACCTAAGGAATGTGATGCTTGTATTCTAGGAAAGCATAGCAAACAACCATTTCATGATTCACACTCCAGAGCACATAGAAAACTTGAGCTTGTTCATTTAGATTTATGTGGCCCTATGCCTATTGCTTCTGCAAATGGAAACAAATACATGATGACATTTATTGATGACTACACCAGAATGTGTTGGATTTACTTGCTGAAGAATAAGTCTGATGCTTTTCAAACTTTCAAGAATTTTCATGCATGGATTGAAAATGATGCACAAACACATATTGGCTCTCTACGTACTGATAATGGAAAAGAATACACTTCAAACGAATTTGAAAATTATCTTCTTCAACATGGAATCAAACATCAAACAACTGTGCCATATAATCCACAACAGAACGGTGTAGCTGAAAGAATGAACAGAACCATTTTAAATATGGTCCGCTCCATGTTATTTTTCAAGAATGTAAAATTGATGTTTTGGGGTGATGCAGTTCTATGTGCTGTTTACATAAAGAATAGGTGTCCTTCAAGTTCAATTAGAAACAAAACTCCTTTTGAAATGTGGCATGGCCACATTCCTTCGGTAAAGCATTTCAGGGTCTTTGGGTCCACCTGTTATGCCTTGATACCCAAAGGTCAAAGGAACAAACTTGGTGCTAGAAGCAGAAAATGTATCTTCTTGGGGTACTCCAATACCTCCAAAGGATATCGTCTCTATGATGAAGCAAATAAGAAGTTTGTGATAGCAAGAGATGTCCTCTTTCATGAATCTTACAGAGTGAGTTGTTGAGCGGCAACGATGCAGAAGGGTCACAAATGCAAAGTCCTTCCAAGAATTTGATAATGTGATTCCACATCTTGAAGGGGGGATTCCGATATTGAATCAAACTGTGGAATCATGTCCTGAAGCACTCTCGCCCCCACATGAAGAAACAACCACGGATGACACATTGGATGATGTGATTGATAGAATTGGGATATTGAATCTTGAATCAATCCCAACTCAGTCAAATGACCAGCCTGGGCCATCTCGGAAAGGTCCTCCCAAATGGCTGACAAAGACACTTGAGAATGTTCATCCTGATGAGGTTGGAAAAACAGGAACAAGAAGTTCCACTCAACAAATCAAAGGTGATGTAGATAATTCCGATTCCCCTGTTGATATGGATATTGCTTATAACTGTGAATTGAGTTTGTCTACAGATCATGAACCAACTTCCTTCAAAGAAGCCGCTTCTCATGATGAATGGAAAGAAGCGATGCAGAAGGAGTCTGATGCCTTGATAAAGAATGGCACTTGGAAGTTGGTTGATCCTCCTTTGGGAACAAAACCAATTGGCTGTAAGTGGGTCTACAAGAACAAGTACAAAGCAGATGGCTCACTTGACAAGCACAAGGCCAGGCCTGTGGCAAAAGGATTCGCACAAAAAGAAGGAGTCGATTATGAAGAAACTTTTGCTCCCATAGCAAAATGGACCACCATCGAGACTCTCTTTGCCTTAGCAACTCAGAATGGATGGAAATTCCATTAGATGGATGTAAAAACAACCTTCTTGAATGGAGATTTAAAGGAGAAAGTTTATATGTCCCAGCCAGAAGGATTTGTGATAAAGGGTCAAGAACACAAAGTTTGCAAACTTGTAAAATCCTTGTATGGCCTCAAGCAAGCACCACGAGCCTGGTATGAGAAATTGACCGAGCATCTTCTGAAAATTGATTTCAAACACTTTGATCTTGATGATGCAACTTTGTTTGTTAAGAAAGTTGGAAAAATAGTTGTATATCTTGTGGTATATGTAGATGATATTTTGATAACAGGAAACAATGAGAGCTATATTGCATCCATGAAGAAAGAGTTGAAGAAAGGTTTTGAAATGACTGATTTGGGTCATGTTCATTACTATTTGGGTATTAAAGTAATTCAACATCCTAAATTCATATTTCTTTCTCAAAAGAAGTACATTGGAGATCTCTTGAACAAATTTGGCATGGATGACTGTAATCCCTTAACCACTCCAATGGAACAAAACTTGAAGCTCACATCTATTGAAAGGAAGGAATTTGAGGATGCAACTAAGTATAGACAGCTTGTAGGAAGTCTTATCTACCTGACCACCACCAGACCTGACATTTCATTTGCTGTTGGAATCCTCTCAAGGTTCATGCAAAAACCTTGTGAAGGACATTGGTTTGCTGCAAAAAGAGTGCTAAGGTACTTGAAGGGGACTCAAGACTTTGGACTCAAATATACACAGGTAGGCGACTTCAGCTTGATCGGATATTTTGATTCAGACTTTGATGGCGACAAAGAAACAGGGGTGTCTACTACAGGTTACACCATGAGTCTTGGATCAGGAGTTGTCTCATGGAGATCACGAAAACAGTCAGTTCCGGCGGATTCCACGACCGAGGCAGAATATGTGACAACAGCTGAAGCAACAAAAGAAATTTTGTGGCTCCGGAAAATCCTGGAAGATTTGCAGATGAAACAAATGTACTCCACTCCACTCATGATCGACAACACTTCTGCAATAAAGTTGGCCAAGAACCCAAAGTTTCATGATCGAAAAAAGCACATCAATACAAAGTACCATCTTATTCGACATCATGTTCAGGCCAAAACCATCCATCTACATCATTGTTCCACAAATGAGAAAACTGTTGATATCTTCACCAAAGCACTTGGAAGAGAAAAGTTTGAAAAGTTTAGATCGATGCTTGGGCTCACCAACATCCCTTCGGATTAAAGGGGGGAATTTTGACACCTAATCCTATGGGATGGGTGTGGATATTTAATTTTGTATAATAAATAATATTGGGAAATAAGGAAGGTCAAGAGTCATTGGGAGATGAATCCCAATAGCCTCACCTCCATGTATAAATGCATGTTCATTCTTCATTCAATAACACATTCTGATTTGAGGAGTTACCTCCTGTTTGACAGTTCCGTTATGATCAAAGAGTTATTTCACGTAAAGTGGTATATTTTATACGTCTTCAACATTTAAAACCTTCCCATCACCTTTTTTCTATCATTATTCTCACTTAATTCGTAAATTGCAGGAGAAAAGAACTGAGAACTATACAAAGCAGTATTCAGGGTATTATGGGAAAGAAAGACAAGGCTCTAAGTTCTAAAGATAAAGAGATGACGCCCTTATATACAGACACCACCTGTAATAAAGACGTTGGTATTACTACTTGGGAGGGCATGTATAATCTACTTGAGGAAGAGAACCCCAGAGTAATGGAGGTTACAGCCACTGCAGGCTCACATGGGTTATCTAAAGTATCTATTACAGAGCTAGCCTGCTCATTTTTGCACCGGATAGCAGCAAGGCCTAAAATACTTCCATATATGGACATGGTTAAATGGATATTGGACATCACGGATATTACAAACAGACAGTTTAAGACTCAGGGTCAAGAACTCATTGGCTCATTTACTCCAGAAGATTTGAGACTCATGTATCATTTGCCGCAGCCACAGACAACTTATAACAAACAGTTCATGGAGAAGTTTGCCAAAGAAAATGAAAACCTGGCAGAATGCACCAAGGATTGGTTAAGGAGAGACGAACCACTGAAGAAAGATAAACACGGTATGTATAGCACTGGTTCTCTCACTTCTCCGTATTGCTTTGCTGCTGCTATGCTCTGTCGGCTTTTTGGAAAGCCAAACATTAATAAGTTTTCATCTGAATGGCTACCGTTATTGAATGTTGCTGTTAATGCTACTATTGTGGACTGGGCTAAGATATTATCTGAAAACTTAGCCACTGCTATTTTGAATTACCCGTCTAAAATAACTGTTTCTCAGAGGATTTATCCTCCTTTTTACTTATCTGAATATGTGATGGATTCAATCTGCTATGTTTCTAATTTTCCTTTAATGGGTTGGAAATGGACAAATCAAGATCCCCTACCCATTCATGTTTATCACAAAGAATTGTGGGATTCAAATTTCATTCTCTATTTTTACAAGATTTGCCATGGAATCATGTTGCCCCTATACAGAATGTTGTATGATAAAGATGCTCCAAAGTTTTCTCCTGAAGCAGAGGTAGACATACTACCTGTTGCGAGAGGGTTTGGAGAAGAATTGTTCACATATGTTAGGGTTTTTGGAAGTTTTTCTTCTCCTCATGTTTTACCTTTGTATGTTCCTGATAAAATCGTGGCCCGAGAAATTGCTTATAAAACTTGCGGAGAAGGAGGTTTGACTAAATATTTGAAGGACAAGAAGAAGGCTATCTGGCTGAAATTTCTTGTGGACTATGGGGCCTTTTCATTATTTGATATTGGTCATGCATTTAAAGAAGTAAATAGTATTACATGTTTACGTTTGTTCAAGTTTCCAAGAAGACCATTCGACCCCTATGATATTGTAAAACATTTCACTACTGCAGTCAAGATAAGAGTGTTTTCTAAAGAAGAAGATATTTTTTATGACATGTTCTAAGAAAAAGGCACACTTAAAGAAATTCTACATTCGGCTCAAATACGGTTTCCTCCAGCAGAGTTTAAAGAATTCAAAATATACAGAGAAAGGAGGTTAACTACTATCCCTTTGGATAAATTACGCTTGGAACCCGTAAGGGAACCAACTCCTAGTATGAGTCTCAGTAGAAGTTCAGGTACAAATAGGTCTAAGTCAAATTCTAGAAGAGAAACCTCTGAACACTCTAAAAGTGAAGGGTCAGTAAGTGATACTGCCCAATCAAAGGAGTTTTCATAGCAATAGGTTTCAACCTCTCCTCAGTTAAATCTTCCCCCTCTCATTGTATAGCAACCATCAATCAGAACTGAATTAGATAAGGAATGGGAAACATTCAATGATTTGATTAATATTGAAGGACAAAACACACAAACACCTGTGAGTAATGTACAAACAACAAAAAATATAGTCAGAGGAATAACTACCAATGTCTTAGAAACATAACATATTACCATTACCCCATCCTCTAAACTCATGCTCAAAATAGAGGAAATTTCTCCTCTTGATGTATTCTATAGTCCACAACACAAGGTAGTGGTAAGAAGACAAAGGAAGAAAAGGAAATTAGAAAATGTGCTCTCTCATGATGCAGAACAATTAGATGTCTTATGGCAAGATCCTACTACTGATCCAACTGAAAATCTTACCAAATTATCTCAGATCATAGGAGCTTATGCATCTGCAGCCATTGATAAAGCATCTGAGGTACGAAAATTACTGAATGAGAAAGAAGATCAAGTACAGGTCTTGCAACAACAGCTGCAACATGCCAACACTAACAATGAAGCACAGAAACAACTTGAAAAATTACAACAAGATTTTCAACAAATGCAAATTGGATATCAGAATAGTTTGGCCGAAAAAGAGAAACAACTACAGGTTATGCAAGAGATACACAAAGATGATCCCAAGCTCACAGAATTTATCACAGATTCTATTTCCTTAAATGATCAACTACTGCAACAACAGGAAATATTATGCCAAAGAATATTACAATGGAACTCTTATTGTGGAGAAAGTGATAAAATCACTAATCATGTCGTAGACTTATGACGTGATTATGACTTAACTGATAAAAGAGTTACTGACTATTTGGCTTGGCAAGAGACAGAGGAGGGGAAAAGAGCAAGTGCACCTATAACCAATGAAAATCACAAAGAAATACTTTTTAATAAATGGGATGCACAAATCAGGCAAGCAGATCAAGCGGCAGAAGAAGCAGCCACAACAGTCAACAATATTATTGATTGTATAAATGAAAATTTACACAAGTCAAATCTGATATCTAAAACTACTCCAGGGTACCTACCAAAATCATAGCAATTGCAGACAGACTGGAAATAGAAAGCCCAAGAAAAGGCAAATCGATTAAAGTATTAACAAAGCTAAATTGGGATTCTTACTGGGCATGTCTGGTAAAATCACACAGCCAGTGCATGACTCTCAAGTGTATCATCAATTCTGCCGAGAAGATAGCGCCAGCTCTTGCCAATTCCATTTTCACAGGACAGTTGAAATCTGAAGTCGGCAAGCCTACTCTTCTCAAATCAATGCTAAATACTTGCAATTTCAAAGAACAAATTCACAAGTAGTTAGTTGTTAAGTTTTATTTTTAGATTTAGTATTAGTTTTTCTTTATTTTTTGCCTAAAAATAGGATGGTCATTTAAACCGTATCCTACATTTTTGTAATAAATTAATTTTAGATTTATTTATTAGTATTTAAACCCTTCTCATGCATTTAGAGAAGGGTCCTGAAATTTGTCAAAAACCTGTCCTCAGAACATGCACTTTTTCACCCTCTGAGGAGGTTTTGATGAATGAATGGAATAGGATTTATTGATATCTGCGTTTAATATCTGCTACTGATGCTGCACTTTTGTACTCTTAGTGAATGTTGGATTAAGAAGAGATAAGTCATTATTGCTTGAAGCTCATGAGTAGAATTAGTTATAAATGGTACTTTTATCTCTTAACTATTTCTGCCTTTGTGTTAAAGTGATATTTATGTTCATTTGTTTATGTATTAATGCTTGAATGTTTGAGTTATCATTTGGCATTTTTGTACGGTGATAGCCATTTGTTTATGCTTAATATATGGATAGCTTATTATGCGATATGTTTTTCACAACTGTTTCGTCTAAATTTTTATATCAAATGGTTTATATTTATTGAATTCTTTTCTTATAACAGTTGAATTATCTTTATTACCAATTTCTATTTGAAATCATTTTATATCGCATAAAGAAAAGATTACTTCTCGGGTTAAGTTTAGAATTAGATTATTTCTGTTTAATTAGAATACAATTGCATGTTATAGATTATAATTATAATAAAAACATTTCACTTAGGAACTTTTAGAAAGGAAATATCAATTCTTAACACACACATACACATATTGGGAACTGGTCCCATTATCCCCAGTCGGACCCACTATACCAAACGGAAAAGGAGCTGCCAACCAAGGTTCGGACCGGGTGGGTATCCCCCTTGTTGTAGACCCGATTTTTGGGGCTTCAACATATTTGGCGCTAGAGGGAGGGCCCTGAACTATGAATGGTAAGTAAGTCAAAATCTAAATACCATTCTGAGAGTAAATCACCCTCACCATCTCCCCCAAATTCTCCATCGCACATATAATTTTTAAATCTAGAGCCAGAAGTTGAAAGAACAACAACCACTGCCACAAAACCTAAATTTTCAGAAGAATCTATTATTGAACCTCCTGAAGTTGAATCTTTGATTCATAAACTTCAACGATTTTCAATATCACCTCAAATATCTGATAAATCTCAAGGCAGTGTGACTTCGCAATATAATCCTGCTCATCCTCTTACCAAATTACAGAGAGAAAAGCTTGGCATTAAGCCAACTGAGTTACCTCTACCTACAAGGAAGAGAGAAAGGAAATCACCTAAAGGGTCTAATAGTGAGACTCTTTCATCATCATCATCCATCTCAACCTCTTCACCGCGAAGTCAACCATCCACCCCTCCACTTCAGACTATTTTCCGTCAGTCTACTGGAACTTCCACATCTCCTTCTCAAACATCTGGAATCGTAAAATCCTCATCTTCCCAACCACAAAGATCTTCTTCTACACTTTCCTCTATTGGTAGTTCAACGATGGTCTCTCCATGGAATAACCTAGGGGAAGTTTTAATGCTTGCACCCTTGAGTCGAATACCGACCCATCCTAAAAAATGGCTGCCTAAGTTTAATCCTGAAGCAGGCATGCTAGCGGAAGAGCATATAAATAATTTTATGTTGTCCATAAATCTCAATGGAGTTACTAATGAAGATTCTGTCGTCCGACTTTTTCCCTATACTTTACAAGGAGCTGCTAGATCATGGTATTTTTCGTTACCATCTGGATCTGTTACTAGTTGGGATATCTTTCAAGATCAATTTTTGACTAAGTTTGGTGATGACAGGTCTACAATGATACTGATCAATGACTTTTCTAATCTTAGAGCTGAGTCAAAAGAGCCTATCAAGGATTTTAATTCACTTTTCAATAAACTATTAAATAAAATTCCTACTGCTTCCAAGCCTAGCGAAGAAGTGCGAAGTGAATGGTATATCTTTGCTTTACCATAAAATATAGCAATCTTCGTTGATAGGGCTAACAAAACAACTTTATCTGACAATATGAAGGAAGAAATAGCAGTAGAGAAATGTGTTATTGCTCTAGAAAAGAAAAATGCGATAGAAGAACGAAAATCCAAAAAGGTTACTTTTAAAGAAGACCCTAAGAAAAAACAATCGAAAGATCCATTCGATTTAGAGGGATTGCAAAATATTTTGAAAACCATGTCCAACGAAATGGTTGACATTAAGAAACAAGTGGCAGAGACATCTTCTAAAAAGTCTTTCAAGCCTTTTATAAGAAACCCTTCAACTGATTCAAAGCCGCCAAATGCTATTACTAATACTAAATCAGAAGAAGAAGAAGAGGAGATTGCTACTGAAGAAACTACTGATGAAGAATAAGTTGTAGAAGTAAAAGGTATGTGGGATTTCATCCTCCCAGATGAGGAAGATCAAGAAGCATCCCTGGTTAGCACTCGAAGTAGAAATCAACTTGATCCTCCTCAACCTACTCCTAAGCCAAAGAGCGCAAGCTCAATGACTAAGGATAAAGTTGTAGCCAAGAAAACGACATCCAAAGCAACTCAAACTAGCCCAGTCCAAGCAGATTCATCAGCTCCATCAAAAACACTAATCGTTTTGGATGAAATGGAGTATAATATCATAGAAGATATGAAGAAGACTAGGGCTAACATCACTTTTTATGAATTGAGCAAGTTAAAACACCAGCAAAAGGTACTTTTGAAAGAATTACATGCTATACCAGAAAAACCTTTGCTCGATCCTGTAATTTCTCAAGCTTCCAATGAGATGGGAAGACCTCCAACTAATGCGATCAGTAAAGTTGATCTAGAAAATATCACTTTAATTGGAGGAAGGTCGAGATCTCATACTCCTCCATTTCTTCTTACTTATGAAGTTTTCAATAAAAATTTCCATAATTGTTTAGTGGATTCTGGAGCTTCATATAATATTCTACCAAAATCAATATGTGCAAAGTTGAACATTCAACCGCAAAAATATGTTGTGCGCATATTCTAGTTAGATCGATCGCAAGTTGAAGTGATTGGCGAATTAAATCAGGTTACCGTAAGGCTGTCATCTAATCCAAAGGTATGTCAAGTTATCGACATTTTAGTTGCACATATTCCAGAATTTTATGGCTTAATTCTTAGCAGAGATTGGTCAGAAAAACTTCATGGATACTTCGCAACTGATTGGTCGCACATGTGGCTTCCTTACAATGATAAACCAAATCAGATAAAGGTTGAGCGTGAAAAAAATCAGAAATACATAGTAATAGAACTGGAAGGAGAAAATGAACTGGTTGCATACAACAATAATATCATTGGCAACTATTCAGTTGATTCTTTCTTAGGAAATTTCAATGCTCATACATCAACTTACTTAGAACATTCTTCTTTATCTCAAATAGAAATTTTTTCTCAAACAGATAGTTCTAAATGCATTAATTTTGTAGATTCTCTTGTAAATAAATCTTTATTTTGGAAGTTATTTTTTGATGGTTCTAAGTCTAATGAAGGAGCAGGAGCAGGATGTGTGTTGGTTAGTCCAGAGGGAAACAAAATTATGCTAACTTGCAGACTCGAGTTCGATTGCACCAATAATACCGCAGAATACGAGGATTTAGTCCAAGGATTATACAAAGCAACCGGATTAGACATGAAATATTTACAAGTTTTCGGAGATTCTGAAATTGTAATCAAACAGGTACGCAATACTATACATTGTTTATCAGGTCATTTAAAGCATTATCAATCTTTAGTTCAAGATCTGGCTGAACACTTTATAGCATTTAATATTTCATTAATTCCCAGAATCCAGAATGCTAGTGCAGACCTCCTAGCTAACGTAGCCTCCAAGCTCATTCCTTTAGAAGACTATAGCCCTAATCGATTTTCAATTGAATTAATCTTTAGACCCTCGATTCCTGATAGCATTACCAATTGGAGGATTTTCAATGATGATCCTGATATTGTAAGTTTCCTCACATATGAAGGATCTTACACTAATCAGATAATTGATGAAGACCAACATGACAGACAGTTACAACAAGATAGCACTAATAATGCTATGCCAAAGTCAGTAGTCAAGTTAGAAGACATTTATTATTTGAAAGATCGATTCAAAAGATCTACCAATTCAAAACTACAAAGTTCAACTTTGAATTATGAATTAGTAAATCTAGGAACTGATATCAAACAACAGAATATCAACCTAGGCCTCGGTCTAGCCCCTGAAGAAAAATTAGCGTATGTTCGTCTTTTGAAACAATACAAAAGTGTCTTTGCTTGGAACTATGATGAACTCAAAACTTATGACACTTCTATCATCCAAAATACTATCCCAATGATAAATGACAAAAAACCTGTCCAACAAAAGCTGAGAAAGATCCATCCCAATCTAGAAAATCAGATCAAATCTGAACTCAATAAATTATTTAAAGCCAAGATTATTTTTCCCGTTCGACATTATAAATGGGTTTCCAATATGGTTCCTGTTAGAAAGAAGAACAGAGACATTAGAATTTGCATTGACTTTCGAAATCTTAACAAAGCTAGCCAAAAAGATAATTTTCCTTTAGGCAGTTGCAGGATCAGAATTAATGTCTTTCTTAGATGGTTTCTCTGGCTACAACCAAGTGTTGGTCCATCATGATGATCAATTGAAAACTACATTCAGAACCAAATGGGGCACTTATGCATATCAAAAGATTCCTTTTGCTCTGATCAATGCTAGTGCCACATTTTAGAGAGCCATGGACATCGCTTTCAAGGTATTATTTAACAAATCAGTGGTAATTTAATTGGATTATATAACTGTATATTCCAAGAAATGAAGCAATTGTCTTAAAGACTTAAAACAAATCTTTCAACGTTGTCAAAGGTATGGAATTTCACTTAATCCCAAAAAATTCCTTTTTGCATTAAGTGAAGGAAAACTTCTTGGATTCATAGTATCAAAATCTGGAATTCATATTGATCCTGATAGAATCAACGAGATTTCTGAAATACCCTTACCTCACAACAAGAAAGCCATGCAATCTTTCCTTGGCCAGATTAATTTTGTAAAGAGATTTGTGCCAGATTTTTCAAGAATTTTATCTCCTTTACAAGCAATTATTAAAAAGAATTCAAACTTCAAATGGGGCCAAAACGAATATGAGGCATTCAATCTGATCAAACAAGCAATTGTTAATGCTCCATCTTTAGCAAATCCAAATTTTTCTGATCCTTTTATTCTATATACATTTGCCTCTGATAAATCATATGCTGTGATACTCACTCAAGCAAATCAAGACAAGGCAGAAGCCCTAATTGCATTTTTTAGTTCAAATTTACAGGGGGCTGAGTTGAATTACTCAGATGTAGAGAAACAAGCTTATGCTGTTTTCAAAGAAATTAAATATTTCAAACCCTTTCTACTTAAAACCCATACAAAAATCATAGTACTGTTTCCAGCGGTAAGAAATCTCTTAATACAGAAATATGTGGGTGAGAAAAGAGCCAATTAGATTACTGCCTTACAAGAATATGATGTAGAAATCAAACCAGCAAGTATTGTAAGAGGTCAAGGCTTTTGCAAAATACTAGCGGGAGCATCACTTATTTCTGAAAAACCATTTGCAGAGATACAAATGTATGAGGTAAGCCTTAACAATGTTGAATCATTATATGCTGATATCATATTTTATCTAAAGAATGGATATGCTCCTTCAAATCTCAATTACACCAAGAAAAGAGCTCTAAGGTTGAAGGCAAAACAATATCAGCTTGTGAATGATGTTCTTTTTAGAATGAATTATGATTCTATTCTCCTTAGATGTCTTGAGAAATCTGAAGCTGAAAAAGTCTTGTAGGAACTTCACGATGGGCTAGCAGGTGGACATTATGCTGGAGATACTACTGCACATAAAATCCTTCATGCAGGCTATTACTGGCCCACATTATTCAAAGACTCACATAGCTACGTAAGGAAATGTCAAGTTTGTCAAACCGCTGATGGAAGACAAAGGAAACCATCATTGTCGTTACAACTAGTCAATATTGAACAACCTTTTGATCAATGGGGATTGGATGTAATAGGTGAGATCGTTCCTCACTCTTCTAAGCAACATAGGTATATCATTACAGTAACTTATTATTTTACTAAATGGGTAGAAGCGGTTCCTCTCAAGACTGCTAATGCTAAACATATCATCGAGTTCATAGATCAGTTCATAATCACCAGGTTTGGTTTACCTTCTGCTTTAATGTTTGATAACGCATCATATTTTTCTGGTAATGCTATGACTGAATTTGCACTCAAGAGAGGTTTCAAACTTAAATAATCTGACAATTATTATCCACAGGGAAATGGGTTAGCTGAATCTACAAATAAAAACTTAATCAGAATCATTAAGCGAACCATTGACCAAAATCATAAAAATTGGCATAAGTCTTTAATATATGCTTTATGGGCAGATCGAATAACGTAAAAAGCCTCCATTCGCACTTCTCCCTTTAATTTAGTTTATGGGAAAGAAGTGGTTCTTCCAACTCATCTAGCAATTCCTTCTCTGGCTTTAGTTCAATATATTGATGAAGCACCAACTTCTTCCTTACAACTAAGACAACTAGAAATAATTAAGCTAGAAAAACAAAGAGAACAGGCTAAAATAACTCATGCTCATCACCAAGCATTAGTTAAAGCTTCTTTTGATTCAAACATGATATCCAGAAAGGACTTTCAGGTCGGAGATCTAGTTTTAAAATGGGACAAGGCTCATGAGGAAAAAGGGAAACATACGAAATTTCAACGAATGTGGCTTGGTCCTTTCCAAATCGCAGAGATCATAGGTCCATCTACTTTTATGTTACAGGATTTGATAGGAAAAAGAGAGTCCTTACCTGTTTTTTTTTTCCACAGAAAAAAACGAACTTTCTATTAATATAGATAGTCTCTGAACATATGCCGAGCATTTCTGAAACCAAAACAAACATTCCCTTAAAAAAAGAGAATGAAAACAGGCTACTTCCCATCTGAAGAAGATGTCAGCAACCCAGGAGAACACCATAAAGATCACAGCTTAAGCATCTATGCATCTCTTAAAGCTCATCAAAAAGAATGAGAGCAGAAAGAGTCAGTGCAAGCGAGATGCTCCAGCGCCCAAAAGGGCTAGCAGTAAAAACTATCCCAACCCCATATAACCATAAAAATAAACAAAAAGCGGGCCTTGAACCCCCTTACATAAGGGAAACAGTTCAGGACCCAAGATAGTATCAAAAAAAACACATAGGTTTATAAAGGTCCACTGTACAGTGCTGAAAATAAACTGAAATATTACTCAAAAGGAGGTTGTTCCTGAGGATGAACAGTCCCATTTACTACTTCCACTACTGCCCAGGTCCCCAAAGCGAGTTGTAGACCTTCTTTAGATAAGATATCTGCTTGCTGGTTCCTTTCCCTGTAAATATGAACAACAGAAATCTGCGTGAAAAAGGACTTAAGGCGACGAATCTCCTGAAATAAGGGAAGAAGAAGAAAATTCCTGCATTGATGATTTCCATTAAACCAGTTGACAACATTCCTAGAATCACCAAAAATCTGAATCTGATAAATCTGTTTGGAAATAAGCCAGCAAAGAAGCAAATGGAGAGCTTTAAGTTCTACAAAGTTATTAGACCCTTGCCCAAGGCCAACAGAGGCTCGAAAGGAGTTTTTAGCTGAGAGGTTAATAACCAGCCCTGCACCACAGATATCATTGACATCAGAAGCACCATCGAAATATGCCCAAGGAAGGGAATCATTGATGATTTCCGGCTGTATAATACGAACAGGACCTTTGTCAGGAGGCGTTGGAATGCTGTCAAAAATAGCAACTCCCTCAGCTGCCAGATTAGCTAAAGGAAAGGAAGTCTCATTGAAAATGACCCTGTTTCGTGCTAACCAAGTACCCCAGGCTATTAAAAGAGGAAAGGCCCTGATTTTATCATCCGACGCCTCCTGCCACCAGTGTTCCCATGCTTGCAGAAGGTCATCCCCATGCCACCTCAGGGGAATGTTAGACAGGCGCAGAGATTCTGTCCAGAGACTGACATTAAAACGACATAGGAGAAAAAGGTGGAGAGGCGTTTCTTCTGCAGATTTACAGAGCGAACACCAGCTCGGCCCCTGCTTGCCTCTTTTTTGCAAAAAGTCCCAAGTAGGAACTTTTTTATGAAGAATGCACCAAAAGAAGAGTCTGACATTTCGTGGTTTCCAAGTTTCCCTGAGTTTGGACCACATCAACAGTTCCCAAGGCATCATGTATAATCCTTATCCTTGCATTTTGAAATTTTCATACGGTTGGGCCTTTATGTGGTGTCCATGACCAAGAGAGATCCACGTTATGGATAAGTCATTGAATATTTTCCATAGGAGATCATTCTTCTATTTTTGTATATTAGTTTTCTTTATTTTCATAATAAAACCAGTTGTTAATGGTTACATTTGGAATTCACGAAAAAGATACAAATTCTCTTTTAGATTTTGTTTTTTCACTTGTATAAATAGAATTCTTCTAAGAAATTGATCATTATTATTGAAAGATACAGTTAAAAGCTTTAAAACTAGAAATGATACTAGTTTCAACTTTGAAAATTTTGATAAAAATCAACCTTTAGTAAGAAATTGTTTTATATTAGTCTAATGAAAGTTATCAATAACAAAATGAAGATTCTCTGTAGAAAAGTTCTTTTCAAAAAAACTCTATCATTGTCATCCAGAGCTATCTTAAGGAAACAATGACTTCCTCCCCACCTAGAAAATTACAATGTTCAGGAAATAATCCAATGATACACTTTAAACTTAAAGAGTGAGAGGTCTCATCACGAGCCGACTTATCATGATCATAGATATTATAGCTTGCTGACTTTGCCAATATTGCATATCACAACAAGGCAATGACTCAAGATTGTTGCAATCGAAAGGCAAGGGGTCTCATCACGAGCCAGCTTGTTCAGCAAAGTTATAAATTAAGTGAATGGCACTGTCATAAATTGGCTACCAAACCAAGACATTGTTCTTTAAGGATAAAAAAGAAAAATGAAAGCAATAAGTGTGGATATGGATTTCTCTTTGAAATTTGTATATTTCTCTAAGTAGGATACAGGATCATTACTAGGTAATAGGTAACCCTGTCGAGGCTATAAACGCCTGCTGGCAGCAGAGGCTCTACCTACGACAAATGAGCATATTTAAAACTAGTTTATAGAGAATTCTTTGTTTTTTTCTTTATAAATCAAGTAGTGACTGATATAGATACAAGGACTAGCTTGAGGAAGTGAATAGTCTAAAGTTGAATATAGAAGAAATGAAATATCATTGATAGATAAAAGCATAATTTACTTTGTCTTTCTATAATAAAGTTTGATTTTCTGGAAAATTTTCTATTTTGAAAGTTTAGAAAATTCAAAAGAAAAACAGAGATAAATGGTTCTTCCGAGTGAATCGCCAATTGTTGTGGCCAGCAACAACCCCCCTTCTTATTTAGTATTATCCACTAATGATAAAGTGGAATTTTATTTAAAAATTAAAAAATATTTTCTTTTTGGTGCTTGTTTTTTCCTTTTTCAATAAAACTTACTATCATAAACTTAGGAAAATATTCCTTGAAAAATCTAAATTTTCTTAAGTTTTATGATAAGATAGAATAAAATCATTCCTTAAAGGAATATCGCATAGAAAAAAAGTAATGAATGCCTCTTTATAAGCGAAACACTAAAAATTGCGAGATCGTGATGCAAAACTACGCACTAAAAGAACATTCATCGCATCGCATGCTTCGTATGTCATATCTTACGCTGAAAAACCTCAAATCACCGATATGCGATGACACATATCACAAATCTCACGTCGCAAAAATATGTTAATGGATGATTGTCACATGTTCCGCCTCAGCGATATTGCGATATTGCGATGTGCGATACTGTGATATTGCGATATTGTGGTATTGTAATATTGCGATGTGCGATACTGCGATCTGCGATATTGCGAAGCAAATCACAAATTTCCTTATCGCAGATCTTTAAAGGCTCATTATACAAAAAAAATATTTCCATAAATTGAGACCTGGTTATGTGCTTTAATGTTAATCAATGAATTGGTTGTCACTCATTAATGAAAAATGGTTTCGTTATGATCAAAGAGTTATTTCACATAAGGTGGTATATTTTATACATCTTCAGCATTTAAAACCTTCCCGTCACCTTTTTTCTATCATTATTCTCACTTAATTCGTAAACTGCAGGAAAAAAGAACTGAGAATTATACAAAGAAGTATTCAGGGTATTATAGGAAAGAAAGACAAGGCTCAAAGTTCTAAAGATAAAAAGATGATGCCCTTCTATACAGACACCACTTGTAACAAAGACACTAGTATTACTACTTGGGAGGGCATGTATAATCTACTTGAGGAAGAGAACCCCAGAGTAATGGAGGTTACAGCCACTGCAGGCTCACATGGGTCATCTGAAGCATCTATTACAGAGCTAGTCTGCTCATTTTTGCACTGGATAGCAGCAAGGCCTAAAATACGTCCATACACGGACATGGTTAAATGGATAATGGACAACACGGATATTACAAACAGACATTTTAAGACTCAGGGTCAAGAGCTCATTGGCTTATTTACTCCAGAAGATTTGAGACTCATGTATCATTTGTCGGAGCCACAGGAAACTTATAACAAACAGTTCATGGAGAATTTTGCCAAAGAAAATGAAAACTTGGCAGAATGCACCAAGGACTGGTCAAGGAGAGACGAACCACTGAAGAAAGATAAACACGACATGTATAGTACTGGTTCTGTCACTTCTCCGTATTGCTTTGCTGCTGTTATGCTCTGTCAGCTTTTTGGAAAGCTAGACATTAATAATTTTTCATCTGAATGGCTACCGTTATTGAATGCTGCTGTTAATGCTAATATTGTGGATTGGGCTAAGATATTATCTGACAACTTAGCCACGGCTATTTTCAATTACCCGTCTAAAATAACTGTTTCTCAGAGGATTTATCCTCCTTTTTACTTATCTGCTTATGTGATGGATTCAATCTGTTATGTTTCTAAGTTTCCTTTAATGGGTTGGAAATGGAAAAATCAAGATCCCCTACCCATTCATGTTGATCACAAAGAATTGTGTGATTCAAAGTTCATTCCCTATTTTTACAAGATTTTCCATGGAATCATGTTGCCCCTGTACAGAATGTTGTATGATAAAGAAGCTCCAAGGTTTTCTCTTGAAGCATAGGTAGACATACTACCTGTTGCGAGATGGTTTGGAGAAGAATTGTTCACATATGTTAGGGTTTTTGGAAGTTTTTCTTCTCCTCATGTTTTACCTTTGTATGTTCCTGATAAACTCGTAGCCCAAGAAATTCCTTATCAAACTTGCGGAGAAGGAGGTTTGACTAAAGATTTGAAGGACAAGAAGAATTTTATTTGGCCACAATTTCCTATGGCCTGTGGGGCCTTTTCATTATTTTATATTGGTCATGCATTTAAAGAAGTAAACAATATTACATGTTTACGTTTGTTCAAGTTTCCAAGAAGACCATTCGACCCCTATGATATTGTAAAAAATTTCACTACTGCAGTCAAGATAAGAGTGTTTTCTAAAGAAGAAGATCTTTTTGATGACATGTTCCAAGAAAAAGGCACACTTAAATAAATTCTACATCTAGCTCAAATACGGTTTCTTCCAGTAGAGTTTAAAGAATTCAAAATATACAGAGAAAGGAGGTTAACTACTATCCCTTTGGATAAATTACGCTTGGAACCTGTAAGGGAACCAACTCCTAGTATCAGTCTCAGTAGAAGTTCAGGTACAAACAGGTCTAATTCAAAGTCTGGAAGAGAAACCTCTGAACACTCTAAAAGTGAAGGGTCAGTAAGGGATACTGCCCAGTCAAAGGAGTTTTCACAGCAACAAGTTTCAACCTCTCCTCAGTTAAATCTTCCCCCTCTCATTGTATAGCAATCATCAATCAGAACTGAATTAGAAAAGGAATGAGAAACATTCAATGATTTGATTAATATTGAAGGAAAAAACACACAAACACCTGTGAGTAATGTACAGACAACAAAAATATAGTCACAGGAATAACTACCAATGTCTCAGAAACATAACATATTCCCATTACCCCATCCTTTGAACTCATGCTCAAAATAGAATAAATTCCTCCTCTTGATGTATTATATATTCCACAACATAAGGCAGTGGTAAGAGGACAAAGGAAGAAAAGGAATTAGAAAATGTGCTCTCTCATGATGCAGAACAATTAGATGTCTTAAGGCAAGATCCTACTACTAATCCAACTGAAAATCTTACCAAATTATCTCAGATCACAGGAGCTTATGCATCTGCAGCCTTTGATAAAGCATCTGAGGTACGAAAATTACTGAATGAGAAATAAGATCAAGTACATGTCTTGCAACAACAGTTGCAACAAGCCAACACTAACAATGAAGCACAGAAACAACTTGAAAAATTAAAACAAGATTTTCAACAAATGCAGATTGGATATCAGAAAAATTTGGCCAAAAAAGAGAAACAGCTACAGGTATGCAAGAGTTACAAAAATATGATCCCAAGCTCATAGATTTTATCGCAGAGTCTATTTCCTTAAATGATCAACTACTGCAACAACAAGAAATATTATGCCAAAGAATATTACAATGGAACTCTAATTGTGAAGAAAGTGATAAAATCACTAATCATGTCATAGACATACGACATGATTATGACTTAACTGATAAAAGAGTTACTGACTATTTGGCTTGGCAAGAGATAGAGGAGGGGAAAAGAGAAAGTGCACCTATCATCAATGAAAATCACAAAGAAATACTTTTTAATAAATGGGATGCACAAATCAGGCAAGCAGAGCAAGCGGCAGAAGAAGCAGCCACAACAGCCAGCAATATTATTGATTGTATAAATGAAAATTGACACAAGGAAATTCTGATCTCTGAAACTAATCCAGGGTACCTACCAAAAGCATAGCAACTGCAGATAGACTGGAAACATAAAGCCCAAGAAAAGGCAGAATTGATTAAAGGATTAACAAAGTTAAATTGGGATTCTTACTGGGCATGTCTGGTAAAACCACACAGCCAGTGCATGACTCTCAAGTGTATCATCAATTCTGCCGAGAAGATAGCGCCAGCTCTTGCCAATTCCATTTTCACAGGACAGTTGAAATCTGAATTCGGCCAGCCTACTCTTCTCAAATCAATGCTAAATACTTGCAATTTCAAAGAACAAATTCACAAGTAGTTAGTTGTTAAGTTTTATTTTTAGATTTAGTATTAGTTTTGCTTTATTTTTTTCCTAAAAAGAGGACGATCATTTAAACCATATCCTACATTTTTGTAATAAATTAATTTTAGATTTAGTTATTAGTATTTAAACCCTTCTCATGCATTTAGGGAAGGGTCCTGAAATTTGTCAAAAACTTGTCCTCAGAACATGCACTTTTGCACCCTCCGAGGACGTTTTGATGAATGAATGGAACAATATTTATTGATATCTGCGTTTAATATCTGCTACTGATGTTGCACTTTTGTAATCTTAGTGGATGTTGGCTTAAGAAGAGATAAGTCATTATTGCTTGAAGCTCATGAGTAGAATTAGTTATAAATGGTACTTTTATCTCTTAACTATTTCTACCTTTGTGTTAAAGTGATATTTATGTTCAGTTGTTTATGTATTAATGCTTTAATGTTTGAGTTATCATTTGGCATTTTTGTATGGTGATAGCCATTTTTTTATGCTTAATATATGGATAGCTTATTATGTGATATGTTTTTCACCACTGTTTCGTCTAACTTTTTATACGAAATGGTTTATCTTTATTGAATTCTTTTCTTATAACAGTTGAATGATCTTTATTACCAATTTCTATTTGAAATCATTTTAGATCGCATAAAGAAAAGATTACATCCCGGGTTAAGTTTAGAATTAGATTATTTCTGTTTAATTAGAATGCAATTGCATGTTATAGATTAGAATTAGAATAAAAGCATTTCACTTAGGAACTTTTAGAAAGGAAATATCAATTCTTAACACACACATACACATATTGGGAAATTGGTCCCATTATCCCTAGTCGGACCCACTATACCAAACGGAAAAGGAGCTGCCAACCAAGGTCCGGACTGGGTGGGTATCCCCCTCCCAGGTCTTCTACAGCCTTTATCCATTCCAAGTCAACGTTGGGAGGAGATTTCAATGGATTTCATGAAAGGTTTACCTAAGTCTGAAGGACAAAGTGTCATCATAGAACTAGTTGATAGACTTACCAAGTATGTACACTTTTGTGCATTATCTCATCCATTTAAAGCAAGTTCAATTGCTACTGCATTTATGAAAACAATTCAAAAGCTACATGGAAACCCAAAGATTATTGTAAGTGACAAAGATCCCACTTTTAATGGAAATTTTTGGACAGAATTATTTTCTTGTTTGGGTACTTAACTAGCTCATAGCTCATCTTATCATCCTCAATTCGATGGTCAAACTAAGATAGTGAATAAATGTTTGGAAGGATATCTTTGTTTTTTTGTATCTGATAAACAAACACAATGGGTCAAGTGGTTACTTCTTGTTGAATGGTGGTATAACACTTCCTTTTGTACTATAGAAAAAATGACCCCATTTATGGCACTTTATGGATATCATCCACCATCCATCATGATGGAAGGCTCCCCCTACCAAACCCACATTCTCAACTCTCATGCATATAAAAATGCATCTCCAAGTTCTGTGTTCTATACAAATTCCGATCTGGGCAATTTCAATATCTTATTTTCTGAACTGGAAATTTAAATTAATGTACGCGGAAGCTTCTATATCTCAAATCTGAGATTTGAGATATTAGAATAAAATTCTTATGGTTTTAAAACCAAAATATCAAAAATCATATGTGGGAAACTCGCATTCACCTCCTTTTACATATATAATGGATCAATCTCTTTAATCTTGATTAAATGACCAAGATACCAAACATCACATTTATGATGACCTTTCACTTAACTTCTCTTTTGTTAAAGGGTTAACAATGTTTCCTTTAGACCCACTCTATGGTTATTATTCCTGAAGTCGAATTTCGACAAACTCAATATGATGACCACTCATTCTTCATCATATTTCATAAACCATGATTCATATTCAATTAAATATACCTTCGCTTTCCATTCATATTAAAGTTTGATTGGTTTAATGCATATCGAAATATCAACAAATATTAAAAATTCTTCGACCTTTTGTATTAAAACCCAACGCCAAACCATATTAAAGTTCTGGTCCCACAACAAAATACAAACATACCTTGCTTTAACTTCCCAGCAGTTTCACTTCAGATCCGATGGTCAATCCTTCATCGCACTCCATCTTGATGATCCGACGATCATCACATAACTTTAAACCCCGAACCTTATCACTCCAACTCCACGAGAAATAGCTAGTAATTTTAAACCACCTAACACCACGTGTCAAGGCCTGGGTGCTATCGTGTTTTTTCCACAAAAACAACTTACCATTTATAAGCTATGCGAAACCCACTCCTTGGTTCTAAAACCGCTTCTACTGTTCACTTTCTCCGGTTCCGTTTATTGACTCAAGGTTCCACTTTCCATTAATGCACCATCAACATTTCGTTCCATTTCATTCATCCTTAAGCGTCAATAGGCTAGAATCATAACTGGCTGCGATAATGTATTCTCCATTATCAAGTGATCAAGACCAAGAGCAGCCTTAACGAATCGTTAAACTTTTAGTTGAAGATGCTCCAATTATTTAATACACTGTTCCTTATTATAAAATTCAACAGTTTATGTATTGAGACTTTGACACAAGACTGGTATCGATTTATGTAAATCGATCCCTTATTATTCGTGGGCAACATAATAGCATGGATCAGATATTAAATCAATCTTCATCGTTAGAAAACAAAGCTCCGTTCAGCTCAACATAGAATCAAAGGTTACTTTGATTCCTTCTTCACTCAGGAATTCAATACATATAATTAGATCTTCCCAATGTTTCTAAATAGATGTATCAACGGAAATTCTAAAAGACAAGATCCTTCCCTTTCAAAAATGTTGATATACATTCAATGTGCATTCAGATTAACACTGAATATATATAATTTAGGAATCTCAACAATTCTATAATCACTGGTTTTCATTTTACTAAAAGCCCAGATAAAACAAAGATCGTGTTGCATCAGTTTATGTATAACAAAGTTTGTGATCAATTAATTTCACACATGAAATATTCATGAAGGGTTCTTCCCTTACTCAGTAGATTTCATTTCTCTATAAAAGGCGTGTAGAAATACTATTAATACCAATTACAGAATCTCACCACACTGTTTCTTACATACTTAATTATTGAAATTCAAGCCAATAACCCAGGAATTAAAGCAAAAAATACTCATGTAATACTGAAACAAATACTTTCAAATATAAAATTTAATTCACTTACAAAACTTCTTGTTTTGGCCAGATCTTCAAAATCGATTGGCCCTTCTGCAACTGCCCATAGGCTTACAGGAACAAACCCTGTTTTCCAAGAACTGAATCCCTCACACTCTCCAGATCTGATGATATTTTTCTAAGGCCCTTGAGGCTTACATTTATACAAAATATCATGAATTTATTTAGCTCCCTTACAGCTCGACGGAAACTCTTGAAATCCTCAAGTTCTAAATCTAGACCAAATCCCTATAATTGCTGAAACTAATTCTAATTTCATTCCTAAATCTGAACTGTCTATTCATATTCCCAACTAATAAAATTCCCTCATGTTCTCCAATCATTTTGGAACATTTACAATTTATCTCCATATTTAATTTAAAATCACTCAAATTATTTAATAATTACATAAGCAAGTAAAAATATAAGATCCCCCTACGTCTATGAAAATACAAAGTATTTTTCGAAACCTAATGTCCCTGCATTAGACTCCCAAGGTTGAAATTAATCATGAGCTCTCGATCATGTGTCTTTCAATTCCTTCTTTCCTAGAGCCCACACTTTGTTCTGCAACTAATCATCTGCTGCAATATTCTTCTTCTGCACTTCTCCAGGCTTCCATATCTTATGCTGCATCTTTCCCCTTGTTAAGCTTTCACAGTTTGTGACTGTCTTTCTCTTGTTGCTACTGCTTCTGCTTCTCTTTCTTATCTCTATCTTCTTCTGAGACACTTTCGCCATCAACCTTCTTATCAATTCAATTTCCTGATCTAATTTATCTTCTGACTGCTAGATACTGCTCCATCTTGTTTGTTGAACTTCTACTTCTGCTTCTGCTTGTTGAGTTCTTATTTGCGGAACTCTTACTGCAGCTTTTACTCCGGCTCTTGGTATTAATTACTGAGCCCTTACGACCAACCTATCATCCATACCTTCTTGTTTTCTACAACAGAAAAACTCTTTCTGATTGTCACTTGTGAAAATTCCTTTATTTTCTGCCTTCAACAATTCTTTGGATTGGTATTTAAATCTCCAGTCACTGTCATCATCTCCTTTCTTCTCCTGGCCCAAACATCCTTTAGTTCTTCCATCAGTACCTGCAATCATAAAACAAAAATCAAAGTTATAAAATCTTTGTGTCCCTTCCTCTTCCGGCAACACTTCAATCTGCTGCTTTGTCATTTCCTCTAGCAACACTTCAATATGCTATTCTCTCATAAGCACATCAGTATGATGATTCCAATCCTTCAAATTTCTCGAGACTATCATCTAGTCTCTCTTCTACATCATCCTTCTCAAGGATTTCTCTTTTCTCTGGTTCATAAAAATGAACCTTTTCATTCTCATTCAGCTCTGCCTTTACAATCTGAACACTTTTTCTATGTGTTTCTATCCTATGCTCTAGAACACTTAACTCATGCCACAAATCTGTCATCTCATCTGAGAAAACATTTATACAATCTTCACTATCTTCCTCTTTATCACAAGTCAAGTTTCCTGTTGTCACTACTTCCTCATCCTTCATCAGAATAGAATTCTGATCCTCCATCTCTGCAATAATTTTAGTTATCTGTCCATCACTTTTCATTTTGCCATTCAATAAAATCAATCTGTCATTATCATCATTAATAACAAATTTATCATCATCAGACATAACTATCATATCTTCATTGAAACAATTTCTTTCACAAAACAAGGAATTTATGAATTCCTTTTGTTGCAGTAATTCAATTCGATCTTCTTCTAAAATATAATCATCATAATTTGATTGGACACTTCTAGCTTCACTGAATATAGTTTCATCACATGAACTGTCTTCTTCAATACCTGCATTCACACACAACTTGTCAATTGTAAAACCATAAGACCTCACGGCCTCATTTGATTATTCAATCACCAAATCCTCCTGCTATCCCAAGTCTTCTATACAATTTAGAAATTATTCAATGGTCTTCTCTTTAGTCTCCTCAAGATTTTCAGTTGATTTCTCAATTTCTGGCTTCTGGCCATCATCATAAGTTAAATCTTCCCTACTTCCAATATATTGAAAAGTAAAAATTTTCTCCAACTGTGCATGGACATTTTCAAAATATATGGCTGTCTCATTTTCTTCCTTTGTGACAATAACAACAGTTTTTCCTTCTCCACATGATTTTATTGCAAACATACAAAATTTTTCAGATGTAAAATCATTATACATCTTGGTCTCACTTGAATTTTCAGCCTTCAAGTCTTTCTCCAAATACTCCTTCATTTTGAGTAATTTCTCCTTCAGTTGAGCATTTATCATCTGCTCTTTCTTCATTTGTAGCTAATGCCACTTTACCTTTATTCTTACAATAAAACCACATCTCTGGCCTTCCTCTATCATCATTTTCAATTTGTTGAACCGCTCCCTGATCTCAGCTACCTCTTTCTCATACTCTTCCTTCTTTAGCTGTCTCTGCATGCCGTCTGTCTTGGCATCTTCTTTCTTCACTTTCATTCTGTTGTGGCCTCTCTCTAAACCTCTTCTCTCTTATTTATGACTTTCAGTAGTCTTCTTCTTCTCCAAGAGTTCTCACTCACTCATCACGGGCTGCACTAAAACCTCTACAATAACAAGTCCTCCTTGCTACAACTTACCTCACCAATCCTCTCTCCGGATCTGGTATTTTGGCAAGTACAGTTCCTCTATCTTTAGGAACCTTCTGATCATTCCTCTCTGCTCCTTCAGCCTTCACTCCTCTGCAACCTCTCAGAAAACATCTCTTCTCTTTTCATCCAACCTCTGTTGGGAATTCTCAAGGTTCTGCCACACTCTCCTTATCTTTAGAAACCTTCAATAGCTTCCTTCATCTTTTCAAGGCTGTGATATTCTTGCTGAGATGCTCCTCAATTGTCTGCAATCTGCATTCTACAAACAATATCTTCAAATAGAATAAAAAATACCTAACCTTCATAGTTTGTTCAACATCCATTTGCAATTCTTTCTGCAATTTCTCCCAATGCTCTGCTACAGTGCATGTTGTCCTATTAGATTTAAATCTGATCTCTTTGCCATCATCATCACACATGTGTTCACATCTTTAGAACATATCCTCGCAATCGTCGAAACACTTTGCCTTCAAATTCAGATTCTGCAAACTTAAATACCTTCACTGCATACCTCTTCAAATCTGCAATCACTCTTAAACAGATTTAAAACTTCAAGTTTCTTTCAGCACATATGCATTCCAAAATTAATTTTCAAAGGAGCTATTCTAGCTCTGATACCACTTTATGGTAGGCTCCCCCTGCCAAACCCACATTCTCAACTCTCATGCATATAAAAATGCATCTCCAATTTCTATGTTCTATACAAATTCGGATCTGGGCAATTTCAATATCTTATTTTCTGAACTGGCAATTTAAATTAATGTACGCAGAAGCTTATATATCTCAAATCCGAGATTTGAGATATTAGAATAAAATTCTTATGGTTTTAAAACCAAAATATAAAAAACCATATGTGGGAAACTCGCATTCACCTCCTTTTACATACACAATGGATCAATCTCTTTAATCTTGATTAAATGACCAAGATACCAAACATCACATTTATGATGACCTTTCACTTAGCTTCTCTTTTGTTAAAGGGTTAAAAACGTTTCCTTTAGACCCACTTTATGGTTATTATTCCTCAAGTCGACTTTGGACAACCTCAATATGATGACCACTCATTCTTCACCATATTTTATAAACCATGATTCGTATTCAATTAAATATACCTTCGCTCTCCATTCCTATTAAAATTTTATTGGTTTAATGCATATCCAAATATCAAAAAATATTAAAAAGCCTTCGACCTTTTGGATTAAAACCCAATGCCAAACCATATTAAAGTTCTGGTCCCACAACAAAATACAAACATACCTTGCTTTAACTTCCCAGCAGTTTCACTTCAGATCCGATGGTCGATTCTTCATCGCACTCCATCTTGATGATCTGACGATCATCGCATAACTTTAAACCCCGAACCTTATCAGTCCAACTCCACGTGAAATAGCTGGTAATTTTAAACCACCTAACACCACGTGTTAAGGCCTCGGTGCTATCATGTTTTTTCCACAAAAAAAAATTACCATTTATAAGCTATGCGAAACCCACTACTTGGTTCTAAAACTGCTTCTACTGTTCACTTGCTCCGGTTCCATTTATTGACTCAAGGTTTCACTTTCCATTAACGCACCATAAAAATTTCGTTCCATTTCATTCATCCTTAAGCGTCAATAGGCTAGAATCATAACCAGCCGCGATCATGTATTCTTCATTATCAAATGATCAAGACCAACAACAACCTTAACGAATCGTTGAAATTTTAGTTGAAGATGCTCCAATTATTTAATATGCTGTTCCTTATTATAAAATTCAACAGTTTTATGCATTGAGACTTTGACACAAGACCGATATCGATTTATGTAAATCGATCCCTTATTATTCGTGGGAAACTTAATAGCATGGATCCGATATTAAATCGATCTTCATCGTTAGAAAACAGAGCTCCGTTCAGCTCAACATAGAATCAGAGGTTACTTTGATTCCTTCTTCACTCAGGAAATCAATACATATAATTCAATCTTCCCAATGTTTCTAAATAGATGTATCAGCAGAAATTCTAAAATACAAGATCCTTCCCTTACACAAATGCTAATATACATTCAATGTGCATTCAGATTAACACTGAATATATATAATTTAGGAATCTCAACAATTCTATAATCATTGGTTTTCATTTTACTAAAAGCCCAGATAAAACCCAGATCTTGTTGCATCGGTTTATGTATAACAGAGTTTGTGAACAATTCATTTCACACATGAAACATTCATGAAGGGTTCTTCCCTTACTTAGTAGATTTCATTTCTATATCAAGGGCATGCAGAAATACCATTAATCCCAATTACAGAATTTCACCACACTGTTTCTTACACAATTACTTATTTAAATTCAAGCCAATAACCCAGGAATTAAATCAAAAAATACTCATGTAATACTGAAACAAATCCTTTCAAATATAAAATTTAATTCACTTACAAAACTTCTTGTTTTGGCCAGATCTTCAAAATCGATTGGCCCTTCTGCAACTGCCCATAGGCTTATAGGAACAAACCCTGTTTTCCCAGAACTGAATCCCTCACACTCTCCAGATCTGATGATCTTTTTCTAAGTCCCTTGAGGCTTACATTTATACAGAATATCAATGAATCGATTCAGATCCCTTATAGCTCGACAGAAACTCTTGAAATCCTCAAGTTATAAATCTAGAACAAATCCCTATAATTGTTGAAACTAATTCTAATTTCATTCCTAAATCTGAACTGTCTCTTAATATTCCCAACTAATCAAATTCCCTCATGTTCTCCAATCATTTTGGAACATTTACAATTTCTCTCCATATTTAATTTAAAATCACTCAAATTATTTAATAATTACATAAGCAAGTAAAAATATAAGATCCCCCTACGTTTATGAAAATACAAAGTATTTTTCAAAACCTAATGCCCCTGCATCAGACTCCCAAGGTTGAAATTAATCATGATATCCTGATCATATGTCTTTCAATTCTTGCTTTCCTAGATCCCACACTTTGTTCTGCAACTGATCATATGCTGCAAGATTCTTCTACTGCACTTCTCCAGGCTTCCATATCTTATGCTGCATCTTTCCCCTTGTTAAGCTTTCACAGTTTGTGACTGTCTTTCTCTTGTTGCTACTGCTTCTGCTTCTCTTTCTTATCTCTATCTTCTTCTGAGACACTTTCGCCATCAACCTTCTTATCAATTCAATTTCCTGATCTAATTTATCTTCTGACTGCTAGATACTGCTCCATCTTGTTTGTTGAACTTCTACTTCTGCTTCTGCTTGTTGAGTTCTTATTTGCGGAACTCTTACTGCAGCTTTTACTCCGGCTCTTGGTATTAATTACTGAGCCCTTACGACCAACCTATCATCCATACCTTCTTGTTTTCTACAACAGAAAAACTCTTTCTGATTGTCACTTGTGAAAATTCCTTTATTTTCTGCCTTCAACAATTCTTTGGATTGGTATTTAAATCTCCAGTCACTGTCATCATCTCCTTTCTTCTCCTGGCCCAAACATCCTTTAGTTCTTCCATCAGTACCTGCAATCATAAAACAAAAATCAAAGTTATAAAATCTTTGTGTCCCTTCCTCTTCCGGCAACACTTCAATCTGCTGCTTTGTCATTTCCTCTAGCAACACTTCAATATGCTATTCTCTCATAAGCACATCAGTATGATGATTCCAATCCTTCAAATTTCTCGAGACTATCATCTAGTCTCTCTTCTACATCATCCTTCTCAAGGATTTCTCTTTTCTCTGGTTCATAAAAATGAACCTTTTCATTCTCATTCAGCTCTGCCTTTACAATCTGAACACTTTTTCTATGTGTTTCTATCCTATGCTCTAGAACACTTAACTCATGCCACAAATCTGTCATCTCATCTGAGAAAACATTTATACAATCTTCACTATCTTCCTCTTTATCACAAGTCAAGTTTCCTGTTGTCACTACTTCCTCATCCTTCATCAGAATAGAATTCTGATCCTCCATCTCTGCAATAATTTTAGTTATCTGTCCATCACTTTTCATTTTGCCATTCAATAAAATCAATCTGTCATTATCATCATTAATAACAAATTTATCATCATCAGACATAACTATCATATCTTCATTGAAACAATTTCTTTCACAAAACAAGGAATTTATGAATTCCTTTTGTTGCAGTAATTCAATTCGATCTTCTTCTAAAATATAATCATCATAATTTGATTGGACACTTCTAGCTTCACTGAATATAGTTTCATCACATGAACTGTCTTCTTCAATACCTGCATTCACACACAACTTGTCAATTGTAAAACCATAAGACCTCACGGCCTCATTTGATTATTCAATCACCAAATCCTCCTGCTATCCCAAGTCTTCTATACAATTTAGAAATTATTCAATGGTCTTCTCTTTAGTCTCCTCAAGATTTTCAGTTGATTTCTCAATTTCTGGCTTCTGGCCATCATCATAAGTTAAATCTTCCCTACTTCCAATATATTGAAAAGTAAAAATTTTCTCCAACTGTGCATGGACATTTTCAAAATATATGGCTGTCTCATTTTCTTCCTTTGTGACAATAACAACAGTTTTTCCTTCTCCACATGATTTTATTGCAAACATACAAAATTTTTCAGATGTAAAATCATTATACATCTTGGTCTCACTTGAATTTTCAGCCTTCAAGTCTTTCTCCAAATACTCCTTCATTTTGAGTAATTTCTCCTTCAGTTGAGCATTTATCATCTGCTCTTTCTTCATTTGTAGCTAATGCCACTTTACCTTTATTCTTACAATAAAACCACATCTCTGGCCTTCCTCTATCATCATTTTCAATTTGTTGAACCGCTCCCTGATCTCAGCTACCTCTTTCTCATACTCTTCCTTCTTTAGCTGTCTCTGCATGCCGTCTGTCTTGGCATCTTCTTTCTTCACTTTCATTCTGTTGTGGCCTCTCTCTAAACCTCTTCTCTCTTATTTATGACTTTCAGTAGTCTTCTTCTTCTCCAAGAGTTCTCACTCACTCATCACGGGCTGCACTAAAACCTCTACAATAACAAGTCCTCCTTGCTACAACTTACCTCACCAATCCTCTCTCCGGATCTGGTATTTTGGCAAGTACAGTTCCTCTATCTTTAGGAACCTTCTGATCATTCCTCTCTGCTCCTTCAGCCTTCACTCCTCTGCAACCTCTCAGAAAACATCTCTTCTCTTTTCATCCAACCTCTGTTGGGAATTCTCAAGGTTCTGCCACACTCTCCTTATCTTTAGAAACCTTCAATAGCTTCCTTCATCTTTTCAAGGCTGTGATATTCTTGCTGAGATGCTCCTCAATTGTCTGCAATCTGCATTCTACAAACAATATCTTCAAATAGAATAAAAAATACCTAACCTTCATAGTTTGTTCAACATCCATTTGCAATTCTTTCTGCAATTTCTCCCAATGCTCTGCTACAGTGCATGTTGTCCTATTAGATTTAAATCTGATCTCTTTGCCATCATCATCACACATGTGTTCACATCTTTAGAACATATCCTCGCAATCGTCGAAACACTTTGCCTTCAAATTCAGATTCTGCAAACTTAAATACCTTCACTGCATACCTCTTCAAATCTGCAATCACTCTTAAACAGATTTAAAACTTCAAGTTTCTTTCAGCACATATGCATTCCAAAATTAATTTTCAAAGGAGCTATTCTAGCTCTGATACCACTTTATGGTAGGCTCCCCCTGCCAAACCCACATTCTCAACTCTCATGCATATAAAAATGCATCTCCAATTTCTATGTTCTATACAAATTCGGATCTGGGCAATTTCAATATCTTATTTTCTGAACTGGCAATTTAAATTAATGTACGCAGAAGCTTATATATCTCAAATCCGAGATTTGAGATATTAGAATAAAATTCTTATGGTTTTAAAACCAAAATATAAAAAACCATATGTGGGAAACTCGCATTCACCTCCTTTTACATACACAATGGATCAATCTCTTTAATCTTGATTAAATGACCAAGATACCAAACATCACATTTATGATGACCTTTCACTTAGCTTCTCTTTTGTTAAAGGGTTAAAAACGTTTCCTTTAGACCCACTTTATGGTTATTATTCCTCAAGTCGACTTTGGACAACCTCAATATGATGACCACTCATTCTTCACCATATTTTATAAACCATGATTCGTATTCAATTAAATATACCTTCGCTCTCCATTCCTATTAAAATTTTATTGGTTTAATGCATATCCAAATATCAAAAAATATTAAAAAGCCTTCGACCTTTTGGATTAAAACCCAATGCCAAACCATATTAAAGTTCTGGTCCCACAACAAAATACAAACATACCTTGCTTTAACTTCCCAGCAGTTTCACTTCAGATCCGATGGTCGATTCTTCATCGCACTCCATCTTGATGATCTGACGATCATCGCATAACTTTAAACCCCGAACCTTATCAGTCCAACTCCACGTGAAATAGCTGGTAATTTTAAACCACCTAACACCACGTGTTAAGGCCTCGGTGCTATCATGTTTTTTCCACAAAAAAAAATTACCATTTATAAGCTATGCGAAACCCACTACTTGGTTCTAAAACTGCTTCTACTGTTCACTTGCTCCGGTTCCATTTATTGACTCAAGGTTTCACTTTCCATTAACGCACCATAAAAATTTCGTTCCATTTCATTCATCCTTAAGCGTCAATAGGCTAGAATCATAACCAGCCGCGATCATGTATTCTTCATTATCAAATGATCAAGACCAACAACAACCTTAACGAATCGTTGAAATTTTAGTTGAAGATGCTCCAATTATTTAATATGCTGTTCCTTATTATAAAATTCAACAGTTTTATGCATTGAGACTTTGACACAAGACCGATATCGATTTATGTAAATCGATCCCTTATTATTCGTGGGAAACTTAATAGCATGGATCCGATATTAAATCGATCTTCATCGTTAGAAAACAGAGCTCCGTTCAGCTCAACATAGAATCAGAGGTTACTTTGATTCCTTCTTCACTCAGGAAATCAATACATATAATTCAATCTTCCCAATGTTTCTAAATAGATGTATCAGCAGAAATTCTAAAATACAAGATCCTTCCCTTACACAAATGCTAATATACATTCAATGTGCATTCAGATTAACACTGAATATATATAATTTAGGAATCTCAACAATTCTATAATCATTGGTTTTCATTTTACTAAAAGCCCAGATAAAACCCAGATCTTGTTGCATCGGTTTATGTATAACAGAGTTTGTGAACAATTCATTTCACACATGAAACATTCATGAAGGGTTCTTCCCTTACTTAGTAGATTTCATTTCTATATCAAGGGCATGCAGAAATACCATTAATCCCAATTACAGAATTTCACCACACTGTTTCTTACACAATTACTTATTTAAATTCAAGCCAATAACCCAGGAATTAAATCAAAAAATACTCATGTAATACTGAAACAAATCCTTTCAAATATAAAATTTAATTCACTTACAAAACTTCTTGTTTTGGCCAGATCTTCAAAATCGATTGGCCCTTCTGCAACTGCCCATAGGCTTATAGGAACAAACCCTGTTTTCCCAGAACTGAATCCCTCACACTCTCCAGATCTGATGATCTTTTTCTAAGTCCCTTGAGGCTTACATTTATACAGAATATCAATGAATCGATTCAGATCCCTTATAGCTCGACAGAAACTCTTGAAATCCTCAAGTTATAAATCTAGAACAAATCCCTATAATTGTTGAAACTAATTCTAATTTCATTCCTAAATCTGAACTGTCTCTTAATATTCCCAACTAATCAAATTCCCTCATGTTCTCCAATCATTTTGGAACATTTACAATTTCTCTCCATATTTAATTTAAAATCACTCAAATTATTTAATAATTACATAAGCAAGTAAAAATATAAGATCCCCCTACGTTTATGAAAATACAAAGTATTTTTCAAAACCTAATGCCCCTGCATCAGACTCCCAAGGTTGAAATTAATCATGATATCCTGATCATATGTCTTTCAATTCTTGCTTTCCTAGATCCCACACTTTGTTCTGCAACTGATCATATGCTGCAAGATTCTTCTACTGCACTTCTCCAGGCTTCCATATCTTATGCTGCATCTTTCCACTTGTTAAGCTTTCACATTTTGAGACTGTCTTTCTCTTGTTGCTGCTGCTTTTGCTTCTCTTTCATGTTGCTATCTTCTTCTGAGACACTTTCGCCATCAGCCTTCTTATCAATTCAATTTCCTGATCTAATTTATCTTCTGACTGCTAGATACTGCTCCATCTTGTTTGTTGAACTTCTACTTCTGCTTCTGCTTGTTGAGTTCTTATTTTCTGAACTCTTACTGCTGCTTTTACTCTGGCTCTTGCTCTTAATTACTGATCCCTTACGACCACGCTATCATCCATACCTTCTTGTTTTCTGCAACAGAAAAACTCTTTCTGATTGTCACTTGTGACAATTTCTTCATTCTCTTCCTTCAGCAATTCTTTGGATTGGTATTTAAATCGCCAGTCACTGTCATCATCTCCTTTCTTCTCCTGGACCAAACATCCTTTAGTTCTTCCATCATTACCTGCAATCATAAAAAAAAACATCAAAGTTATAAAATCTTTGTGTCCCTTCCTCTTCTGGCAACACTTCAATCTGTTGTTCTCTCATCAGCACATCAGTATGCTGATTCCAATCCTTCAAATAATTCTATAGACTATCATCTAGTCTCTCTTCTACATCATCCTTCTCAAGGATGTCTCTGGTTCATAAAAATGAACCTTTTCATTCTCATTCAGCTCTGCCTTTACAATCTGACCACTTTTCTATGTGTTTCTATCCTCTGCTCTAGAACACTTAACTCATGCCACAAATCTTTCATCTCATCTGAGAAAACATTTATACAATCTTCACTATCTTCCTCTTTATCACAAGTCAAGTTTCCTGTTATCACTACTTCCTCATCCTTCATCAGAATAGAATTCTTATCCTCCATCTCTGCAATAATTTCAGTTATCTTTCCATCACTTTTCATTTGGCCATTCAATAAAATCAATCTGTCATTATCATCATTAATAACAAATTTATCATCATCAGACATAACTATCATATCTTCATTGAAACAATTTCTTTCACAAAACAAGGAATTTATGAATTCCTTTTGTTGCAGTAATTCAATCCGATCTTCTTCTGAAAGATAATCATCATCATACTTTGCTTGGAAACTTCCAGCTTCACTGAATATAGTTTCATCACATGAACTGTCTTCTTCAATTCCTGCATTCACACAACACTTGTCAGTTGTAAAACCATAAGACCTCACGGCCTCATTTGATGATTCAATCACCAAATCCTCCTGCTATCCCAAGTCTTCTATACAATTGAGAAATTCTTCAATGGTCTTCTCTTCAGTCTCCTCAAGCTTTTCAATTGATTTCTCAATTTCTAGCTTCTGGCCATCATCATAAGTTAAATATTCTCTGCTTCCAATATATTTAAAAGAAAAATTTTTATGCAACTGTGCATGGACATTTTCAAAATATATGGCTGTCTCATTTTCTTCCTTTGTGATAATAACAACAGTTTTTCCTTCTCCACATGATTTTCCTGCAAACATACAAAATTTGTTAGATGTAAAATCATTAGACCTCTTGGTCTCAATTGAATTTTCATCCTTCAAGTCTTTCTCCAAATACTCCTCCATTCTAAGTAATTTCTCCTTCAGTTGAGAATTTATCATCTGCTCTTTCTTCATTTGTAGCTGATGCCACTTTACCTTTATTCTTACAAGAAAACCACATCTATGGCCTTCCTCTATCATCATTTTTAATTTGTTGAACTGCTTCCTGATCTCAACTACCTCTTTCTCATACTCTTCCTTCTTTAGCTGTCTCTGCATATCGTCTGTCTTGGCATCTTCTTTCTTCACTTTCATTCTGTTGTGGCCTCTCTCTGAACCTCTGCTCTCTTATTTATGACTTTCAGTAGTCATATTCTTCTCCAAGAGTTCTCACTCACTCATCACAGGCTGCACTAAAACCTCTACAATAACAGATCCTCCTTGTTACAACTTACCTCACCAATCCTCTCTTTGTATTTGGTCTTTTTTCAAGTACAGTTCCTCTATCTTCAGGAAAATTTTGAGCATTCCTCTCTGCTCCTTCAGCCTTCACTCCTCTGCAACCTCTCAGAAAACATCTCTTCTCTTTTCATCCAACCTCTGTTGGGAATTCTCAAGGTTCTGCCACACTCTCCTTCTCTTTAGAAACCTTCACTGGCTTCCTTCATCTTTTCAAGGCTGTGATATTCTTGCTGATATTCTCCTCAATTGTTTGCAATCTGCATTCTACAAACAATATCTTCAAACAGAATAAAAAATACCTCACCTTCAGAGTTTGTTCAACATCCATTTGCAATTGTTTCTGCAATTTCTCCCAATGCTCTGCTACTCTGCATGTTGTCCTATTAGATTTAAATCTAATCTCTTTTCCATCACCATCACACCTGTGTTGACATCTTCAGAACATATCCTCGAAAGCTTCAAAACACTTTGCCTTCAACTTCAGATTTTGCAAACCTAAATACCTTCACTGCATACCTCTTCAAATCTGCAATCACTCTTAAACAGTTTTAAAACTTCAAATTTATTTCATCACATATGCATTCCACAATTAATTTTCAAAGGATCTATTCCAGCTCTGATACCACTTGATGGCAGGCTCCCCCTGCCAAACCCACATTCTCAACTCTCATGCATATAAAAATGCATCTCCAATTTCTGTGTTCTATACAGATTCGGATCTGGGCAATTTCAATATCTTATTTTCTGAACACGAAATTTAAATTAATGTACGTGGAAGCTTCTATATCTCAAATATGAGATTTGAGATATTAGAATAAAATTCTTATGGTTTTAAAACCAAAATATCAAAAACCATATATGGGAAACTCGCATTCACCTCCTTTTACATACACAATGGATCAATCTCTTTAATCTTGATTAAATGACCGAGATACCAAACATCACATTTATGATGACCTTTCACTTTTTTTCTCTTTTGTTAAAGGGTTAACAACGTTTCCTTTAGACCCACTCTATGGTTATTATTCCTGAAGTTGAATTTGGACAACCTCAATATGTTGACCACTCATTCTTCACCATATTTTATAAACCATGATTCGTATTCAATTAAATATACCTTCGCTATCCATTCGTATTAAATTTTGATTGGTTTAATGCATATCCAAATATCAACAAATATTAAAAAGCCTTCGACCTTTTGGATTAAAACCCAACGCCAAACCATATTAAAGTTCTGGTCCCACAACAAAATACAAACATACCTTGCTTTAACTTCCTAGCAATTTCACTTCAGATCCGATGGTCGATCCTTCATCGCACTCCATCTTGATGATCCGATGATCATCGCATAACTTTAAACCCCGAACCTTATCACTCCAACTCCACGCGAAATAGCTGGTAATTTTAAACCACCTAACACCACGTGTCGAGGCCTGGGTACTATCGTGTTTTTTCCACAAAAAAAACTTACCATTTATAAGCTACACGAAACCCACTCCTTGGTTCTAAAACAGCTTCTACTGTTCACTTGCTTCAGTTCCATTTATTGACTCAAGGTTCCGCTTTCCATTAATGCACCATCAACATTTCATTCCATTTCATTCATCCTTAATCGTCAATAGGCTAGAATCATAACCGGCTGCGATCATGTATTCTCCATTATCAAGTGATCAAGACCAGCAGTAGCCTTAAAGAATCGTTGAAATTTTAGTTGAAGATGCTCCAATTATTTAATACGCTGTTCCTTATTATAAAATTCAAAAATTTTATGCATTGAGACTTTGACACAAGACCACTATCGATTTATGTAAATCGATCCCTTATTATTCATGGGCAACATAATAGCATGGATAAGATACTAAATCGATCTTCATCGTTAGAAAACAAAGCTCCGTTCAGCTCAATATAGAATTAGAGGTTACTTTGATTCGTTCTTCACTCAAGAATTCAATACATATAATTCGATCTTCCCAATGTTTCTAAATATATGTATAAGCGGAAATTATAAAAGACAAGATCCTTCCCTTTCAAAAATGATGATATACATTCAATATGCATTCAGATTAACACTGAATATATATAATTTAGGAATCTCAAAAATTCTATAATCACTGGTTTTTATTTTACTAAAAGCCCAGATAAAACCCAAATCTTGTTGCATCGGTTTATGTATAACAGAGTTTGTGATCAATTCATTTCACACATGAAACATATATAAAGGGTTCTTCCCTTACTCAGTATATTTCATTTCTCTATGAAGGGCGTGAAGAAATACCATTATTCCCAATTACAGAATTTCACCACATTGTTTCTTACACAATTACTTATTGAAATTCAAGCCATTAACCCAGGAATTAAATCAAAAAATACTCATGTAATACTAAAACAAATCCTTTCAAATATAAAATTTAATTCACTTAAAAAACTTCTTGTTTTGGCCAGATCTTCAAAATCGATTGGCACTTCTGCAACTGTCCATAAGCTTACAGGAACAAACCCTGTTTTCCCAGAACTGAATCCCTCACACTCTCCAGATCTGATGATCTTTTTCTAAGGCCCTTGAGGCTTACATTTATACAGAATATCACTGAATCGATATAGCTCCCTTACAGCTCGACATAAACTCTTGAAATCCTCAAGTTCTAATCTAGACCAAATCCCTATAATTGCTAAAACTAATTCTAATTTCATTCCTAAATCTGAACTGTCTCTTAATATTCCCAACTAATCAAATTCCCTCATGTTCTCCAATCATTTTGGAACATTTACAATTTCTCTCCATATTTAATTTAAAATCACTCAAATTATTTAATAATTACATAAGCAAGTAAAAATATAAGATCCCCCTACATCTATGAAAATACAAAGTATTTTTCGAAACCTAATGCCCCTACAGCAGACTCCCAAGGTTGAAATTAATCATGATCTCCTGATCATGTGTCTTTCAATTCTTGCTTTCCTAGATCCCACACTTTGTTCTGCAACTGATCATCTGCTACAATATTCTTCTTCTGCACTTCTCCAGGCTTCCATATCTTATACTACATCTTTCCACTTGTTAAGATTTCACAGTTTGTGACTGTCTTTCTCTTGTTGCTGCTACTTCTGCTTCTCTTTCATGTTGCTATCTTCTTCTGAGACACTTTCGCCATCAGCCTTCTTATCAATTCAATTTCCTGATCTAATTTATCTTCTGACTGCTAGATACTGCTCCATCTTGTTTGTTGAACTTCTACTTCTGCTTCTGCTTGTTGAGTTCTTATTTTCTGAACTCTTACTACTGCTTTTACTCCGGCTCTTGATCTTAATTACTGAGCCCTTACGACCACCCTATCGTCCATACCTTCTTGTTTTCCGCAACAGAAAAACTCTTTCTCATTGTCATTTGTGACAATTCCTTCATTCTCTGCCTTCAGCAATTATTTAGACTGGTATTTAAATCGCCAGTCACTGTCATCATCTCCTTTCTTCTCCTGGACCAAACATCCTTTAGTTCTTCCATTAGTACCTGCAATCATAAAACAAACATCAAAGTTATAAAATCTTTGTGTCCCTTCCTCTTCCGGCAACACTTCAATCTCCTGCTCTGTCATTTCTTCCAGCAACACTTCAATCTGTTGTTCTCTCATCAGCACATTAGTATGTTGATTCCACTCCTTCAAATAATTCTCGAGACTATCATCTAGTCTCTCTTCTACATCATCCTTCCCAAGGATGTCTCTTTTCTCTGGTTCATAAAAATGAACCTTTTCATTCTCATTAAGCTTTGCCTTTACAATATTAACACATTTTCTATGTGTTTCTATCCTCTACTCTAGAACACTTAATTCATGCCACAAATCTATTATCTCATCTGAGAAAACATTTATACAATCTTCACTATCTTCCTCTTTATCACAAGTCAAGTTTCCTGTTGTCACTACTTCCTCATCCTTCATTGGAATAGAATTCTGATCCTCCATCTCTGCAATAATTTCAGCTATCTGTCCATCACTTTTCATTTGCCCATTCAATAAAATCAATCTGTCATTGTCATCATTAATAAAAAATTTATCATCATCAGACATAACTATCATATCTTCCTTGAAACAATTTATTTCACAAAACAAGGAATTTATGAATTCCTTTTGTTGCAGTAATTCAATCTGATCTTCTTCTGAAAGATAATCATCATCATACTTTGCTTGGAAACTTCCAGCTTCACTGAATATAGTTTCATCACATGAAATGTCTTCTTCAATACCTGCATTCACACACAACTTGTCAGTTTTAAAACCATAAGACCTCACGGCCTCATTTGTTGATTCAATCACCAAATCCTCCTACTATCCCAAGTCTTCTATACAATTCAGAAATTATTCAATGGTCTTCTCTTCAGTCTCCTTAAGATTTTTAATTGATTTCTCAATTTCTAGCTTCTGGCCATCATCATAAGTTAAATCTTCTCTGCTTCCAATATATTGAAAAGTAAAATTTTTCTCCAACTGTGCATGGACATTTTAAAAATATCTGGCTGTCTCATTTTCTTCCTTTGTGACAATAAAAACAGTTTGTCCTTCTCCACATGCTTTTCCTGCAAACATACAAAATTTTTCAGATGTAAAATCATTAGACCTCTTAGTCTGACTTGAATTTTCAGCCTTCAAGTCTTTCTCCAAATACTCCTTCATTCAAAGTAATTTCTCCTTCAGTTGAGCATTTATCATCTGCTCTTTATTCATTTGTAGCTGATGCCACTTTACCTTTATTCTTACAAGAAAACCACATCTCTGGCCTTCCTCTATCATCATTTTCAATTTGTTGAACTGCTGCCTGTTCTCAACTACCTCTTTCTCATACACTTCCTTCTTTAGCTGTCTCTGCATGCCGTCTATCTTGGCATATTCTTTCTTCACTTTCATTCTGTTGTGGCCTCTCTCTGAACCTCTGCTCTCTTATTTATGACTTTCAGTAGTCATCTTCTCCTCCAAGAGTTCTCACTCACTCATCATGGGCTGCACTGAAACCTATACAATAACAAGTCCTCCTTGTTACAACTTACCTAACCAATCCTCTCTCTGGATCTGGTCTTTTGGCAAGTACACTTCCTCTATATTCAGGAACCTTCTGAGCATTCCTCTCTACTCCTTCAGCCTTCACTCCTCTGCAACCTCTCAGAAAACATCTCTTCTCTTTTCATCCAACCTCTGTTGGGAATTCTCAAGGTTCTGCCACACTCTCCTTCTCTTTAGAAACCTTCACTGGCTTCCTTCATATTTTCAAGGCTATGATATTCTTGCTGAGATGCTCCTCAATTGTCTGCAATCTACATTCTACAAACAATATCTTCAAACAGAATAAAAGATACCTCACCTTCAGAGTTTGTTCAACATCCATTTGCAATTGTTTCTGCAATTTATCCCAATGCTCTGCTACACTGCATGTTGTCCCATTAGATTTAAATCTGATCTCTTTGCCATCACAATCACACCTGTGTTTGAATCTTCAGAACATATCCTCGCAATATTCAAAACACTTTTCCTTCAAATTCAGATTCTGCAAACCTAAATACCTTCACTGCATACCTCTTCAAATCTGCAATCACTCTTAAACTGATTTAAAACTTCAAATTTCTTTCAGCACATATTCATTCGACAATTAATTTTCAAACGAGCTATTGCAGCTCTAATACCACTTGATGGCAGGCTCCCCCTGCCAAACCCACATTCTCAACTCTCATGCATATAAAAATGCATCTCCACTTTCTGTGTTTTATACAAATTCCTATCTGGGAAATTTCAATATCTTATTTTCTGAACTAGCAATTTAAATTAATGTATGTGGAAGCTTCTATATCTCAAATCTGAGATTTGAGATATTAGAATAAAATTCTTATGGTTTTAAAACCAAAATATCAAAAACCATATGTGGGAAACTCGCATTCACCTCCTTTTACATACACAATGGATCAATCTCTTTAATCTTGATTAAATTACCAAGATACCAAACATGACATTTATGATGACCTTTCACTTAACTTCTCTTTTGTTAAAGGGTTAACAACGTTTACTTTAGACCCACTCTATGGTTATTATTCCTAAAGTTTACTTTGGACAACCTCAATATGATGACCACTCATTCTTCATCATATTTTATAAACCAGGATTCATATTCAATTAAATATACCTTCGCTCTCCATTCATATTAAAGTTTGATTGGTTTAATGCATATCCAAATATCAAAAAATATTAAAAAGCCTTCGACCTTTTGGATTAAAACCCAATGTCAAACCATATTAAAGTTCTGGTCCCACAAAAAAATACAAACATACCTTGCTTTAACTTCCCAGTAGTTTCACTTCAGATCCGATGGTCGATCCTTCATCGCACTCCATCTTGATGATCCGACGATCATCGCATAACTTTAAACCCCGAACCTTATCACTCCAACTCCACGTGAAATAGCTGGTAATTTTAAACCACCTAACACCACGTGTCAAGGCCTGGGTGCTATTGTGTTTTTTCCACAAAAAAAACTTACCATTTATAAGCTACGCGAAACCCACTCCTTGGTTCTAAAATAGCTTCTATTGTGCACTTGCTCTGGTTCCATTTATTAACTGAAGGTTCCGCTTCCCATTAATGCACCATCAACATTTCGTTCCATTTCATTCATCCTTAAGCGTCAATAGGCTAGAATCATAACCAGCCGCGATCATGTATTCTCCATTATCAAGTGATCAAGACCAACAACAGCCTTAAAGAATCGTTGAAATTTTAGTTGAAGATGCTCCAATTATTTCATACACTGTTCCTTATTATAAAATTCAACAGTTTTATGTATTGAGACTTTGACACAAGACCGATATCGATTTATGTAAATCGATCCCTTATTATTCGTGGGCAACTTAATAACATGGATCGGATATTAAATCGATCTTCATCACTAGAAAATAGAGCTTCGTTCAGCTCAACATAGAATCAGAGGTTACTTTGATTCCTTCTTCACTCAAGAATTCAATACGTATAATTTGATCTTCCCAATGTTTCTAAAGAGATGTATCATCGGAAATTATAAAAGACAAGATCATTCCCTTTCACAAATGCTGATATACATTCAATGTGCATTCAGATTAACACCGAATATATATAATTTAGGAATCTCAACAATTCTATAATCACTGGTTTTCATTTTACTAAAAGCCTAGATAAAACCCAGATCTTGTTGCATCGGTTTATGTATAACAGAGTTTGTGATCAATTCATTTCACACATGAAACATTCATGAAGGGTTCTTCCCTTACTCAGTAGATTTCATTTCTCTATCAAGTTCGTGCAGAAATACCATTAATCCCAATTACAGAATTTCACCACACTCTTTCTTACACAATTACTTATTGAAATTAAAGCCAATAACCCAGGAATTAAATCAAAAAATACTCATGTAATACTGAAACAAATCCTTTCAAATATAAAATTTAATTCACTTACAAAACTTCTTGTTTTGGCTAGATCTTCAAAATTGATTGGCCCTTCTGCAACTGCCCATAGGCTTACAGGAACAAACCCTATTTTCCCAGAACTGAATCCCTCACACTCTCCAGTTCTGATGATATTTTTCTAATGCCCTTGAGGCTTACATTTATATAGAATATCAATGAACTGATTCAGCTCCCTTACAGCTCGACAGAAACTCTTGAGATCCTCAAGTTCTAAATCTAGACCAAATCCCTATAATTGTTGAAACTAATTCTAATTTCATTCCTAAATCTGAACTGTCTCTTCATATTCCCAACTAATCAAATTCCCTCATGTTCTCCAGTCATTTTGGAACATTTACAATTTCTCTCCACATTTAATTTAAAATAACTCAAATTATTTAATAATTACATAAGCAAGTAAAAATATAAGAGCCCCCTATGTCTATGAAAATACAAAGTATTTTTCGAAACCTAATGCCCCTGCATCAGACTCCCAAGGTTGAAATTAATCATGATCTCCTAATCATGTGTCTTTCAATTCTTGCTTTCCTAGATCCCACACTTTGTTCTGCAACTGATCATCTGCTACAATATTCTTCTTCTACACTTCTCGAGGCTTCCATATCTTATGCTGCATCTTTCCACTTGTTAAGCTTTCACAGTTTGTGACTGTCTTTCTCTTGTTGTTGCTGCTTCTGCTTCTCTTTCCTGTTGCTATCTTCTTCTGAGACACTTTCGCCATCAACTTTCTTATCAATTCAATTTCCTGATCTAATTTATCTTTTGACTGCTAGATACTGCTGCATATTGTTTGTTGAACTTCTAATTCTGCTTCTGCTTGTTGAGTTCTTATTTGCTGAACTCTTACTACTGCTTTTACTCTGGCTCTTGCTCTTAATTACTGAGCCCTTACGACCACCCTATCATCCATACCTTCTTGTTTTCTGCAACAGAAAAACTCTTTCTGATTGTCACTTGTGACAATTCCTTCATTCTCTGCCTTCAACAATTCTTTGGACTGGTATTTAAATCGCCAGTCACTCTCATCATCTCCTTTCTTATCCTAGACTATAAATCCTTTAGTTCTTCCATCATTACCTACAATCATAAAACAAACATCAAAGTTATAAAATCTTTGTGTCCCTTCCTCTTCCGGGAACACTTCAATCTGCTACTCTGTCATTTCTTCTAGCAACACTTCAATCTACTGTTCTCTCATCAGCACATCAGTATGATGATTCCAATCCTTGAAATAATTCTCGAGACTATCATCTAGTCTCTCTTCTACATCATCCTTCTCAAGGATGTCTCTTTTCTCTGGTTCATAAAAATGAACTTTTTCATTCTCATTCAGCTCTGCCTTTACAATCTGAACACTTTTTCTATGTGTTTCTATCCTCTGCTCTAGAACACTTAACTCATGCCACAAATCTGTCATCTCATCTGAGCATACATTTATACAATCTTCACTATCTTCCTCTTTATCACAAGTCAAGTTTTCTATTGTCACTACTTCCTCATCCTTCATCAAAATAGAAATCGAATCCCTCACACTCTCCAGATCTGATGATATTTTTCTAAGGCCCTTGAGGCTTACATTTATATAGAATATCAATGAATTGATTCAGCTCCCTTATAGCTCGACAGAAACTCTTGAAATCCTCAAGTTATAAATCTAAACCAAATCCCTATAATTGTTGAAACTAATTCTAATTTCATTCCTAAATCTGAACTGTCTCTTCATATTCCCAACTAATCAAATTCCCTCATGTTCTCCAATTATTTTGGAACATTTACAATTTCTCTCCATATTTAATTTAAAATCACTCAAATTATTTAATAATTACATAAGCAAGTAAAAATATAAGATCCCCCTATGTCTATGAAAATACAAAGTATTTTTCGAAACCTAATGCCCCTGCATCAGACTCCCAAGGTTGAAATTAATCATGATCTCCTGATCATGTGTCTTTCAATTCTTGCTTTCCTAGATCCCACACTTTTTTCTGCAACTGATCATCTGCTGCAATATTCTTCTTCTGCACTTCTCCAGACTTCCATATCTTATGCTGCATCTTTTCACTTGTTAAGCTTTCACAGTTTGTGACTGTCTTTCTCTTGTTGTTGTTGCTTCTGCTTCTCTTTCCTGTTGCTATCTTCTTCTGAGACACTTTCACCATCAGCCTTCTTATCAATTCAATTTCCTGATCTAATTTATCTTCTGACTGCTAGATACTACTCCATCTTGTTTGTTGAACTTCTACTTCTGCTTCTGCTTGTTGAGTTCTTATTTGCTGAACTCCTACTGCTGCTTTTACTCCGACTCTTGCTCTTAATTACTGAGCCCTTACGACCACCCTATCATCCATACCTTCTTGTTTTCTGCAACAGAAAATATCTTTCTGGTTGTCACTTGTGATAATTCCTTCATTCTCTGCCTTCAACAATTCTTTGGACTGGTATTTAAATCGCCAGTCACTGTCATCATCTCCTTTCTTCTCCTGGACCAAACATCCTTTAGTTCTTCCATCATTACCTGCAATCATAAAACAAACATCAAAGTTATAAAATATTTGTGTCCCTTCCTCTTTCGACAACACTTCAATCTGTTGTTCTCTCATCAACACATCAGTATGCTTATTCCAATCCTTCAAATAATTCTCGAGACTATCATCTAGTCTCTCTTCTACATCATCCTTCTCAAGGATGCCTCTTTTCTCTGGTTCATAAAAATAAACCTTTTCATCCTCATTCAGCTTTGCCTTTACAATATGAACACTTTTTCTATGTGTTTCTATCCTCTGATCTAGAACACTTAACTCATGCCACAAATCTGTCATCTCATCTGAGAAAACATTTATACAATCTTCACTATCTTCCTCTTTATCACAAGTCAAGTTTCCTGTTGTCACTACTTCCTCATCCTTCATCAGAATAGAATTTTGATCCTCCATCTCTGCAATAATTTCAGTTATCTGTCCATCACTTTTCATTTTGACATTCAGTAAAATCAATCTGTCATTATCATCATTAATAACAAATTTATCATCATCAGACATAACTATCATATCTTCATTGAAACAATTTCTTTCACAAAACAAGGAATTTTTGAATTCCTTTTGTTGCAGTAATTCAATATGGTCTTCTTCTTAAAGATAATCATCATCATACTTTTCTTGGAAACTTCTAGCTTCACTAAATATAGTTTCATCACATGAACTGTCTTCTTCAATACCCGCATTCACACACAACTTGTCAGTTGTAAAACCATAAGACCTCACGGCCTCATTTGATGGTTCAATCACCAAATCCTCTTGCTTTCCCAAGTCTTCTATACAATTCAGAAATTCTTCAATGGCCTTTTCTTCAGTCTCCTCAAGCTTTTCAATTGATTTCTCAATTTCCATCTTCTGGCCATCATCATAAGCTAAATCTTCTCTGCTTCGAATATATTGAAAAGTAAAATTTTTCTCCAACTGTGCATGGACATTTTCAAAATATATGGCTGTCTCATTTTCTTCCTTTGTGACAATAACAACAATTTTTCCTTCTCCACATTCTTTTCCTGCAAACATACAAAATTTGTCAGATGTAAAATCATTAGACCTCTTGGTCTCACTTGAATTTTCAGCCTTCAAGTCTTTCTCCAAATACTCCTTCATTATGAGTAATTTATCCTTCAGTTGAGCATTTATCATCAACTCTTTCTTCATTTGTAGCTGATGCCACTTTACTTTTATTCTTACAAGAAAACCACATCTCTAGCCTTCCTCTATCATCATTTTCGATTTGTTGAATTGCTCCCTGATCTCAGCTACCCCTTTCTCATACTCTTCCTTCTTTAGCTGTCTCTGCATGCCGTCTGTCTTGGCATCTTCTTTCTTCACTTTCATTATGTTATGGCCTCTCTCTGAACCTTTGCTCTATTATTTATGACTTTCAATTGTCATCTTCTTCTCCAAGAGTTCTCACTCACTCATCACGGGCTGCACTGATACCTCTACAATAACAAGTCCTCCTTGTTACAACTTACCTCACCAATCCTCTCTCTGGATTTGGTCTTTTGGCAAGTACAATTCCTCTATCTTTAGGAACCTTCTGAGCATTCCTCTCTGCTCCTTCAGGCTTCACTCCTCTGCAACCTCTCAAAAAACATCTCTTCTCTTTTCATACAACCTCTGTTGGAAATTCTCAAGGTTCTGCCACACTCTCCTTCTCTTTAGAAACCTTAATTGGCTTCCTTCATCTTTTGAAGGTTGTGATATTCTTGCTGAGATGTTCCTCAATTGTCTACAATCTGCATTCTACAAACAATATCTTCAAACAGAATAAAAAATACCTCACCTTCAGACTTTGTTCAACATCCATTTGCAATTGGTTCTACAATTTCTCCCAATGCTCTGCTACACTGCATGTTGTCCCATTAGATTTAAATCTGATCTCTTTGCCATCACCATCACACCTGTGTTCACATCTTCAGAACATATCCTCGCAATATTCAAAACATTTTGCCTTCAAGTTCAGATTCTACAAACCTAAATACCTTCACTGCATACCTCTTCAAATCTGCAATCACTCTTAAACAAATTTAAAACTTCAAATTTCTTTCAGCAAATATGCATTCCACAATTAATTTTCAAACAAGCTATTCCAGCTCTGATACCACTTGATAGTAGGCTCCCCGTACCAAACCCACATTCTCAACTCTCATGCATATAAAAATGCATCTCTAATTTTTGTGTTCTATACAAATTCTGATCTGGGCAATTTCAATATCTTATTTTCTGAACTGGAAATTTAAATTAATGTATGTGGAAGCTTCTATATATCAAATCTGAGATTTGAGATATTAGAATAAAATTCTTATGGTTTTAAAACCAAAATATCAAAAACCATATGTGGGAAACTCTCATTCACCTCCTTTTACTTACACGATGGATCAATCTCTTTAATCTTCATTAAATGACCAAGTTACCAAACATCACATTTATGATGACCTTTCACTTAACTTCTCTTTTGTTAAAGGGTTAACAACGTTTCCTTTAGACCCACACTATGGTTATTATTCCTAAAGTCGACTCTGGGCAAACTCAATATGATGACAACTCATTCTTCATCATATGTTATAAACCATGATTCGTATTCAATTAAATAAACCTTCGCTCTCCATTCATATTAAATTTTGATTGGTTTAATGCATATCCGAATATCAAAAAATATTAAAAAATACTTTGACCTTTTGGATTAAAACCCAACGCCAAACCATATTAAATTTCTGGTCCCACAGCAAAATACAAACATACCTTGCTTTAACTTCCCAGCAGTTTCACTTCAGATCCATTGGTCGATCCTTCATTGCACTCCATCTTGATGATCTGACAATCATCGCATAACTTTAAACCCCGAACCTTATCACTCCAACTCCACGTGAAATAGCTGGTAATTTTAAACCTCCTAACACCACGTGTCAAGGCCTGGGTGCTATCGTGTTTTTTCCACAAAAACAACTTAACATTTATAAGCTACGCGAAACCCACTCCTTGGTTCTAAAACCGTTTCTACTGTTCACTTGCTCTGGTTCCATTTATCGACTGAAGGTTCCTCTTTTGATTAATGCACCATCAACATCTCATTCCATTTCATTCATCCTTAAGCGTCAACAGGCTAGAATCATAACCGACCGCGATCATGTATTCTCCATTATCAAGTGATCAAGACGAACAATAGCCTCAACGAATCGTTGAACTTTCAGTTGAAGACACTCCAATTATTTAATACGCTATCCCTTATTATAAAATTCAATGGTTTTATGTATTGAGACTTTGACACAAGACCGATATCGATTTATGTAAATTGATCCCTTCTTCTTCGTGGGCAACTTAATAGCATGGATCAGATATTAAATCGATCTTCATCATTAGAAAACAGAGTTCCATTCAACTCAACATAGAATCAGAGGTTACTTTGATTCCTTCTTCACTCAGGAATTCAACACATATAATTTAATCTTCCCAATGTTTCTAAACAGATGTATCGACGGAAATTATAAAAGACAATATCCTTCCCTTTCACAAATGTTGATATACATTCAATGTGCATTCATATTAACATTGAATATATATAATTTAGGAATCTCAACAATTCTATAATCACTGGTTTTCATTTTACTAAAAGCCCAGATAAAACCCAGATCTTGTTGCATCGGTTTATGTATAACATATTTTGTGACCAATTCATTTCACACATGAAATATTCATGAAGGGTTCTTCCCTTACTCAGTAGATTTCATTTCTCTATCAAAGGCGTGCAGAAATACCATTAATCCCAATTACAGAATTTCACCACACTGTTTATTACACAATTACTTATTGAAATTAAAGCCATTCACCCAGGAATTAAATAAAAAAATACTCATGTAATACTAGAACAAATCCTTTCAAATATACAATTGAATTCACTTATAAAACTTCTTGTTTTGGCCAAATCTTCAAAATCAATTGGCCCTTCTACAACTGCCCGTAGGCTTACATGAACAAACCCTGTTTGCCCAGAACTGAATCCCTCACACTCTCTAGATCTGATGATATTTTTATAAGGCGCTTGAGGCTTACATTTATACCGAATATCAATGAATCGATTCAGCTTCCTTACATCTCGATAGAAACTCTTGAAATCCTCAAGTTCTAAATCTAGACCAAATCCCTATAATTGCTGAAACTAATTCTAATTTCATTCCTAAATCTGAACTGTCTCTTCATATTCCCAACTAATAAAATTCCCTCATGTTCTCCAATCATTTGGGAACATTTACAATTTCTCACCATATTTAATTTAAAATCACTAAAATTATTTAATAATTACATAAGCAAGTAAAAATATAAGATCCCCCTATGTCTATGAAAAAACAAAGTATTTTTCGGAACCTAATGCCCCTAAATCACATCACATCATATTTAAGAGAAAATGCTAAGGTTCAAGCAATGGAATATCACATTGAGCATCAACAAGAAGTTCTCCAACTCTTAAAGGATAACCTAATTTTGGCACAAAATCGAGTGAAACAAGAGGCAGATCAACATCGCACCGAGAGAAGTTTTGATGTAGGAGACTAGGTATTTTTATGGATACAACCATACAAAAAAAATGTCCCTCAAGCAAGCTAAGAAGGATAATAAGTTATCACCAAAGTACTATGGTCCTTACAAGGTGTTGCAAAATATTGGTACTATGGCATACAAATTGGAGTTTCCTTCTTTTTCGCGAGTGCATCCAGTTTTCCATGTTTCATGCTTAAAGAAGGTTATAGTTTACAAAATTCTAGTTCAAACAATATTTCCAAAACTTGATGAGGAAGGAAAAATCATATTGGAACCTAAAGAAGTCACTGAAACAAAGAACTCGAAAGCTACAAAATCGATCAATTTCAGAGTATCTCATCCAGTGGAAGAACTTACCCACTGAATATTCTACATGGGAGGATGAGAATTTTATATAGAAGCATCTAGAGCTACTCAAGCATTGAGGAGAAATTTTTTTTGAAGGAGAGGGGCATGTTAGGTCCTTATATTACTAGTGTAGTCCCTTATTGTTGTTAGTGTAGCCCCCTTATCGCTATTGTTGTACCCCTATAACCCAAATATTGTTATTATTGTGCCGTTACATTATTATTGTTAGGTAGGCTATGATTATCTAGGAGTTGTTCATTTATGTAATGTAAAAGAGGTTGCCCCCCTCGAAGTGGCTTATTTCTAAGGCACTAATCTCTCTTTTATTCTATTTTTAGAGCTGGTTTCATAACAAATAGGGACAATAGCATACGCGAAATCCATTTACAAAGTTCATCCCAACCTTCTAATCCATGATCTAGAAATTAACATGTCAAATCTAGGAGGAATGTCAGGTACTACAATATCCATCACCATCCCTCTCATGGGTAATTGAAAGAGGCTTACTGCAAGGTCTTTGATGACACCAAGGAATTTAACTTTTAGGGAATCAAAAGACTATAGATCATGGTATTCTCTAGTTACTTCAAGACCTAGTTCATCCATGACTATGTTGGACATTAAATTATGTGAGGGCACATATTCCATTAGGAAATTATACAATATATTATCATGAATATATAGAGATAGATAGAAGGGAGGGGTATAGTCATCTCTGTCTTCCACCAATGGACCTAAAATAATAGTGGGCTACTTAAGTAGGTGGAGGTTGAAGAGCTTTCATAAAAGTCTTTTTGAAATCATCATTTTTCATGTGTTCTATAAGAGGAACATGAACCTTAATATTTTGTATCTCATTCTCAAAATTGAAAATAGGGGGCAGTTTGTGAGCAATTTTTACCTCAAGTGAAGGAGGGTTAACTGCTACCATAATTTAAGGTCTGCTTGGGTCAACCACTTTATTTTCTACTGGAATTTTAAATGCATCCTTATTATTCTTGGGCTGTACAACAGGCTTTGAATTATCATCAATATTTTTTGGTCTGAGATTGTATGTACTTTGTTGATCAGCTGAAATCATGGAATGATTATAAATATATTCATTATTCTTGGTATATGACATGAAATCTATACTCTGCTTGTGTAAGATGAATAAACCCTTGTTTATCTCTTAGACAATTGATATTAGCACATTTCTCCAACCTTTCAGCTTCCTCTTCATCTTCAAAAATAACATTCTACAAAGGGGGTTGCACTTTTTGAGCATCAACTTCTCTTCTTTCTCTCTGCAAATTTTGAGGAGAATTAGGTATTCTAAATTGTTGGCTATTAGGTTGATCAAATGAAACATTTCTACTAGTAGATGGTCTTGCGTCCATATTGAGCTTGGACATCTCAGTGATCAATGACTTGACCATCTTGGTTAGTTCATCTAACTTAGGATCTATGTTAGAAGTTCCTAAAATTGAAACTTTAACTTTTTCCTCCTTTTTTCTCTGTCAATCCCCCCCCTGAGCTATTAGCTGCTAACACATTAGATTCTACATCTAGTGCATTTTCCTTCATTTGTGTTAGTGTTGTAGACCTTCTTTCTCTCAATAAAACCAAAAAATCAGGATCAAAGGCACTAGCATAAGTGATTTTGGATGAAGCTTCAATGGGCTTGATTTCAATAGGTATTTTATTATACATCTTGTTGAATCTCTTAGAAGAATCAGAAATTGATTCTACTTCTTTTATTTTTATTGCACCAAATTTAGTGATATAATACATAAAATATTTCTTACCACCCAATTTCCTTAAAAATGTATCATATAGGTTTTCAATTCCAGTGATGCTACCAACTGTCAAATATCTGAACCATTTCCTAATATCACCCTCAAGGCTTTGAACAAAAACTCTCATCCAGACATCTTCATGCTCAATATTCAGATTTTAAGCATAGGCATAAAAACCAGCATGGTGTTCTTCAATTTTTACCTCTCCCTTACCACTAAACTTAGGCATGTATTTGAGATAACCTTCTGCATGTAATGCATTCATAGGTTGAGGTAAAACCAAAGTGGTATACCTTGTAGCAACAATTGCATCCATCCAGTTAGGGGGCATGTTTTGACCTGCCATGTTAGTTGTTGGGATTTGTGGAAAAACAATCAGTGGACTGTGAACAATAGGTGATGAAGCACCAAATTTTGATGTAGATAATGTTTTATGGCTGGAAAACAAGGGAGGTACAGGATTTTCTGCAAAATCAGGGGATAGAATTTGCAGGACTTCTTTAGGGACAACCTTTGAGAAAACAATAATAGAGGCAACAAAATTTCATTTACTCTTTTTATTGATTAGATTTTCAGGGTCAGGGACTGGGATTCTCAAAGGGGAATATTGGCTAGCCCTGGTTCTAGCCCTTCTAGGTGCCAGAACTTCACAATGGAGTCGCCATGTGTAGAGCAGCCTAAAAAGACAGCCAAAACTTCAAAAAGAGTTTGAAATGAGTTTTTTTTCGTTTAGAATTTCATGCATTTGGCAAGTTGTGGCAAGTATAAATTGTATGGGTAAATTGGTAGTATAGGGAGCAGATTGTAAAAAATGAAAGGAGATAGATAGCCGGTACTTACTCTAAGAAATATGCATATCCTAAATTAGTCACACAGCTACAATAGTGGCTCTTTACATAAACTCTGTTTTATGTAAAGTAAACAAAATTTCGAAAGTAGCATACATGTATAAATAATTTCATAAATCCTTCATAAAACCTTCACTAACATGCTCTAAAACATACATATGATTTGCAGAAGACTAGACATATGATAATTAACTATTAGATCCTCTAATAGTTCTCTTACTCATACTTTACTAACTGCCGCAACTCATAAATCAGAAGAAATAGACAATGAGAGAAACACACCATACATTAGATAGTCCTTGAATCATAAAATCCTCCATCATGAAGTCAAAAAAAGAGTTTTATTTATTATATTAAGTCTTCAGGTAGACCAACATCCAAACTTGAAATGGTATTTACAAATGATATATATATAGAGAGAGGCACCAACTCCATCTCTCCTAAAAAGAAGGAACCACTCTTCCTCACATTATATAAGTGTTATAGGTTATTAAAGATATATCCCATCGAAATACAACTAACATGACATATGTAGATGAGAGAAGAGAAGACAATTTGGATTGTACTGCTTAGTGTGCTAACATGCTGCCCCTTTTTCTACTTATTAGTCTCCTCATGAATTTGGTTCTTTAATAACCATGTGTCTTCATTAAATGTGACCTTCAACAACCTCATAACCACTTATCAACAATCACTTGTTATATCCATATCATTATGAGTCTTTATATTTCTTGAACTTTCTTGGAAAATTTGCTGACTGTTGTAAAAAATGATTTAAAACAGGCGCTACCGGAAATTTTGGTAAAAATTAGTAACTACACAAAAACTGTAATGCTACCAGAATTTCCAGTAGCACTCTCTTTCTTTTTCAAAAATGTACAACAAACACTTGAAAAACCTGTGTAGACTTATACACTTTGTAACTTGAGTTGTTGTTCAAAAATGTACTTCGTAAGCAAAAAAGGTGTTTTATTAGGAAACCCTTGACCTTTCTTCCATGTGGGATGTTGCTTCTGCAAGCTTGTCCAAGTATGATTTGTTGTTAACAATAGATTTTGATCCTGTGGTCCTGGTGGCGGTTTATTTGATAATGGTATTTTTCTCCTTTGAACCGTTTTGAACTTTTCTTCTTTTTGAGGATTCTGTTTGCTGGTCTAAAGGGGTTTTTCTTTATTCTTTCTTCTTTGACTCATTAATCTCTACAATTGAGAGATTTACAGTCTGTAACCCTTTAGATTTTCCTTCTACATCTATGACCTCTCTTAGAAAACTTGGATTATGCAAGGCCTTAGATTTAAGCCTAAACTTGTTGTTGTCTCTGGTGTCTCTTTTTCTGCTACCAGTAACAGGTTTGACATCCTTTTTCTTTCTCTTGATGTTAATATCATACCCTTCATATTTTAGGAGCTCTTCATCAGACTTAGTGGGTTGATATTGTTTCTGAATTTTCTGTTGAATTTCTACTTCCGAAACTTCCGGTAGCACCTACGCTTTAGATTTTTCTGGAGTTGCAGAATTTTCTCTCTGAGCTCTGGTATAAAATTTAGGAAAAGGAGAAATGGAAGGCACCATCTTCATTTATTTAGGCATATTGTTTGATAAGAATTCTCCTTTCTACAACTTCTTCTCAAACTTGATTGAAGGAGTCTTTTCTTTTTTTTCCTTTAGCCTTTTTTATGGATGTTCTCCTTCTTAGCCTTTCTATAAAATATCTTAGAAGGATGAGGATGTTGCTATGAAGCTGGATATGGTTGAGTTGGAACATCTAGTGTAGGTGCACGTTGCCCTGCCCTATAAAAAAAAAAATGGCCCCATGATTGGTTTCTTTTCCTGAGTTCTTCCTCAACTAACACTTTAATAAGAGCTTGATGATATAAGATATATTCTGATGCAACAGTGTGTGTTTGAATCATAGTTGACATCTTTGTCAAGCTCTTCAGTAGAAAGAATGGTAAGTTGAGGGTCTTCATACTTGCAACATCAAACAAAAATATTATATGATAAAGAAAAACCACAGTATACCTCCTCTCATAGGTGAGGTAAATTTTGATGAGCTTGATAGCCTCAGCCCATTCATTTTTTAGCATGGAAAATTTTAGGGGCTAATATTCACAGGTGGGCTAATTTTCCATGTTTTTTCCAAAAAATATATTCGCCAATTTCCATTTTTATAAAAATGATTCACCGAAATTTTACAATATAAAATTATTTTATGTTAAAAATCACCAAAATTATATAGAGTATATGTAAAAAGATTATAAATTTGAATAATTTTATAAATACATCAGTAAACATTTTATAGTTTACATATTAGGGACTAGTGAGATTCACCAATTTTTTAAACTTCAAGATAATTTTCTATCCTTAAAATTTTCCCTGTTTTTGAGGTAACTATTGGAAATTCCTTTAGTCTAATTGGGATATTTGTGTCCATATTTAAGAAAGCAGTTGAGGTATCCTCCAGTGATGACTTAGCCTTTAAACCATTTTAATCCTTCATGTGGAAGGTTGAAAGCTTCAACAATTGCTGATACCTGCAATATGTAACTATAGATAGTTTCTTCTTGTCCATTGAAAGAGTGTGCAAAATCCTGAGCTACTCCTAAATGAGAGATTCCTAGTCTTGAAGATAGTGGATACCACCATGCTTGAGCAAACAACCTTCTCACATTTGGATTAGCATCAACTAGGTCAGCTCCTTGGGGTTCAATTCGTTTTAGCTTTCCTCCTTTCTTATTCATCTTCAGTAATAAAGAAGGTTGTTTGCTAAAATATGATAGGTCGAAAGACTAGAAGATCTCACCTAACAGGTGTTTCTGTGTCTTCTATGAGATCTGTTTGAAATCTAAGACTCCTTTCTCAAGCTGCTCACTGGAATATCTCGTTCACAAACAATTAAACACAAAACTAATGGTCTTCCTTTATTTTCGGTGGTTTAAAATAGATATGTTGGTTCACCTTCCCATGCAATAGATTTTTCATTATGGTAAATATCTTAGATCGTAGCATACACCCTGTGATATTCATTATTAACTTCAATTGGATGTGGAGTTTCAGATGGTATGCTAGAGGTGGCTGGAGATGAGAAGAGATGGAACTGGCAGTTACCTCCATTGTATCTTTATTACAGGCCTAAATTTCTGGCACCGTCCATGCATGATCAACCAAACAGTCATCACATTAAAACTGTGGATCCACGATCTTTTTTAAAACATAACACATACTTTGACATGTGAATGAAATGACTCAGCTCACAGACAAGAAAGACAACAGTAGGCTTTTAAAAACTATGGATTGCACCTAGTGTTCACCACGTATAACCACGACTTGAACTTAACATCATTTACTGTAAACCTTTCCTGTCACGTGACCTAACTCATGATAAAATATTTAAAATTCATTTGATAATAGGAACACATGGCTTAACACAAAGTGGATGTGCTTTTTATTTTTTATTTTTTAAGAAACAGGGGAAGTTACTAAAATTTATGGTAGCATCGGGTTAAACAAAAACAGACAAAAAACAGAATTAAAACAAACTGTCCTAAAAGGGCTAAAACAAACACTACCAGACATTTTGGTAGAATTCTAATTTTTTTGAAATTTACAAATTCTATCCCAGAAAATAAAAAATTTAAAATAGACTCATGACTTAGCATAGAACTGTGATAATATGGATGATTGAGGAAGAGGTGTACATTGAGAAACCAAAAGGTTTTTAGACCTTTGATAGAGAGTCACATGTGTTCATAATCAAGAGACCATTTTATGGGCTAAAGCAAGCGCCTCGTGCTTGGTACACCAGGATTGAAAACTACTTTATCGGGTTGGGCTTCAACAAGAGTGAAGCAAATGCGAACCTTTGCCATATTGTGGTAGATTGTAAAATCTTTATTATTTTACTTTATGTCGATGAATTGATACTGACGGGTGATAAGAAACTCATCAATTCTATCAAAGATTATCTTGCAACAGAATTTGAGATGAGGGACATGGGGCTTTTGCACTATTTCTTGGGATTGGAACTTTGGCAAAGAGATGGGGAACTATTTGTATCTCAGGGAAAGTATGCCAATGATATTTTTAGGAAGTTCCACATGGAGGGTAGAAAACCCATGGAGACTCCTCTAGCAAGAAAGTGGAGGAAGGACGATGCTACTTTAGGCGAAGTAGTAGATGCTACTGTCTATAGGCAGTTTGTGGGTTCACTCATGTGTTTGGTGAATACAAGACTATACATATGCTATGCAGTTAACGAACTTAGTCAAGCTATGGTTCATCCTACCAAGCTCTTTTGGAAGGTAGGAAAACATGTGTTGAGATACCTCAGAGGCCCTACAGACTTTGGGCTATGGTACAGACAGACAGAGCGAGTGAAGCTTCAAGGCTTCATAGATGCAGATTGGGAAGCAAGTCCATCCAACAGGAAGAGAACATCAGTGGGCATCTTCAACATAGGATTAGTAGCAGTTTCCTAGTACAACATGAAACATATATTAGTTGCACTCAGTTCAGTAGAGGCATAGTACATGGCAGCCAGTTATGAATCATGTGAGGCTATCTGGATGAGGAATATACTTGTTGGTTTTCTAGGTCAAAAGATGGATCCGACGATGATTTAATGTGATAACTAGAGTTGCATCAAACTATTGGTTAATTTAGTTTTTCCTGACAGGTCCAAGCATATTCATATCCGGTATCACCATATCAAATATTGTGTGTAGAGAAAATTTAGTTCAATAGAGTACATTCCCATGAATCAAAAGGATGCAGGCATCATGATGAAGGCACTATCAATAAGAAAACTATATTTCCAAGGAATCAGGATCAGGGTAGTAGACAATCCATTTCTTGCTGAGAGGGAGTGTTGAAATTGGCAACAAGAAATTCTTCTAATTTAACTCTCCCTCAATTAAATTAGAAACAAATTATATTTCCATATCACATGACAACTTGTACAAGTTAACTAAGTCCGGAAGACTTAGTTATCTCATTCAATTCAAGTTGAGGGTCAAACAGGAGGCATGTAGAGTTCTCTCTAAGTTTTAGGGGGTTAAGTTATAGTTTTTTTAGAGTTGTAATTATTTAACTCAATTATTTGAGTTAATATCAGATTAGCTAATTTTAATTGAGAGATGAGTTGGTGATAGGTCTAGTGAATTAAATATAAATTAAGTCACATGCAGTGATAAATAATATAATTGATAATTTGCATAAATATTTGTTTCACGTCAGTTCTAAGGAAGGCCTAGTTGTTGCATGTCAGTTCTAAGGAAGGCCCTCTGGTAGTGTTTTTTCTACACAAATGTACCAAGATGCACCTCTTTAGCAACTAGTTTCTATATGCATAAAATCATAGAGAAAATGATGTTACTGTTAGTGAAAATATTTAAACAATGTAAAAAATAATCATAGGGTAAGCTAAGCATACAAATCTATGAACTAAAATAGAGAATACACAAGATACAAATGCTCAAATGGAGCAACAACCCAATAAGAAAAATGGAGAAATCTCCATTTATTAGGTGTTGGTGATATGAAGAATACAATTCTAAACTCTCTTGAAGTGATTCCTTTGAGCTATGGAGCTCAAATACTCAGAACAAGGGGGGCTCCTTTCCCAAATATCCCTGCAACTATCTCCTCCCTCTCTTAAAAGGATGGTGATCGCTATCATATGGTGAAGCTCTCTCTTGGAATGAGATGTTGGATGGCCAACACGTGAGTCACTCCAATCCCTCTGCTACTACAATTGCAAGCTGGTTCGCTATGGAGAAATTTGGCCAGCATAAAAATGTGTCTCCTTTTGCTCTTCCCATGGTTAGTTTATACATAAATTGTTTTAACTCTCTTCCCTCTCTTGGCCCAATATTGATAATGACCCAAGAGTGGGGAAGACATTCCTTTATGGGATGCATGCCTCCTCAAGGTGGCTCAAATTCGGCTATCCTTGACTGTAATAGATAGATAATTATCTTTTCCAAGTGTGTAAAGTGGTCTCAGATAGTGACTTTTATCAAGCCCCATGACTGCGTTGCTATAGAAGGAATAGGCACACTGTGCGCAAAAACCCTTTGCTGATGGTGCATTATCCTTTAATTTATGGCTGAACCTTAGGAATATTTAAAATTTTTCCTTCCTAATGTATTTATTTTTTGAAAATATTTATTTGTACCTTCTGCTTGACATTTTTCTAAAGTAATTTTCCAGTACAATTTTATGGTGTTAATAATTTCCCCCTAATATATGAGGTCTAGGAGGAACTATATAGCTGAAATGCATTACGTTTTATTTCTGTGTGATCCTTTTGTGAGAGAGAGAGAGAGAGAGTAACTTGCTCTGGAAATGAGTAGGGAGACGTATTGTTTGAAGTAAAAAGAAACCATGCTCTGTAGGAAACATACAAGAGATAAAATGAGAGATATTTCTATGAGACGGGCATGTTCCACACTCATGATGTTAACTAGTTAAGCTAATATTTACAGATATTGGTTCTTTCATGTCACATTTATAGTATATGATCTGCTTTTGGTTGATGATGATGGTTGCTAACTCCCTCGGGGGAATTTTTATTTGAAAAAAAAGGGTTGAGTTTGGTACCCACATGCATTATCTTGGTATGGAACATTTGGAGAAAGTGCGCAATGTATGCATGGGTCTTTGAATGTTGGGGACCTTCCTGTGTAAGAATTTCTAAGAGAGATTCCTATTGATATATGGGTCTTTTATGAATTCTGACAAAGTGAAACGGTTATGAAGTATGATACCATCTTGGACATCAATGGGCAATTTTAATTCCCATTGTGCCATCCGAGGATGCCCCTATTGTGGTGAGGGCTCATCCAAGGTACTACCTCCTCCTTGGAAAGTGTTTGTTGAAGTCGACAAGAAGGAAGAATAAATCAATAAAAATAAGTACTGATACAAGGGACCATGGTTTCTGATGAAGCAGGGTGTAATGTGATAGGTTAATGAGACATGATGACGAAGGGTGGATATAACTGATGATGATGGTTAATTGGCCCGAGGTCAGAGCTGTAAATGCAAGTGGTAGAAGTCATAACAACTTCTAATGGGGAAACCGTGGGGTTGTTATGACATCCATAGTGGGTGTATGCTCGCTATAGTGACATGGTTAGGTGTGGTAAAAAATACACAACTCTGACTAATGGTGATTAGGAACTGCTTCCAGGTAAGAAATGTAAATGTATGGGTGGGGGTTTTCTCCTAAAAAATAAAATCTTTGTACACTTTCCAAAAGAATATGAAAGTGGTTTGGATGTACAAGCACGGAGACAAGTGCCCCATTAACATGTATGACCCTGCACGAGGATGCAAGAAGTGTGTTTTTCTGAGGGTGGAGGCCCCATTGGTTGGTCTTGGTGTGAGGGTGATGAGGCAAATGAAATATCACATATGGTCTATGCTTATGAGGGTGTGATAGGCCAAATGTGAAATAGGGTGATGCGTTTTTGTTGATTCATTTGTAGAGAATGGTGGCACACGAACATGGTTTTGACACGCAATGACTACAAATGACTAATGTTTGATCATGGATGTACGAACAAGAAATGGTTCCCGGGCTGGAGTTTGAGGCCATGGCTCCAGATATTGATGTATGGTCTACATGAGTGATGGATGAAATGGAAGGTGTGTCTTTACTGACCTAGAAGGGTTTTTATCATGTGCAAGGTGGGGTGATGATAAACATGTTTGGGTGAATGAAACCTATCGTTTTGTTCTTCTGAAGAAATGATGTCAGGATATGCAAATATTTTTAGGGAAGCCTATCATGCTAAGGATAGAATGATACCTGCTCTTGTACTTTTGATGTCTGGGACTATGGTGATTTGGCGTGTCTACCACATCTGCGGTTAATAACCCAAGTAAAAGCATATTTTTTATACAAAAATTTTGAAATAATTTGAATTAAAAGAAATAACAGAGGGCATACCTACACTATAGTATGGAGTGGGTGGGCATTGGGCTTGAAAATGACTTGATCTGAAACCTAGATTTATGAGGTCCAAATCGAACATGATGATGTGTTGATCACTGTGTTTCTTGCAGTTTTGTGATTGGATACTCTGAGCTCTAGTTATGGGCTCCCGAAAGTGGTAAAAAGGGCGATATATGGGCTAATATGGCCCATTTTTAGGTCATTTGTGCCTTCCGAGTGTCTAAGGTCATAGCCATTTTTCCAAGATTTTATTGCCATTGCGGTCATACAGAGTATCTAGGATTCACGTGGATAGTGAAAAATAGGATCTAAAACCTCCTGCTATTTAATTTTGTCGCTTTCATGTCTGGGTTGGCCATACAAGTGGGGTCTTGTATGTAATTGTTTCCAATTTTGGGTAGGACCATGCGAGCAATCCAAGATAGTGTGCAAAATCTCCACGTAAAGGATTTCTATTTGCATGGAGACTGCATGTGCTATCAAAGTTTTAGCGTGTTGTGCTGCGTGCTTGTGTTGGGAACATGCGTGAATTCAGCACACACTAATGGATATAAAGCATAGGGGTGTCAAGTTTTACTTAATTTGATGGTTTGTTTGCAAAAATGACATTTTTTGGTGTTTCCTTGGTGGCAGAATGATATGGAGAGAGAGAGATTGGCCTGTCCTTCGCACAACAGTAACTCAGGAGCCACGTTCTTGAGAGACTTTGACATGATATGGGTTGCTCAAGTTCTTTGAGAGCCCCATCTTGAGGTCCCAAGATGCGTTTTTTTGGTTCCTGGTTAGGTGCTAGGATAGGTGGTGACACATGATGGTTTCACACTAGCATAGACTGAGGATAGAGTCTGAGTCTGATATTTACTTTGTGATGGGAATTTTTCCTCAGGGGGAGGCTCTTCCATATCCACTCCCTATTGGGGGAGTGAACATCCATGAGTGGGATTAGGAGGTTGGTCACTATGTGTTACACAGTAATTTGTCACTGTCCCTGCAATCCCCATCCTGCACATTGAAGGGCTCATTCCGTGACCTATGAGCAGAGACAAGACTTGAAAATACTTTCATGCCATCCCTCTGAACATGAGCTTTCATTGCCCTGAAGACATCTCTTTGCAAACAACCCTAAAAACACCTCTTTTTGCATTGGCACGGGCAGACAGTTCAGTACCCGCGCCAATGGGGGAAATCCTTCAAAGAGGGCGCCCCAATTGGCGCTCTATCCTAGAGTCGCACTCGCGCCAACCAATTTAAGCAGTGTTTTCTTAAAATAAATGGTGGAAGTTTCATCCTAATAAATTCCTGGACTGCTATCTATCTTGAGTTGGGAGGTTTGGCTACGGATCTCCATAGAGAGGAAGTGGTTTGCCACCTCTCATGGAAGCTTCCTTGATGATAGGGCCAATCCCATGATTATAGGGATCCAAAATCCCCTTCCTCCATCTATAAAAGCTTGCCCATCTCCATTGCAAGCTAGTCTTCAAGTTCCCAAATTCTCAAGTGCCTTATGCTGCAAGAGCCTCCATAATTCCCTTAAGGCCAATTTCAAGCAAGGAGACTATCGTCAAGATCCGAAGAGAGGGGTTTGTCCCATCCCTGACAGGCTTTTCGAGACATGTTCTACTGGCGACCCCTTCTGAAGGAGAATTCAGCATCAGAACTATGGTTGTAATTTTCCTTTGATTGATTATTAATGAATGACTATTGGTTATGGTTCCACTCTTGTTGTTTATGATGATGAGCTATGTCCTTTCTAACTGACATATAGTTGCACCTACTGGATTTTACGCTTGTGTTTGTTTTGTTTCTCGCATGTGTAGGTGTCCCATCATGGAGATCATGGGGATTGTGATCTGCCAGAGCTAAGGAATGGGAGCGCCACCTCTTCTACAACGACTGCGTTGGATTCCAGGTAAGTCTTCATCGCTAGTTGGTTTATTTGCAATTAGGAACCTGCACTATAGTGTGTGACGATTGTTGCTAGACCCGGTCTGGGCTAGTAGGGATCTCCTCTGTCTGTAGAGGGGATTTACCTCCAAAAAAAATTGGCGACTCCACTGGGGATCGTTGGATTGTTGTCGTTCGTTTTATAAGCTATAGACGGAGCCTGAAGTTGGCCAGACAGCCTTCGACACGCTTTTGCTCTGCAATTGCGAAGTAGATCAACGCTGCTTCATTCAATCTCCGGTTTAGTTTGTAAATTGAACCCTTTGAGCATTGTCTTGTCTTTTCGATTGATTTCTTGATCCTCCTTGCTTGATCAGCTCTTTTGGGCTGGTTCTTTTTGTGAATTTTGGGTCTTTGATAGCTTGATCATTCACTAGTCTACTTGTTGGATTGTTTTTTTATTTTTGACTGAGAAAATCGACTGGCGCTCTTTTTAGCTTTACAGAAGCGCCCATTGGTGTAGGTTGCTTGTGTATCACCCGCGCCAATTCTTTTATGGTGCTAGTTACAGCCTCACAGTCGCGCCAATCCTGTGAGCTACTAGGGTTTGCTCAGTTTGGAGCCTCCTAAGCCTGATCTGTGTGTTTGGTCTTGATTTTTCCACTGTTTGAGTGTTTTGGAGCCTTGATTGACTGACTGTTACCTTTGTCCTCTGGTTGTTTGCCCATTTCCATCGATTTTCAATTTTAGCCCTAGGTCATCTAGGTGTTGTTGTGTGTCGAGCCTTCCTTAGGAGTTTTTGGTCTCTTTTGGTTCAGTCAACCTTCTGATTGCTTCTTTGCATTTATTTGGTGGTTTTCTATTGTCTCATTGCGTTGTTTGAGTGATCGTTTCCTTCTTCATTCGAATTTCGCTTCGTCTCGTTTTGGGCCTAGATTAAACGACTCATTTTGAGTCTTTGTGATTCTTTCTCTTTTAGGGACTTTTGGTTGATTTGAGGTCTGATTATACGTTTGCATTGAGTCAAATTTGCTTGGTTTTTCTCTCTTGTCATCATTTCTCGAATTGCCTTTATATTAGTTTTCATTTTTTAGTGAATTTTTCTCTGAAATATTGAAAATAAAAAAAAATCTCTTTTTCTTTGAACTAGTTAATGTGAATTAGATCTTTTCAGTGTTATTGGTGATTAGTGACTTTGAACGAAAAGCTTTTAATTTCCATTAGCTACATTAGAGGTATCATTGGTTGTTTTCTGTTCATTTTTTTGTTGTGTGAAAATATCTCAACTCTCTCATAAGTAGCTTTCATCGAACGAAATGATATACTGTGGCATATAGATTGCATTTAGGAGATTTTGAGACATTACATTCGCTAGGGCCTAAAAACTAAAACGTAATTGAAGATAAACTTTAAAATTTACTCAATTTACACTAAGGCAGCATTGACATCTAACGAAACACATTTAGAGGTCTAGGCTAGAGACGTGTTCCAGCGTCTTTAAACCTAGTAGCTGTTGTTCGCCTCTTGGCTTTAGACAGCACTAGTACGAACTTGTGCTCCCCGTACCGTTGCGTATATAAAGGGAGACCCCACTAAGTTTCAATCCTTTATCCATAGGAAGCCGAGTCTGCCACCCTATACCTGTGATACACCGGACACAACATTCGGGGAGATTGCCTGCACGTACGGAAAGTCCTTGGTTGATTTCTATTTCATTTTGAAACCAAGGTGTATATTGCAGTTCACGGTTATTTGGTACACCCTTTGCCTAGTATTCTTGAGTAGTCATTTTGATCCTATCTGACTCCCTAAATTTGAAAGGATCACCAAGAGCTTGTCCTTTCACGCTTGTGTCAAATCTGAAAGAGATAGAGTCACCTTTTAGACCGTTTCTCGACTCTTAAAACATGAAACGGTGAAGTTTCTTATTTTTCAATGTGGTAAAATATTAATCACCCATGATCACACGCCTTGTTAGATTTGCTTGTTGGCCATTTGATTGTGTGCCTTGGTTTTTAGCCGATGTGTGATTTTGAGTTGTTTCGATGGCAACTTTTTCGGAGTTCACCAACCAAGGAATCCCCTCCGATGGGAATCCTGGTCATTTTCCTCCTTTTGGAAATGTTGTTGCTCCTTACATGGCAATGTTGTCCCTTCCTAGGTTGACTGTTGGGTTGCCTGTTTGGTTGTTCTCAACCTCTGTAGTCCCGAATGTCTCAGCTTCTGTTCAATCAGTTCCTCCTCCTGAACAACATCATGTTGATTCTACGGTGGACCTCTCCCCTTCTTCGCCTATTTTTGCGTCCCCCTCTTCTACTTCACCCAGTGAAAGTCTGGATTCAAGTAACCAGGTGGCTAAGAAGAAGAAGAAGAAGACAAAGAAGAAGAAGGTAGATAAAGGAGAGCCTAGCTCTGCGGCTATTGTGCCTAAGAAGTCTTCCATTGATAAACCTCCCAACCCTCTGCGGAAAGTCAAGTTCCCTTGCATGTTGTGCACAGGAGACCATATTCTTCGAGACTGCCCTGGCATTCCCAAGGTGCTCGAAGTATGGTCCAATGGTCGTCCACTGTTGCCTTTGGCTTCTGGGAGTCAAGTTGGAAGCATGTCTTCAACTGGTGCTGGTAAAGCTCCTAAGAAATAGGGTAATCTCACCAATCCCTGTAAGTTGTGTGAAGGGCACCATGCCATCCACCTTTGTCCGTATATGGATGAAGCCAAAAGAGTCTTGGAAAACTCAGCTGTTTCTAAACCATGCCTCCTGGCTGGTTATAAACAGCTTTCTTTGAGTCCTCCACCAGCTGATCCTATGATTGGTCAAGAGTCATCCTTGGTCAATATCGCTCCCCCAGAAATTCAATTTCAGGAATCTGTTCCCGACCAACCATTGGTCGTGGGATTGGTTGAGCTGGCCCCATCTGTGGTACACCAACTCTTTTCCGTCGAGAGTGGACCCCACATCCCTCAGGTTCTTCTTGTTTCTTCAGATTCTTCAGACTTGGAGAAAGATTCTCCTGTCCCCGTACCTCAAGAAGAAGCTGCTCCTCCGCCTCTCGTGATAGAGGTCCCGGAGGATACCCCTCCCACCTTCGATATGGAGGTTGTGGAGGATGCTCCTTCTTCTTCCGTAACACCAGGGGAAGACCTTCTCGGTTCGATGGTAGCCCCTTCGAGTAGTTTGATCACTTCCTTTGATTGGAATCGATTTGCAGGATACCGCCTTTCGTCTTATGTGCCTTTTGAGATTACAGTACAGGGTTTTGGTCTGGTTGTACCCAACACCATTATAGACGAAGGTGCATCTGTTAGTATTTTATCCTCCACTACCTGGCAAGATTTTGGTTCGCCGCCGCTTGCGCCTGTTACGCATAATCTGTTGGCATTTAACAGAAGAACGAGTCAACCGTTAGAGATCCTTCCAAGGTTACCTATTACTTTGGGAGGTAAAACCATCCATATGGACGTGATGGTTGTTCTAGGCCCCTTGGATTTCAATCTGCTCTTGGGGCACGATTACACCTATGCCATGGGAGCGCTTGTCTCCTCCCTTTTTCGTGTGGTATGTTTCCCACATGAAGGATGGATCGTGACCATTGATCAGCTTTAGTTCTTTGGTCCTGATGTGGCAGCTGGCCCGCCATCATCCCTTCCTGGTTTTTATCCACCCATTGTATCTTCCCCACCACAGGTCAACTATGTGGCTACCTACCCCATGCCTGTACCCAGTGATATTTCCATTGTGCATCAGGTGCTGGGGGCATTGGGTCCTGACTTCCAGGATGTTTTCCTTCCATCGGGAGTGGAACTATTGGAAGCACTGACTTCTTGTTCATTATGATGAGGTCTGTCAGAGCACAGTTCGTTTTCTTGTGTCAAGCTCCTTGAAAAATGAAACAAGCTGGTCAGAGCATGATTCCTTTCCTGTATCAAGCTCCTTAAAAAATGAAACCAGGTTCCTGGAGCATAGTTCTTTTCCTCTGTTAAGCTCCTTAAAAAATGAAACAAGCTGGTCGGAGCATGGTTATTTTCCTGTGTCAAGCTCCTTAAAAAATGAAACTAGGCCTGTCGGATCAGAGTTTGTTTCCTTGTGTCAAGCTCCTTAAAAAATGAAACAAGGTTGTTGGAGCATAGTTCCTTGTCTTGTGTCAAGCTCCTTAAACCATGAAATAAGGTTTCCTGAGGATAGTTCTTTTAATGTGTCAACCTCGTTAAAATAATGAAACACGTTCCCGTTCAATTCGAGTCTATGTTTAGATCTCATAAAATCCCAGTCGAGACTTTCTCTGGATCTCGTAACTTGAACCTTCACTCCATCCTCGCCTCTTCAGGCGGACCGAAGCTTGGGGCATAAATTAATTGAGTCACCATGCTGGGGGCATGCTTACTTTTTCAAGCATAGTTTGTTTCCATTTCAAGCTTGTGTAAAAATGAAACCGATTTCAAGCATTGCTTATCTTTGTTTCAAGCTTGTGTAAAAATGAAACCAATTTCAAGCAGAGTTTCCTGATTTCAATCTTGTGTAAAAATGAAACCATCCCCATTTTACCTCTTGTGATTTTCATTTTATCGACATTTTTTTTCCAGATGAGCCTTGATTTTCTCATTCCATCGCCACTATCTGCTTGGCCGATCATATGCCTTCACTTGGTTGTTTTACCCGTACCTGAGGAACTGCTGCGATGAGTGGTCTTTTTAGCCAGCCTCTTAACCTTTACTTGTTTTGAGCAATTCCACCATCACCGGAACCAGTAGCTACCTCTTGATACCACTCATTCCTCCAGGAGGAGTCACCTTTCAGCTCTTTTCTGACTCTCTAAACATGAAAAGATTGCCGAGTGACTTGTCGTTTTGATCTCGTTAAAGTGGTTACGAAACGACATCTACCCAGTATATGTTTACCCCTTTTTGGGGCCGGGATAGATTATTTACGAAAAAGGAATACCCTAGCGACTAGGAGGCTTTCTCAGACATTGTTTTCTACCTTTTCGGATCTGAGGAACTATTTACGAAAAGGGACTGTTGGAGTTTACTTTTCTGTTGTCTTTTCAAACTCTCTAAACATGGAAAGACGCCAAGTTCTTCCTTTGTCAGACTCGTTAAACCTTGATGACATTGGATTCAGTCGTAATTTATTCGAGTTCCTCCTTCCTAGGGGTCGTTAAATGTACTAGGATGGATTTATATGACAAGCATATGGTATCCTCTTCAAGCTTGTGTAAAAATAAAGAGGTACTCGCCAGAAATGGTGGGGAAAAATGGAACCAATATCATTTTCGTGTCGGCAGTATGTCACTCTTGAACATGGCACTTGTCTGCATTTGTGTCGGGTTGGGGACATCTCATCTCGTTTTTTCACTTGCCTCCGTGGGTTTGGGTAATCCCTTTTGACCTCTCATCTGCTCTTTTCCTCGTCACTATGACCTCTGATCTTTTGATGTCAAATACTGCCAAGTCCACTGTCGTGCCATTCATATGTTCAAGAGAAGTTGACCTCTGCAAAACTCCAACCCTTCCTTCCATTCTTCATCTGAATGCAGATCTACAAAACATTATGGGTTTTCTCGTCTCACGTCGATGATAAAACAAAACAAACCACCTTCGATCAAGGTCACTTCCTGTCGACTTCAGCTCATTATCCAGGAAGCTGATCTAGAGACTCCCTTCTAGTACCTTGGAGCCTGCATGCCTCAATGGCAGGTTCTTCACGTTCGACGAGAGGTTTTCATCATTAGCCTCTGATTGAGTGACTCTACGAGTGTTCGATGCCAGCTCACTGATTCACATGTCGTAGATTGTACTTGTAGTACCTTGAGGGCCATTGTCGTTATTGGTGGTACCTCTTGCGTCTATTAACAGCTTTCATCATTGGTTGGTAATGAGACGATGTTATTGCATGTTCGACTTCAGCTCATTTATTCGCATGCTTGAACTTGTACTTTTTTCAGGTCGAGATGGAGCACAAGACCTTGGATTGTGTCTATTGTAATCCAGGCTGCGATTTTGTGGATTATTATGATTATTTGCATGACTCACATCGATCGATGGCTATGACCATACCCGAGTCTATTTATCGCTCCTCACCGGACATCGCGTCCATGCCTTGATCTCCGGGATTATTGTATACTCGTTATGGATGCACGTACCCCATACCGGCATATATATCACGGGCCCGAGACATCATTTGTATTTCTTTGCCAGGTTTTTCCGACGACGAGTTTTTAGTCTTAGCCACGTTCGTAGCATTTTCGACCCGTCTCGCTCGGCCTCGCGTTTTAGGAATCACACAGTAATTTGTCACTGTCCCTGCCATTCCCCATCCCGCACATTGGAGGGCTCATTCCGTGACCTGTGAGCAGAGACAAGACTTGAAAATACTTTCATGACATCCCTCTGAACATGAGCTTTCATTGCCCTGAAGACATCTCTTTGAAAAAAACCCTAAAAACACCTCTTTTTGCATTGGCGCGGGCAGCCAGTTCAGTACCCGCGCCAATGGGGGAAATCCTTCAAAGAGGGCGCACCAATTGGCGCTCTGTCCCAGAGTCGCACTCGCGCCGGCCAATTTAAGCAGTGTTTTTTGAAAATAAATGGCGGAAGTTTCGTCCTAACAAATTCCTGGACTGCTATCTATCTTGAGTTGGGAGGTTTGGCTACGGATCTCCATAGAGAGGAAGTGGTTTGCCACCTCTCATGGAAGCTTCCTTGATGATAGGGCCAATCCCATGATTATAGGGATCCCAACTCCCCTTCCTCCATCTATAAAAGCTTGCCCATCTCCATTGCAAGCTAGTCTTCAAGTTCCCAAATTCTCAAGAGCCTTATGCTGCAAGAGCCTCCATAATTACCTTAAGGCCAATTTCAAGCAAGGAGAATATCGTCAAGATCCGAAGAGAGGATTTTGTCCCATCCCTGACAGGCTTTTCAAGACATGTTCTGCTGGCGACCCCTTCCGAAGGAGAATTCAGCGTCAGAACTATGGTTGCAATTTTCCTTTGATTGATTATTAATGAATGACTATTGGTTATGGTTCCACTCTTGTTGTTTATGATGATGAGTTATGTCCTTTCTGACTGACATATAGTTGCATCTACTGGATTTTACGCTTGCGTTTGTTTTTTTTCTCGCATGTGCAGGTGTCCCATCACAGAGATTGTGGGGATTGTGATCTACCAGAGCTAAGGAACAGGAGCGCCACCTCTTCTACAACGACTACATTGGATTCCAGGTAAGCCTTCATTGCTAGTTGGTTTATTTGCAATTAGGAAACTGCACTATAGCATGTGACGATTGTTGCTAGACCTAGTCTGGGCTAGTAGGGATCGCCTCTGTTCGTAGAGGGGATTTACCTCCACAACACTATGGGTGCAACCCCATCTCATGGGGTTATGTTCGAGTAAATTTGGTTACAGATTTGACTGAGCGAGCTATATTTGAAATGATAGTTTGGTTGTTGGGGTCATCATTGCCTCATCGAGTGTCAAGACCGCATATAGCGGTGCTGCACCACCTGGAGTTCGATCACTTCTTTGATTGGACCATATTTTTATATTAGGGTATGGTCATGCAACTGAATAAGGCACAAATGGGTGTAGCGAATACCTTTTTCTATGCGAGCATAATATATTGTATTATGTATGAGCGGGTTGCGATGCTATGACCCTTTATTCTGATGCCTCTTAGCCCTCAAAGGGATCCTCGGATGTTATGGGCACCCGTGATGCCCCATACTATTGGGTGTGAGGCAGGTAGCCACTGAAATGAGAAGGTCGAGGCATGGTTCACTTTGAACTCACCGCTATTCCTTGAGTTTCCATATGCAGGGGTCAACTTCCTAGGGGACCTGAACATGGGTCTTCCTCCTGATTATGCATAGGAATTGACATGTATGAACTTTTATGTTTTCTGCATTTAAAGTTTAATTATTTTTGTATGTATATATATGTCGTTGATGGTGACACTGATACTACCTTTGGTTTCCTTTGTAGATGTGGGGCAGATAGGGTGTCCCCTTTCCTACTTGGTAGGCCATGAGCCCAGGAGGAGGGATACACCTTGGATAGGTCAGGCCCAGCCTAAGGGGTCGATTGATGCAAGTGGTCCCTTGGGGGAGGGTAGCAGTGTTGAAGCTGCTAGAGGAGATGCTTCTCTTATGGCATGTGCAAAGGCTGCAGAGGCATGTGTGGCAGTGTTGGAGGCACTTAGCCGCTATCGAGACTTTGGTGTTGGCGGAAGAGGCCCGAGCAGTGGATGCTAAGGCTAAAATGGTGGTAGCTTAGGGTTAGGTGATGGATCCTAAAGCTCATAATGAGGTTGAAGATGCTCGATTTTAGGATTATGAGGATTCCTAGATTTTACTAGAGAGGCTAAATTAGGGTTTTCCGACCAGGGGTTTTGATAACATGTCTGACATCTGGTTAGAGATAATGATGGCCTAGGATAGGGAAGATTGCCTTGCTTTGCATTGAGCAGCACTTGCTACGGCAATTGCTGCTCCGATATTGGCGCCTGGTGCTCATGTGGGTCCAAAGGACCCACCTAGAGGGGCTCAGCCCTAGAGATTATGTATGAGCAAGGAAAGCACCCATTATGAGGTTGCTTACCTATATTGGTGATTTGTATTTTTGGGCTGACTTGATAGTCAGTGGGTTTGTTTTGATGTATACTAGGACAAATGTTTTGATGTATATATGCGAGATGTATTTTTGGCAGCTCTTATGGTGTGTCTATGGTTATTTTTATGAATTTTTTATATGTTTATGATGGATTTTATATGTTATGATGGATGCTTTTCTTATTATGGTATTGTGCTTCATGGTTGATGGTTTATATGAGATGCATTCTAGTCTAGGACATGGTTATCTATGTGATCAACTACCTGATTTTTATCTCTTGGTATATATGTAAATGTAATGTGATCAAAGTGGTGGACCAATTGTCATGCATGTAGGTACTTCCTAAACATGCATGAATCCGTACTTGAAAGGTTTGGTTTAACTATGATACCACTAGCTAGTAATCAAGAAAGACATGTAAATGGTTAATGCCTTGGATGGAGGCATCGCTCAATAGTCTGATAACTCCTTCATATTATTCTTGATTGGTTGTGGGAAACTCGATACATATTTCGTTGGTGAGGAATGGTGATTAGCTATGAGAGTATATGGCCCAGGTGACGAAAACTAAATTTTGTGATCATCAAGAGGCTCCATCAGAAAATCCAAAATAGTATATGGGCAGATGGTCCCTCTATAACACTTGATACATGAGCGTGATTCTTAGAACATGTCCATGATGATTTTGGTCATCATAAAAAATTTATGTTACACTCATTTTTACTCAAGGGTACTAAGGCTTTCTGCCTTATGGGTGAAATTTCTTGAGGTAGAGCCCATTCACGAGGTTGGGTAGGCATGTACCATTAGGCTCTGACAAAATGTATGCTCCTTTGAGGAGGTAGTGTTTGATGATGTAAGGATCCTTCCATAGTGTTTCGAACTTCTTGGATCCTAAGGCTTATTTTGCAACATCAGAGCAGAGGACTAGCTCCCCCTCGAAGAATGAGCGAGGGTTGATGTTGTGGTTGAATGATTCTTTCACTCTTTTCTTGTGAGATTCATTATGTTGGAGAGATTCTTGCCAAATTTCGTCGACGAGTTCTAATTGAACCAACCATTTCTCAAAGGGATGATTATCAGTAAGAAGCTCGATGGCTACGTGTAAGTTGGGGATTTCGTGTTAAATGGGAAGCACAACCTCCACTCTGTATAACAATTGGAAAGGTGTAAATCGTGTTGAGGATTTTACTGCTCTACGGTATACCCATAAGGATGAAAACATTGGTTTTGTGGTTGTTTACCATGCGATGTAACATTATTTTGACTACTTTTTTAATATATTCTACCTAGCCATTAGATTGGGGTAGTATGGTGATGCAAACTCGTGCATAAAACCAAGGTGTTGGGATAGCTCCTAAAATATTTCATTCTCGAAATTATTTCCATGGTCAGATACTATCTCCTTGGGTACACCGAACCATGTGATGACATAGTTGAAGAAAAACCATGTTGCAGTTTCTACGATGTTGTTGTATGTGGGCATGGCTTCTTCCCATTTAGTGAAATAGTCGATGACTACTATGATGTATTTGTGGTTTCCCAATGACGTGGGGTTGCAAGTCATGAAGTTAATGCTCCATTTGAAAAAGGGTTCTACTACAATGACAGGGTGCAGGGGAGTTGGAGGGGATCTTACCTTATGAGCGTAACGTTGGAACCAGTCACACATTTTGACTGCTTGTATGAAATCGTGAAATAGGGTGGGCCAAAAATAACTGGCATGTAAGACTTTTTGGGTGGTGGCAATACTAGAGACTGCAGCAAGCCCCACTATGGCAGTCATTTAGGGCTTGCTTAGTTTGGTCATGAGTGAGGCACTGACGAAAGATGGTGTAGATGCCTCATTGATAAAGGACGTCCACCATTAGGAGGTATCAAGGACCCTGATGGTGTATACACCTTCGATTTTCACGTGTGAACTGGGGTTTAAAATTTTGGGTTTGCATAAAAATAAGGATGTCACCGTACCAAGGGTCCTCTGTCACTATTAAGAACAAATTTTCATCAAGTAGTGAGTCATTAACGAGGGATCCTTGGGTATCATTAGAGAGGTCGATGATGAACTCAACTAGATTGGGTGCTTTTTTTATCTTGGGGGAGCTGAACTAGAGGTCAAACTACTGCATTATAACTATCCATCGGGCATACTTATGGTTCATCATTCGGTGAGTTAGAAAATATCACATGGGGTTGATAATTACAATGACTGTAGTGGTCACGAGGATGATGTAGTACTAGGACTAGGGATTTTTTTCCTTATGGCTCATACCTCAAACCAAGCCCAACTCAATTCTTTCTTATGTAATAAATTATGTGCTCTTTTTTTCTAGTCTGTCTTGTACTAGCACCCTGACGATGGCTATATCTGAAGTAGATAAATATAAGGTGTAGTCTTTGTCATAATTAGGTGGGCTGATCAAGGGGGTTGAAGGCAAGGTGTTTTTTAGTGCCTTAATTGAATTTTGAGCCTGATCATCCCATTTTAAAGTAATGTCCCAACGGAGAAGACACAAGAGGCCCTGCATGCAAGTGGCATAGTCGGGGACAAAGCGCCGTAAGAATTTGGCCTTACCATGCAGACTTTTAAGTTTCTTTAATGTTTTGGGTGGTGGTACCTCTTTGATTACCTGGACCTTGAGGGGGTTGATTATGATTCCTTGCTGGTATACTATGAATCCTAATGGTCTGCTTGCATTAACACATAAGACACACTTGAGAGGGTTGTATTTTCGGCATCGTTGAAACACCAGACACAATATTCCAAATGGTCAGCTCACTTCTTAGATCATACTATGAGGTCGTCCAAATATGCCAGGATGAGGTGAGCCAGGTCATGGAAGATATAGTTCATGGCTCACTAAAAAGTGGCACCAACATTTTTAAGGCTGAATGGCATAACTTGGTATGAAAATGTGCCCCAAGGGGTATTGAATGTAGTATTGTACTAATCTGTATGTTGGATCTGAATTTTATTGTACCTCGAGAATCCATCCATGAAGGATAAGGCCTCATGACCGACACAAGCATCAATGAATTGGTCAATGAATGGAGTGGGATAGTTGATTTTGGGAAAAGCCTTTTTGAGGTCTCGAAAACCAGTACAGACTTGAATGGTGCCCTATTTTTTCATGACGGGTACAGGGTTGGAAACCCAAGATGTGTAAGAAATTGGTGGACGGGTGAGATTTCGGACCACATGTCAGTATGATGCTCCATGATGGTGGGGCTTAAACCTGGAATTTACAAATAATCCCATGTGAATATGTCCCTATAATCATGTAATAGGGTTGTGTATGCGACTACTTCTGGAGAGCATGCTTCCCCCAGCAATATTTCCTCGGTTTTTCCTAGTTTTTTTGAAATATTTACCTTAATGGTAGGTGAAATGTTTGACATATTTCCTTCCTCAAACACATCAGGCGCTGGGATAGGGTTCTTGAACCAATATAATTTTCGTTATGGTAAGAAATATTTTGATTCAATAGCATAAATATGATGGGTTTTTATGTTGCTAGGCATGAATGTTTTTTTGGAAGAAAAAATGAGCGGTGATGCATAACATCCCATGAACAATATGGCTCTGTCATGGCCTATGATATATCCTGATCAGAGTGAAACAAGATGTCTAAGGGGGATTTGTTTTGTGTGAGGCCGTGAGGAATAGGTTCAGGCCTAGTAAAGCTAGTCGAAAAAAATGAATATGATTCTGTGGTTGATACTGTGGAACCAAATGAGGTTGACAAGGCACAGATGAGGTGGGTCTACATCGTCAAAGGTATTACTATTGTTGTGATAGTTATAACAGTCTTGACATAAAGAAATTATGAGAAAACATAATGATTCATGGTTCCCACGGATGATGCGATGAACTGTATATGGTGTTATGTCTCGTCAACATTAGATGGCGAAATAATTTTTGCGATGTTTGTTTTGTTTTTAGCCAAAGGAGATTCATGCTCTCTTGGTGGCGTACGAGGGGAGGGGTACATGTATCTTAATTTATTTGAATATTTTGATGGATGCATAGGTGCCAAAATGTTTGGGACATAGGGCATGCCTCTGTCTCATGGTCATGGCTCGTGCATATGTTGCACAAAGTAAAAGTACTTAACGAGTAGATGGTGTGTGACCCAGTAATACTCTCCATGACAGACGTTGATGTTTGGGAATAGTTGTGCATTGGTGCATTTATGTGATGCTTCCACCTCCAAGTTTTCGGTATTGGATGGTATGGATTCTTTGGGAAGATTTGAATCAATGCCGCTCTAGCCGCTCTTAACCTTGACATGTATTGAAAATTGTTTGTGTGGTGAAATTGCAAGAAAATATGACAATAGAAGTGTGTGATATTCTCTTGATTAGAGAGGTGAAAGTTGGTTATGGGGGTTCCTATGTGAAGAATGTTAGTGAACTTATCAAGTTACCAAAATTGGTTGACCATGTGGTCATTTTTATCACATAGGGCACATGAGATGTTTGATTGGCTTCTTAACTTGTTGGGGCAATCGGTCACCTTCGAATTTCTAGGTGGTTGGTGATAATGGTGAGAAGGCATCATTGCTACTGACTGCCTATGTTGTGGTAACTCAAAAGTGACTGCATCCAGATTATTGGTGACAAATGAGCGCATGATTTCTAGCATTAGCCGAAATCAGGGTACGTAGGGACAATGTCGAGCGTGGTGGTTATATTGGAAAATTAGACAAGATTTTCACTCTTTTGTTTCCAATCCCTTTGGACCACCTGGGTGATTGGGTACCATTTTCAGAATGATACTAAATCTTAGCACTTAGTGATTGAATGGTCATGTTCATCACACAATATGTAGGCTGGGACTCGGCGTGGAGGGGGGTTGGGGGTGGGAAGCTGCGCTTTTGGTGGACACCTCACTTCAGATATGCAGAGTGATGAGCCTCAGTATTGCGAAAGGAATGCTACAAATCCAAAGTCTAACAGCTTTAATTATCACCCCAAGGTCATGATTTTATCCTGAGATACAAAAACCAAGGTTTGGGAGGAAATTTGGTTGAGTTTGCACGTGCTACAAGAGTGCTACATGATGTTCTGTTTTTGTTATAGGAAGTTCTATTTTGGAAATAACTCACCGAATGACTAAGTAAATCAAATGAAAATGGCATGGGACTAATTATTATATAAATTATGATGTGTTATGTCTCCATTACAATTGGAATCACTCCAAAATACCCCTGTTCACATGTGCTAAAAAATAACATAAAAATACTACTATAAAATATGGAAATTCAAGAACTAGTAAACTAGTTAATCTATCAAATGCCTAAACTAATCAAATGAAAATACAATGGGGTAATTTTTTTTATTAAATTTAACATTATTATGACCCAATTCAAGTGGAATAAATTCAAATGAATCTCATTAACCCATTCTAAAAAATAGCATAAATTTACTACTATTTCACTACAAGGCATTTCCAGAAATCTTATAGTCATGAACTAGTAACCAAATCCTAGTAGCTTAATGATTAAGATGAATTTCCATAGTTATTCCAAGGATGTATAATTATTTTTAACCTATAAAAATCCTAAAAAATAAATCACTTCAATCATTTAACTCAATCCTACAACAAGAAAAGAAACAGTACTAAATACAGAAATATGAAAAACATAAATGAGATATGCATGTGAATAAGAAGTGAAAAGAACATAAAGAAATTGTGCAAGAGGGCTCTGAGGCTCCTGGGATGGCCAAGACCAAGGAGGAATTAGAGCCCTATGGAATAAACCAAGCCTTAGAAGCTAAAAATGACACCACTATTCAGTATTGAAAAAATCCAAGTACATCCCTGCAAGAAAAGAAAGTGGAACTGCTAAAAAGAAAGTTTTCTCCACAATAAAACTAAAGAATACATCCCCCTAGAGAAAAATTTGACTTGGTACTTTAAAAAATGGCGAGGAAGAATTCCCCTTGAAAGGAGGAAGCTTTCCCCTTCAAAACCCCTCAAATAGTGGATCTGGTTCCCAACATTAGGAGTTTGCGGTAAATGACAGGGAACAAATTCCTAGATTTTCTTAATCATCAGAGTTCCAGTTTATCTCAATAATTTCATGATATTTTGCTCATTTAATTTCCAACCTTGATCCTCCAGTAGTAGCGAGAAAGTCCCTAAATTATCTCCTTCTTCAAATCTTCATAATCTGCCCAATATTCTCACAATATTCTACAAAAATAATTAATATTAGGCACAAATATGCAACTATATCTAAACCTTCCTGATGAAAATATTTAAGCTAAAAATATGTCATATAATGCAGAATAGAGAGGTTTAGTGTGCTGGAGGATGGCTATATGGGTCTTAATGTATGTCTAATTTAGAGGCCCACCATACCCCCCTGCTGAAAGTGTTGCTCATCCTCTGAGCAATTTAGTAACCTAATTATGCCTCATTCATGGAACTTGTGGCCTCTCTCTTGTAAATTACTCAGTCATTTATCTTAATAATCTTGGTTGTAGGTTCGTCAAGGACAAGCAAAAAAGTGTAGTTGTTGTTTTAGTGATTATTTAGAATTATTTCAAGAACAAAAACACAAATTTCCTCTTTTAAAGTGAACTCTATTGGCTTGTAGGTCCATGAAATTCACACCCTCTCCCTTGACACCTTCATTACATTTTCACTCATTTTTACAAATATGTTTGTGCATAGAAAAATCAGAGTGTTTCTAGAGACCATTAGCCTACCCTTTTCCCCTTTGTGCAAGATTAGTTCTTAAATAATTTTCAGTTTGGAAATGTCTTCCACATCCTTTTCCAACCTCCTGCTACCCTTTTCCATGATTCGACACCTATGAACCCCTAAAAAAAACGTAAGATGTGATCCTGTAGTAACTCAGAGCATCATGTAGTAGACTTGTAGCAGACCTATAGCATCTCTATTTTTTTCCTGTAGTGGCCCTATTTTTCCTACAGCAGCGATGTTTCTCATGTAGCATCCATGCATGATCTTGTATCACCTGCAAATAAACTCTATTTCTATTCTGTATCACCCTATATAACCCCTGGTAGCATCTAGCTTGACCTTTGATGCCTTAATGAACATCTCTATCTATTTTAGTAATCAGCTTCAATACATCTAAAGTTGATCCTTGTTTTTTTATTTTATTTTATTTCCTTCTTTGTTAGTGGGCTCGGTGCGCTTGGTGATCTGGTCCAATTTCCTCGTAATTATAACTTTCCTTCATTTGGCTTTTCCACATTGCATGAGTGAGGGAGTTAGTTGCGCTTGACTGGGTGAGGGTGGCTGAGACTACTGACCCATCCTTAGCTTATAAAACCTCATCTCTAATGCATTAACAACATATTGCTAACCATAACACGGTCACGAGAAGAGTTAAAGGATATTTCATTCCTGTACCTACCTATGATTTCGATTTTCTGGAGATATTTGCATGCTGGAGCTGGAGTTTGGTGATAGCCATGGATATGTTTCTCTTTCTATGTTTTTTTCATGTATTTTCTAAGTGAGCTGCTTAAATTTTTAATTTTTTTTATTTTCTTCTTGCAGGTGTTGAATGGAGGTCCTCAGGTGCCTTTGCGGGTGTGTTAATCCTCCTGGAGTTTTTTGGTTGTCCTTTGAAGCCATTTCCATCAACTTATCCTTAGATTTTGATCATGTTGTGCCATGTACAGGTTTGCTACATGAAACTTTTCAAGTTCCTCTAGCAGTCTCTTCTCTGCTTCTTGGGGGCTCCAGATTTCTTATAGATGAAGGGGAATGGTGCATGGAGGTTAGGGATGGAATTATGGAGTGATTGGAGTGATGGATATGTGAGTTAAGAGGTCCCATTTGAAGGGATAGGTGATATAACTGCTAGTGGCGAAACATAGGGTTTAGAGAGTGAATCCTTGTGCATGGAATGAAGTGAGGTTTAGGAGTGGTAGGTATAGGAAAAAAAATAAATTCTAACGCTATTTTTGAATTGTAGAAGACCTTGAGAGAACTAATTTTCTCGCAGATAAGTTTCCTGTAGCAGTTATAGGGTTTCTTGTAGCACTACAAGAACCCTGTAGCAGTTCAGGACAACCCCTTGTAGTAGACTTATTTTAGCCATAGATCTCAAACTGTAGACTATATTGACCTGGAATTTTCTGAGCATGTTACCATCATCCTTATGCACCTCCCCATAAAACATATCAGCCATTGGATGCATGAATGTCGTGAAAAATTAAAAAAAGATGTAGGTGATGGAGGTTTATTTCTCACAAAATGTGCACCAGCAATTGTTGAAATTGCTTGAGCATGTTACAATCATATATATGCATCTCCCCATGAAAAAAATTGGTAAATGGATGCACATTTGAGATATAATAAAAAAACATTTATGCTAAAAACCAAGACTTCCTCTAAAAAAAACAAGGTTTCCTGTAGCATTTTAGGACAACGAGGAAAATGAATGAGAAAATGTTGGAAATGATGGGTGGATGTTGGAAATGGATGAGGGTGATGGATTTTCATGACCTTAGTCCTTTTGGAGCACATGAGAAAAGGAGGAGGAAGTCCAAGTTTGAATTCATTTGACTAATGTTTTGACCATTTCTTTTGGTGCCAACCTTTTTTTTTTGCTTGCAAAGCCTTGGAGAGAATCTGCATTCATTAGAGAGAGATAAATGGAGAAAATAAATTTTTTTGGTTCTCATTTTTTCACTTTTTTCTTTTTTATTCAGGCCTACTAGTTGCCTCAATGAGGTTTTGAACTAGTAGGTGTGCCTAGGCACCTCAAATAAGGTTTTCACCTAGGGAATACTCTTAGTCTATGATTTTGATGTCTTCTCTCCATAAAGCACGACCCATGAATCTTTGATCTCCTGATTTGAATCTTCTTCTTCTGGATGTTGTCATTCAATGACATAAAGAGAATATATTTCTTGCAATACCTTTTTTGAACTAATATGAATACCATTTAGATTAAGAGGATATGTTTGGAAGTGTTGTACCTCAAGATTGTAAGTAGGCTGAGTTACTTCTTTGTATTGGTTTGGAAATGGTGGTACAGGTAGTTGAGTGGGAGTGGATATATGATATGGATGTGGTTGTGGTGGAGGTGCATGGTAGGGATAGCATGGAGTTGGGTATGGAGGATATTGAGGAAAATACTGAGGGATTTTAATTGATGAAACATCGCATGAAATAAAACATAGATCAGAGGCGATGGATGTGGGGACAATGAAAACCGTGATGGTTGCTTCGACATATTTGACACGTATGTATTCTGTGCTGAGATAAGTTGGTTTGGGAAATGTGTGGAATTGGGTACCAATGGTTGAACACCCTTAATTCGAGGCAGTCTATGATCATGTAATCAAGTTCATCGCACAATGCACAAACTGGGGTTTGATGAGTACGAGCATGAAGAAGGCTTTTCTCGTATGTACAAGATTGTTTTGGCCCATAATCTTCAATTTTCATGGAAGCTATAGAGGGATCCTCCTCATTGTATTGATCTAGGGCTTGCAGCGCATCCCCATATCAAGGCATCTCCATTCAATGGTGGGTGTAATGCCTGTATTCGTCGCATATGGAACACACATGGTTGGTGTGTAATGATTTCCCTTGAGTATTTGTGACATTTTCCTTTTTATGGGTGGTTGATGTTGCGCCATTTCTTTTGGTATGTAGAAGAGACTTTAGCTCATCTAGTTCCAAGAAAATGTTAGTAGGTTGGCATACGATATTGCACAATGCACAAGGTTGTAATGCCCTATCAATCCCAGGGGTGTTGAAATTTTTCCATTTCTTGTTATCCCTTGCGGTAGTGCTAGCCAATGTCGCTATAGGGGCTTCTTTGGCTATTATGGCCTCCTGGGGGTTAATAGGAGTTATGTCTGCAGAGGTAATACCTAGGCTCCCTAACACGTTTGGAGGATCCAAATACAATAATGGTATTGCGAACGACATATTTGGCAATGTAAGTGTTTATGTTTGTGAATTTAATTGTCTTAAATTGATTACATAAATTATCGACTGGAGTTGGTAAACTTGTGAAGTTCAAGTGAAAAATATATGCTAGAAGGCCTTTTTTAATTCAATTTATTAGTGTGATGATTGGATTTGTAGAGATTACTTCTAAGGATTTTTTTATTCTTTATGATCCTAATGAAATTGATAAATTACAACTAAGTTATAAATATCAACTCTGCAAAAATCAACTAATTTCTAAAAATCAATTAAGTTTCTATTGTGCAAAAAATGAAAAAAAAATATTTCTCTATCTTATGAAGAAATATGAACTAGTTTATTTTTTAGTACATAAAAGAATTCTTATTCTAACAGTCTTGTGTATAAAGATAAATTCAAATTCTAGAAAATGAAACTTTATATGTTTTTATGTTTTTGAAATGAAAATAAGTAGATCACTATTGATTTTGAAAGAAATCACTCACGAACTGAAAAACAAGTCACTCTTAAGCTACAAGAGAATCATTCACTCATCATTGAATAGAAATCACTCATGCTTTGCAAAGTGGAAAATAAAATTCTCAATGCTTCTTGAAATAAATCATGCATGAACTTGAGGAACTATCCTAGAACAAACTATTGTTGCTTATGAATTACTCTATAATTTTAACAATGCGAAAGGGAAATGAATCTATATCCAATGACAAAGGGAAAATACGTAAATTTCTACTTCGAATGGAAATGTATCTAATTTTGAAAAAAACTACGGAAATTGACAAAATGAAAGCAAGAACTTGAGCTACATCAAATGATAAAGTGAAAGCATGAAAATAACTACATTAAAAACATAAAATGCAAAACCTTCACCATTTGTAGGGACCCTCCACAAACAAGTGGTATCAAAGCTTCACACGAATAGTCAGCTATGCATCAAATCTTCAAGGAAATTCTCCATTAAAAATAATGTAAAACAGAATTTTAACAATTCAATGTATGCTTCAGAAAATTAACATTTTCTCTTTGTTTCAATGGAGTGTATATATAGGGGATACAATGTAGCTTCATGGAGATTCATATGGATAGAGATGATAACTGAATGGACACCTAGTTTCCATGAATCTGATGAAGCGTAGTCCATTCCAACCCTTGTGTTCTTGACTGGGCATTTATTGACACATGGGTGCATTGTTTTCTCACACAAGTGCAAAATAAGGCTCCAAAGAACCTGAAATATTTCCAAAATGGTAACGAATTCGGGAAAACTGCTCATCTATTAACTTAATTGGGCCTGTTTTGAACACAACCCATGTTTTTTTTTTGCGAGATTCACTTTAGTTTGATCAGAAAACGTATATGAATTTCATTGGTAAAAAATGTTGGGATTTTCCCTTGATCTTTGCCTAAAGGTCACATGTGCGAGCTAGGTAGAATTTGACCAACAACAATCCATAATGGAGTTTCTAGAAACAATGTTCATGTGTTGAATTTCATTATAGAGTGGTGCGACTACCTCAACCATGGAGGTAACTACAGGAACTTGAAAAATCTGCAACCACTTGAACTTGCTAAACTAAAATTAGTTAAAACCATGCAAAATTATTCTTAATATACTAAAAATAAAGGAAAAAAATATTAATTAACCACTTGGACTTATAGAGACACATTTTGAAGAATTATGGTAAAATTGCTGGCAAGTGAGTGAAATAGTACAATGGATGGTTGGAAATAATGGCTTAATGAATGACAAAGGCAAGTGAAAATGATGACAAATCAACAACCCAACATCTCCCCCACACTAAGATATTTGCATGTCCTAATTAAAATGAAAGGAACCAACAAAAAAAGATCAACATATCTGCTCCAGAATGTATCTTTGTGAACAACTTGATTTTCTTTGAACAATTGTTTGTTTTGAGAGGAATAATGTCTTGATTGTTGGCTTATTTGAAGGAATGAGATTAGTCTCAGCTGCTGAAGTAGTCTTTCTTCAATCCTTACTTGAACAATCAACAAGAGAATGTGTCATGAAATATCATCTTAGAATCAAGGAACAAATTTTTAGTGAGCATCCCTCTAATGAATTTCTCCAATATTCTTAAACCATTCCAATGTCTCGTCTTCAAAGGTCAATGCAAGAATCATCATGCTAACCTCATGGAAAACATGAAAATATTTTAGAACTCTATCAAATGATGCAATATCCTATGAAATGACTTACAATATGACTAAGAAATCCATCATGCCATATCTTAAGTCTTCAAAAGAATGGGTTGATCAAGACTTGGTCTTCAAGATTTATTTCTTGATTACTTTATTCTCCAAGGGCTTCTTCAACGTGTTGTTCATCCACATGCTCTTCATTTTCATTACCTATTTTACCTTTTTGTTAGGTGTTAGTATGAATCCTTTGTCGAAGTGTACGAAAAAGGACCACTTTATCTACGCATAACTAATAGCCCTAACAACAAAAGTGGCTGCCAATATCTTCAGATCTGCGGTTAGTTGAACAAGAAAAGAGCTGCAAAAAACCAGATCTATGCATGGAAAGACATTAAGCAGTAAAAACAAGGGTTTGCTCCATATACCAATAAACAAGACAAGAACAATTTTTAAAAGAATTTTTGTATTAATTGGGCACCTGGGAGGAAAACAAGAAGGCGTATCCAATTCTCCTCAGTGGGATGGGTTCTTGGAAGTCCTCAGCACTTCAGATCTAAGATTTCTCTCTCTTGTTGGTGTAGAAAACCCAATGCAAAGAAAAGAGCTCAATGGGAGCTCACACAACAAATGATGGAAAAATGTGACCAAGTGTATAGATCCAGAGTGATCTAATAGGCAACAAAAGGTGAAGAATGGTAGGAAAACCCCTCCTATTTATAACAAAATATTGGGTCATTCTAGATCTTGGTGCATGATTAAAATAATGTTAACCAAATCTAGATCCACCTTTTATGGAATATTTTATTATATTTGTTGGAGGGAAAATGTATTTGACTTGGGTCAAATCCCTTGATTAGTCAAAAATAAATAAATAAATGATTTATTTATCTTTTTAAGGAAGCGGTTAGAAGATAATCAAATAAATAATGATTTATTTAACTATTTAAGGAAGTGGTTGAAAGATAATTAAATAAATAATGATTTATTTAATTATTTGTGGGTGATTTGGCCATATTTAACAAGGAATATTATCTAAATAAGGTTTAAATAATTATTCCTAGAAAATAATAAGATAAATAAAGGTTTATCTAATTAATTTCTTTTGATTTTGGGTTAAAAATGACTGGGAATAATAATTAAATTATGGTTTAATTAATTATTCCATGAGGAAAATCAAACAAATATAGGTTTGTTTAATATTTCCTTTTTGGGGTTTCCTGTTTTAACATAGTGAAGGCAATTTTACTTAGGGTAAAATTGGTCTTACATGGTGTACTTGGGATCATCTAATGATAATAGGTTAGATGACCAAAAAATGGTGTAACATTAGGGACCCACAAATTCTACACAAATGATAGCCATATTACCCTTCTAAAACTTTGATTTTATGTATATGAAGCAAGGGGCTATTGTATTTTGACAAATGCATGCTTATACTTTGTTTTTACTATTATCTCATAGCCATGTTCTCTATAACTTATCTGAAAGGACCTTCGCACATGAAAAGAGATTTGCACCATGTTGATTTGAAGTTGGTGAAAAAGTGCTTAAGGGGGTGAAATTATTCTCATGCATTTAATTATGCATTTTATGAGCCCTTATTAAACCCATGCATTATTGATATAAATGATTAATATTTGTGAGAGAAAATTTGTCTCACATATTATTCATTTAATGTAAGTAGGGAAATTAGTTTTTATGTGCGAATCCACCTCACACCAATTCTCTATTTTTTCTCAATTGTAGGTTGAGAGAATCAAGGGCATGGTTGAAGAGTCTTTAGGTGGTTTTGAGACTTTTCCCAAATATGATCCTGAGATTGTTGGAGATCCTACTTTCAAGGATCTTGTCTTTCCTTCCTTGTAATTAGGCCCTACAATTGTGGGTCTTGTAATTAACGCTCTTTGTTGGAGAGTGGGTGAGGGAAAACTATATATATATATATATATATATATATATATATTCCTTATTTTAGCCTTGAGAGGGGGGGAAGAAAGGAGAGAATGCTTAGCTATTGAGAGCCATAGTGCTTAGCTAAATCTCAGCCATAGAGCTTGAATGTAAGAAAGTTTGGAGAGTTTACTTTGAAGAAGGAATATAGAAGATCTGCATTCCAATTGAATAAGATCTGGAGATGTAGCCCTAAAGAGATGGAGGGGTGAACTCTGTTACCAATTGGTTGTCTCTCTCTTACTTACATGCATGTGCTTCTTGATATGTTAATTTCATTTACTTCTATTTATGTTTTTATGCACTATAATAGATGGACTGACATGTTCATTTGAACCTGTATAAGCCATAGTCAATTAAAAGATATTCAAACCATCAATGATGGTTAGAGTAGTACTCGACCCATGATTGGATTAAGTGGTATCAGAGAAGGTGACTGCTTGTAGGATGGGCAGAGGAGTGAAGCACGCTGAAAGAATGCAAGAGTTGCAAGAGATAAATGACAACATTCAAGCCGACAATGCAGAATTGTGAAGACCATTGTAGGTAGCTGAAAAGGATAAGCAGGAGCTTCAAGAGATGCTATGAGCCAAAGAGGAGTTATTTTCTAAGTTGCAGAAGGTTGAGACGATGAAGGTTGCATCTCATGCAACTTGTAAAAGAGCACGTGAAGAAGGAGGCTCCATCCACCATTCGAAAATCACACTTACAAGAATAAAGTGATTGGTGCCAGTTTGGTAAGCAGTTCATGATGTTTCTGTAGGTTATATTTCTTCTCTTTTGAAAAATTTCAAGTTTTATGGCAGCAATTATCCCCCTTTTGATGGAAAATTTTCAAAATCATTCCGACTCGGAATAAAAAAATAACGGCACCATTGCGAAGAGCTTGATGTAGAAATTATACAAGATGCATGTATATTACCGGACTCCCCTGATCTAAAAAAACAATCTTATGTTAAATACAGAATCCTTCCACTTAATTCTTTGCAGAAATTAAATTGCCAATTGCAAACACATGTGAAGCAAATCAATCACACATAAACACAATTTTTTAACGGGAAATCTTAAAGCTAAAAACCCCAACTATAATATATTATGTATATCAATGGAACATGTAACAATCTCATACAAAGCTTAGTACATCAAGCTCTCAGTAAAATCAACAATCGTCACACACTGTCATGCAGAAATTTGCATATCTATGCACCAATTTCTTACCTCCACTACGCAATCCCTGCTGAAGAATACCCCTGAATGAATTTGATCTTGCCTTGCCTTGACTGTGCAATCCTCATTGGCATCTCCAACGTGTGTTAGATGCATTGAATGCATCACTATAGTTACAAAAGATAGTCCATCTCACCCTTTCACTTATCTCTCCACTGGGTCTCCATTGGAACTGACATGGAAGTAGTTAATTGTTGTATTTGTTCAATTTCAAGTAGTTTTCTAGCGTAAATTAATTGAGGAAATATCTTTATATTTGTATCTCACTAGTGTATCTTCAGTTAGAACTAGATACAACTAGCACAACTGAGTTTAACTCACTTAACCGAGTTAAACTAAATAATAGCTCACATAACTACTCTTCCAACTCTATCACAACTTGCAACTATCAGTTATAACTAACTCCTCCATGCATGAGTCACCAACCACCCTAGGAATTGCGTAATTCCTTTAGCCCACTGATGTGCCACACTTGTTCACTAAAATAAAGTGCTCCAAGAGAATAAGTTGATATTTAGAGTCTGATTATTATTAAGGGCTAATAATAATCAATATGCATCTATTTTTAGATTAGCGATCTATAAATAGACTTCACCCAATCTTCTAAAAATTAGAAATTCATCCAAAGATAGAATTTTCTCAACCATCTAGAATCAGCATCCTGCTAACTTTAGAATATGCTCACCATTCTAAAAATAGACATACACCTAAAAATAGCCTGCGGGCCCCACTTAGTGAAGGTGCTTAATTTTCACTAAGCTCATCATCTTGTTGAATCTCAACACTCCCTCTCAACAAGATAGGGATTATCCTTCACCCCAATCCTGCCTCTATGGTATTCAAATTTTCTCCTGGTGATTACTCTCGGTCGTAATATCTGATCCTCGATCTTCCATAGAAATGCAATCACAATATGATCTTTTGTCATATTACAATCTCCTCCGGGTACATGCCTATATCTATATGCTTAGATCTATCATGAAACACATGATTAATCGAGAGTTTAATGCAACTATGATTATCACAATGAATCATTGCAGGATCTAAATGAGAACCAAACAAACCAACTAGGATCTTCCTCATCTAGATAGCCTCACATGTAGCTTGATTTTCTGCCATGTATTCCGCTTTTGCTGAATTGAGTGCCATGGATCTTTGTTTCCTACTGTACCAAGAAACTGTTGTAGATGCGATATTGAAAACCCCTCTTGATGTGATCTTTTTGTCTGTTGGGTTGCTTGCCTAATTTACATCCGTGAAGCCATGAGACTTCACCTCATTTGTCTATCGGTACCATAAGCCATACTCAAATGTGCCCCTGAGATATCTTAGGGCATGCTTTCCTACCTTCCAAAATAGCTTGGTAGTCTTAACCATTGCTTAACTAAGTTGGTTCACCGCATAGCATATGTCCGGTCTTTTATTAACTAAATACATGAACGAACCCACTAATTGTCAATAGATAGTAGCATCCACTACCTCTGCCGATGTAGCATCCTATTTCCTTCAATTTCCTGGAAGAGGAGTATCCATGGGCTTGTAGTCCTCCATGTGAAACTTACCAAGTATCTCCCGAGCATACTTGCCATGAGACACAAACAATTCACCTTCTTGCTGCCATATTTCCAATCCAAGGAAATAATGAAGGAGGCCTAAATCCTTCATCTCAAACTCCTTTGCAAGATTTTCCTTGCATGATTTTATCAACTACTCATCACCCATTAGTATTAAATCATCAACATAAATAAAAATGATTAAAATATTACCCTCCACCACAATTTGGTACAGGTTTTCATCTTCCTCACTCTTGGTGAAGCCAAGTCTAGTGAAATAGTTGCCGATCCATGTGTACCAAGCATGGGGTGCTTGCTTCAGCCCATATAGTGATTTTTTGAGTCTGCACACATGCGACTCATTGCTGAAGATCTCAAATCCTTTAGGTTGCTCAATGTACACTTATTCCTCAATGATCCCATTAAGGAACACAATCTTCACATCCATCTGATGAATGTGCCAACCCATCTACGCTGAGAGAGCAAGGATGGTCCTTATGGAAGAATACTGTGTGACAGGTGCAAAGGTTTCTTCATAATCAATCCCCTTGATCTGTGAGAAGCCTCGAGCAACAAATATTGCCTTATAATTCTCGACGCTCCCATCAATAGCTTCATTTACCTTGTAGGTCCATCTTTAACCTACCACTAATTTACCAACTGGCCTTGGAACAATATCCTATGTATTTTTTCTAATAATGGAGTCATACTCCTCCACCATGGTATCTACCCATGTGGGCTCCTACGCTGCTTCCTCAAAGGAAGATGGCTCTGTCACGATACACTTTCTCATGAGAGCCATGTATCCAGTGAATCGGTCAGGTGATTTTCTCTGACTGCGTTATGAAGTAGGGACTCCTACATTTTGTGCCGCATCAGTCTTCAATCTCTCAACGTCTGTGGTACGCCTTCTTCCTGTTCTGATGTTTGGCTCTACGTGAGTGGACTCCTCCACTCCATGATCCTCCTCCTGTGGTTGATCCACATCTTGAGGCTCATCTTTGGGAACCAGAAGTTCCTCCTATGCATGCAAGTGTAGATCCCTCTCAAGCGACAACTTCATGGCTTTCTCCTCATTGAATTTTATATCCCGTCGCACCACACTCATCCGACTGTTTGGAAAATACACACAATAATTATGGGGTGTTTTTGTGTACCCCACAAATATCCCAACTTCTATAGTTGGCTCCAGATTCTTCCTGGCATCCTTGGTCACATGAATGTAAACAGATGAGCCAAAAATATTTAAATGAGAAATATCTAGCTTCTTACTAGAAAACGCCTCTTCATGTGTACTCATGCCAAGTACTCTATGAGGACAACGGTTTTTTACATAGACCGCAGTGTTGCATGCCTCAGCCCAAAAGTAACAATGTTACCGATGAAATAGGTAACCACAATGTTACCTACTTTTTTATAGCAACCAAAGCACCCGATTTTTTGAAAAGTGTGATGCAAAGAATCACCTAGTTTCTTTTTGGTGCACATTTTTGACACTCTAAATTTTTTTATTTATAAAGTAATATGAATAATTGTTTTAAAATGTTAGTGATTTTCATGCTAATTTTGAAACGTATTGATACTGCATCAACTTTTTTTTTTTAGAGCAGTGATTTTCATGCTAATTTTGAAACGTATTGATGCTGCATCAACCTTTTTTTTTAAGAGTGGTGATTTTCATGTTGGTAATAAAACACAAACTTAGATAAAAAAATATATATAAAAACAATAAAAAAACCAATAAAAATGTTAAAAAAAAAAATAGCTCATAAAAATAAAAAATTTAAACAAAAATAAATTAAAAAAACAAAAATATTTCAAAATTATATCAAAGGAAATGACAAAATTTGAAGAAAAAAAACACATAATTTAAAGAAAAAAAACAAAAATTGACCCCAAAAAAAAAAAAAAAATCAAAAACATTTTTTTCTAACTTATTAAAAAAACAAAATATTAAAATATATATATATATATATATATATATATATATATATATATATATATTAAAAATATATATATATATTTTAAAAAAAAATTTAAATAGTTAAAATTAGAAAATTAAAATTTAGAAAAAATAAATAAAAATAAAAAAAAATTTAATTTAAAAATTTTAATTAAAAATAATAATAATAATAAGGAAAAAAATACAAATTTTAAAATTTACAAAAAAAACAAATTAAAAAAAAACAATTAAAATTGAAAAATAAAAAATAAAAATAAAAATAAAAAAAACCTATCATTAAAAAACAAGAAAAAAAGAAAAAAAACACGTGCATATAATTAAAAAACAAATATACATAAATTTAGTGTTTTTTTTTTTTTTTAGTGAAACCATTTATAGATTTTAAAAATGAAAAACTAATTAAACGAAAAAATTAAGAAAAACAATTAAATTAAATTAAAATTTAAAAATTTTAATAAATAAATTTTAAATTTAAAATTTAAAAAAATAATTATTCTATAATATTAAATATAAAAAAAAAATTAAACAAATTGAATTAAAAAAATAATTTTAAATTTTTTGAGATTCAAAATTTTTTAAAAAAAATCAAATTAAAATAAAAATATTAAAAATTAAAAAAAAATAAAAAAAATAAATAAATAAATAAAAATAGATGTACATATATATTAAAAATTAAAAAAAAAAAAAATAATAAAATAAAAAAAACGAATTTTATTTTAAATTAAAATATTAAATTAAAAAAAAAATTAATTTTTTGAAACAAAAAAATATTTTTTGAAATTAAAAAAAAAAAATTAAAAATTAAAAAAAATTTAATTTTTTAAAAAAAAAATCAATTAAAAAAAAAAAATTTAAAAAAATATCAATTAAAAATAAATTTGTGGTGGTGGTCCGTCGGCCTGGCCGGGCTACGGCAGGTCACGGCGAAGGCCACTGGAAGCCTACCCGCCTCCGCCCATGCGAGGGGGGCCGATTCCCGCCGGGGGCCGGGAGGCCGGCTGGGCCGCCCCCGTGGTGCCGCCCAGCGGGCGGGCCGCGCCCCACCACCGCCACAAATTTTTTTTTAATTGATTTTTTTTTAATTTGTTTTTTTAATTGTTTTTTTTTTAATATTTTTTTTTAATTGATTTTTTCTTATTTTTTCATTTTTTATTTTTTTTAAATTTCAAAATATAATTTTTTTTTAATTATTTAAAATAAAATTCGTTTTGTTTTAATTTTTTTTTAATTTTATTATTTTTTTGTTTTAAATTTATTATTATTATTATTATTATTATTAATAATTTTTATTAAATTTTGCCCATTTTTTTTATTTAATTGATTTTTTTTTTTTTTTTTAAATTTCATAATTTTTCTTTGTTATTAACTTTTACGTTTAGTTTTTTCATATATTTTATAAAAATTCAATAAATTATATATATATATATATATATATATATATATATATATATATATATATATATATATATATATATATATATATATATATATTTTTAATTTATTTCGATTTAATATTTTTTTTAAATGTTTTACTCTTTTTTTTTTTTTTTATTAATTACATAAAATTTTTATATTTTTTTTCAATTAAAATTGTGTATTTAAAATTAGATTTTTTTTTTTAATGAAACTTAATTTTTTTAAATTAATTTTTTTTTTTAATTTTTTTTTATTTAATTTTTTATTTCTTTTTTTTTTCAATTTTCCATTTTTAATTGATTTTTGAAGTTTTTAAAGTTTTTCATTTAACAATATATATTGTTTTTCTTTTATATTTAAAATTTATTTTTTCTTTCAAAATTTATTTGTTTATTCATTTATTTATTAAAATTTAATATTTTTGTTTTTAAATTTAATTTGTTATTTTAATATTAACTTATTTTTTTTTAATTTAATAAAATTTGATGTATATACCTATTTTAATTTAATTTCATATATATATTTTATCTTTTATAATTTAAATTTAATTTATTTTTTATAGTTTATTTGTTTTTTTAATATATATTGTTTTAAATTCGATATTTTCATTGTATTTTATTTTTATTTTTTATTTTTAATTAATTTTTATTTTTTTTTTCCTTTTAATTTGAATAGTGTTTCTTTTTTTTAATTTTGAATTTTTAAATTTATTAAAATTTAATATATTTCCTTAAATTTAATTATTTGTTTTATTTTTTTTTTCTTTTTTAAAATTTAATAAGCATTTTCTTTTTCTTTTTTAAATTTAATTTCTATATTTTATTTTTTATAATTTCCTTCTTTTTTTAACTTGTTTTTTTTTTTTCAAATTTAATATTTTTATTTTGTTTTTATTTTTATTTTTTAATTTCTATATTTTTTTAAATTTTAATCTTAATTTTTTTTGGTTTATTTTTTATTTTTTTTTCCCTTAAATTTTAGGTTTTTTTAAATGATTGAATTAAAATTTTTACTTTGTTTTTATTTTTATTTTTTTTATCTTCATATATTTTTAAATTTTAAGCTTTTAAATGTTTTTATTTTTTAAATTTAATTTTTTTCTTAAATTTTAGGTTTTTTTTTAATGTTTGAATTTTAAAAATTAAAAAATGTTACTTCTATTTTTAAAAATGCCAAAAGTATGACAATTTTTTTTTTGTTATTCCAGCATCAACTGGTTTTGTTTTGAGGGTGTTTTTTCAATCCTTTTTTCAAGAAACAATTTTGTTTTTACCATAATTTTATAAAATGTTGAAATTTTACCTTAAAAAAAAACGAAGTGCGTTCTGGAAGACACACTTTTTTTTTGGGGGGTGTTTTTTCAATCCTTTTTTCAACAAACAATTTTGTTTTTAGCATAATTTTAGAAAATGTTGAAATTTGACCTTAAAAAAAAACAAGTGCGTTCTGGAAGACACACTTTTTTTTTGGGGGTGTTTTTTCATGTTTTTTGAGAGTTTTTGGGCTAAAGTTCCCGTTTTGAGGTCAGGTTACCTATTTCATCAGTAACAATGTTAAGTGCATCAGTAGGCCCTGGTCATGAAACATAGCTTGTGCAACAGCCACAATCATTCTGTTCTTCCTCTTCACGACCCCATTCTGCTATGGGTTATGAGGCACTATGAGTTCTCTTTAAATTCTTTCTTTGCTACAAAAGTCTTTGAATTCATTCGAGATATATTCACCACCATTATCGCTCCGCAGAGCCTTCACTTGCTTCCCCGACTCCTTCTCCGCCAATGATTTAAACTCATTGAACTTTGAGAATGTTTGATCCTTATTTTGCATGAAGTAGATCCAACATATACGAGAATAGTCATCAAAAAATATAACATAATACCTGTGTTTTGCTATTGAAGCAACCGAGAAAGGTCCACACACATCTGTGTGAATTCTCTCCAGGATCACCAAAGCACAGTTCTCCTTCTCATGAAAGGTGGTCTTCAAAAACTTACCCATAGTACATCCCTTGCACTGATTTCACGACACAAGAGTACCCTTGGGAAGTCCAGTAGAAATCTGTTGCAAAATCTTCAAGGCGCCATGGTGAAGATGGCCCAAACTCCTATGCCATAATTCGCCCTCATCCCGACTCACCACTTCTTCTGCTTTGCCCATCATTGCAGCGTAGCCATCTACCTATAGCTTGTAGATATTCTTAACTCAAATCCCTATCCTCTTGGTTTGACCCATTTTTTTATGTCACATGAAAGCTTTTCCCTCGCTGAAAACAATGTTATAACCTATGTCCTCCAACATCGCAATCGAGACCAAGTTCTTCTTCAGACCTGTAACATGCATAACATCTTTCAACAGAAATTGTTACCTAACTCCCTCTCAAAGGTAATGGTTCCAATGCCAGTCGCACTGTATCTACCATCATTTCCCATCTCTATATGCGTTTGGAGATCTTTCTCCTCCAAGCCACTAAAAAGCTCCTTGTCTCCCGTCATGTGGAAGGAAGCATCACTGTCAAGATACCACACCAATCCCATTGCGCTTGAAACCAAGCATGCGATCAAAGAGAAATCAAGTTCAAATTGTGAGGCAAGGGCCTCACTAGCTGCAGCTCCAACAACCTTCTTGTTCTTCTTTTTCTGTGGGCAGTTAGTGGCGAGATGCCCATGTTCGTGACAGTGAAAACACTTCACCTTGGACAAATCCAGCTTCTTACCTTTAGCCTCAGATTTTGGATGGGATTTCTTTCCCTTCCCTTTCCTTTCTTTGGAATCCAAAGCGCAATTCTCTTTATCATCATTCTTCGGTGAAGATCCATCCCTGGTACTTCGCCTTATCTCCTCCTGCACTAGATCTTACCAAAGTCTCTCCCAATCCGGTAGTTTCTCCCATCTATTGACAGAGTCCTGATAACTATGCCAACTCTTCAATAGCCCAAGGAGAGCCAAGCTCACCAATTCATCATCTGCAAATGTCATTCCCACACTCCCCAAATCATCCCTACATTGGAAAATATTCGTGAGATATTTTGGAATACTGTCGCCCTTCTCCATTTTGATTTTTCTGAGCTTATCTTTTAGTGCCAACTTGCTATGGTCGGTGTTGCTTTGGAAAATATCTGCTAAATCCTTCCACATTTCAAATGGAGTGGATTTCCCGTGAAGGCTTGACACAATATGGTCCTTCACACCTTCCAATAGAATTCTTCTTGTCTTCGCTACTTTCTTTTGCCAGGCGTCAAGTAATGCAGCATCCGTCGAAGTGGGCTTAGGAACATCGCTATCGATGAATTCCTTCATACCATTATCTTCAAGCACTGCCTCCATCCTGTTATTCCAAGCGATGTAGTTGGAGCTGCCTTCAAGTGCATAATCCAACCGCAACCCATTGACATACATTTCAAATAATATTCAACTCTCGCACCAAGAAATTCTTGCAGCATATTCGAATTGTCCAACAGCACAAAACTTAGCACCGCTTCAATATTGCAATCTCTAGTGATCAACACTGCTCCGATACCATGTAGAAATTATAAAATATGCATGTATACTATGGGACTCCCTTGATCTAACAAATTCATCTTATGTTAAATACAAAATCCTTCCACTTAATTCTTTGCAGAAATTAAATCACCAATTGCAAACACATATGAAGAAAATCAATCGCACATAAACATAGTTGTTTAACGGGAAAGCTTAAAGATAAAAACCCCAACTATCATATATTATGTATATCAATGGAACATGTAACAATCTCATACAAAGCTTAGTACATCAAGCTCTCAGTACAATAAACAATCGTCACACAACACTGTTACCGATGAAATAGGTAACCGCACTGTTACCTACTTTTTTTTGGTAGCATAAAAAGCACCCGATTTTGAAAAGTGGTGATGCAGAATCACCCCTTTTTTTTTTGTGCACATTTTTGACACTCTAATAGTTTTATTTATGAAGTATGAATATTTGTTTTAAAATGTTAGTGATTTTCATGCTAATTTTGAAACGTATTGATGCAGCATCAACCTTTTTTTTTTAGAGTGGTGATTTTCATGTTGGTAATAAAGCACAAAACTTAGATAATATATATATATATATATATATATATATAAACAATAAAAAAACCGATAAAAATGATAAAAAAACAAAATTAACTCGTAAAAATAAAAAATTTAAACAAAAGTTAAAAAAAAAATTATTCAAAAATTATCCCAAAAGAAATGACAAAATTTGAAAAAAAAAACAAAAATTAACAAAAAAAATAAAAATACAAAAACATCGAAAACATTTATTTCTAAGTTATTAAAAAAAACCATATAATTAAAAAAAAAAAAAATTAAAAACCATTTAAATTAAAAAATTAAAATTTAGATTAAAAAAAAATACAAAAAAGAAAAAATTAAATTAAAAAAATAATAATAATAAGAAGAAAAAAATACAAATTTTAAAATTAACAAAAAAAACAAATTTAAAAAAAAAAACAAAATTTAAAATTGAAAAAGAAAATTAAAATTAAAAAAGAAAACTATCATTAAAAAACAAAAAAATGAAAAAAACCACATGCAAATAATTAAAAAACAAATATCCAAAAATTTACTCTTTTTTTTTTAATGAAATAATTTATAAAATTTAAAAATGAAAAACTAAATAAACTAAAAGATTAAAAAAAAAAAATTTAAATTAAATCAAAATTTAATAAATTTAATAAATAAATTTTAAATTTTAAAAAATAATTAATGTAAATATTAAATTTAAAAACAAAATTAAAAAAATAAATAAATAAATTTAAAATAAAAAATATGAATTAAAAAAAATAAATTTAAATTTTTTGAATTTAAAAAAAAAAATAAAAAAAATAAAAAAATAAAAAATAAATATTAAAAATTAAAAAATAAAAAATAAAAAAGAATTTTTTGATCGTGCTGGCGCCGCCAATCGGCCTCTTGCCCAGGTGGCGATGGAGGCAGGTCGAAGGGCGGGGAGGCTGCATGCAACTCCTCGCCCGCCCAGCAGCCGGCCTCCACCGCCACCTGGGCGGGAGGTCGGAATCCCGCCCAGTGGCTGGTCGCCACCGCCACCTCGGCGGGAGGGCAATTCCCGGAATCGGCCTCCTACCCAGGTGGCGGCGGAGGCTGGCCGCTGGGCGGGCGGAGGGCTGCATGCAGCCTCCCCGCCCGCACAACGACCGGCCTCCGCCGCCACCTGGGCGGGAGGCCGATTGACGGCGCCACCACAATCATTTTTTTTTTTTAATTTAATTTTTAATATTTTTTTTAAAATTTGATTTAAAAAAAAAAATTTTAATTCAAAAAAATTTAATTTATTTATTTATTTATTTTTTTTTTAAATTTAATTTTTGTATTTGAAATTTAATTTGTTTTGTTTTTTTTTCTAAATTTTGTTAATAATTTTTATTAAATTTTGTATTTTTTTTTTATTTAATTGATTTTTTTTAGTTTTTTCATTTTTTTTTATTATTAAATTTTATGTTTAGTTTTTTCATTTAATTTTTTAAAATTTAATAAATTTTGTTTTTTTTTTAATTTATTTGAATTTAATATATTTTTTTAAATTTTTTATTTTTTATTATTATTTTTTTAATTACATAAAATTATTATATATTTTTTTTATTTCAATTAAAATTGTGTATTTAAAATTAGATTTTTTTTTTAATTAAACTTAATATTTTCAAATTAATTTGTTTTTTATTTTATTTTTTATTTAATATTTTTTTTAATTTTATTTTTTTTCAGTTTTTCATTTTTAATCGATTTTTAAAGTTTTTTAACTTTTTATTTTAGCAATGTTTTTGTTTTGTTTTATTTTTTTCTTTATATTTATTCATTTATTTATTAAAATTTAATATTTTTCTTTTTTAAATTTTATTTGTTATTTTAATATTAACATTTTTTTTTTAAATTTAATAAAATTTAATATATATATTTTTAATTTAAGTTCATATATATATATTTTATTTTTTATAATTTAAATTTTATTTATTTTTTAAATTTTATTTGTTTTTTTAATATATATTTCTTAAAATTTAATATTTTTATTGTATTTTATTTTTCATTTTTTATTTTTAATTAATTTTTCATTTTTTTATTTTTAATTTAAATAATGTATTTTTATTTATTTATTTTTATTTTAAAGTTTTAAATTTATTAAAATTTAATATATTTCTTTAAATTTAATTTTTGATTTTAAAATTAATTTTTGTTTTTTTTTAATTTAATAAACATTTTCTTTTTCTTTTTAAATTTAATTTCTATATTTTATTTTTTATCATTTTTTTTAATTTAATATTTTTATTTTGTTTTTATTTTTATTTTATTTTTATTTCTATATATTTTGAAATTTTAATCTTTAATTTTATTTTTATTTTTTATTTTTTTCTTAAATTTTAGGTTTTTTTTAATGTTTGAATTAAAATTTTTATTTTGTTTTTATTTTTATTTTTTTATTCCTATATATTTTTAAATTTTAAGCTTTAAAATGTTTTTATTTTTAAAATTTATTTTTTTCTTAAATTTTAGGTTTATTTCAATGTTTGAATTTTAAAAATTAAAAAATGTTATTTCTATTTTTAAAAATGTAAAAAATATGACACAATTATTTTTTTGTTATTCCAGCATCAACTGATTTTGTTTTGAAGGTGTTTTTTCAATCCTTTTTTCAAGAAACAATTTTGTTTTTAGCATAATTTTATAAAATGTTGAAATTTGACCTTAAAAAAAAACCAAGTGCATTCTGGAATACACTTTTTTTGTTTTTGGGGTGTTTTTTCATGTTTTTTGAGTCTTTTTGGGCTAGAGTTCCCGTTTTGAGGTCAAGTTACCTATTTCATCGGTAACATTGTTACACATTTTCATGCATAAATTTTCATATCTATGCACCTATTGCTTACCTCCTGACAACCTGCCTCCACTGCGCAATCCCTGCTGAAGAAGACCCCTAAATGAATTCGATATTGCCTTGCCTTGACTGTGCAATCCTCATTGGAATCTCCAATGTCTGTTAGATGCATTGAATGCATCACTATAGTCACAACAAATAGTCCATCTCACCCTTTCACCTATCTCTCCACTGGGTCTCTACTGGAACTGACATGCAAGTAGTTAACTGTTGTATTTGTTCAGTTTAAAGTGAGTCTCTAGTTGTGAATTAATTAAATAATTAATTCACTAAACTCTCACTAGTGTATCTTTAGTTAGAACTAGATACAACTAGCACAACTGAGTTTAACTCACGTAACTGAGTTAAACTAAATAATAGCTCACATAACTACTCTTCCAACTCTGTCACAACTTGCCACTATCAATTATAACTGAGTCCTCGATGCATGAGTCACCAACCACCCTAGGAATTGCGTAATTCCTTCAGCCCACTGATTTTCCAAATCTGTTCACTGAAATAAAGTGCTCCAAGAGAATAAGTTGATATTTATTGTCGGATTATTATTAAGGGCTACTAATAATCGACATGCATCTATTTTTAGATTAGCAATCTATAAATAGACTTCGCCCAATCCTCTAAAAATAGAAATTCATCCAAAGATAGAATTTTCTCAACCATCTAGAATCAACATCCTGCTAACTTTAGAATATGCTCACCATTATAAAAATAGACATACACCTAAAAATATCCTGTGGACCCCACTTAGTGAAGGTGCCTAATTTTCACTAAGCTCATCATCTTTTTGAATATCAACACTTGAGAAGAGGAATCCACTGGCATTTGAATCACGTTAAACAACCTTTGAATGGAAAATTTATTGCGACCTGAAGGATCACTGCACCTTACTGCGCATGTTGTTCCTAGTGTTAATGGTGGTATTCGCTTCTTGCAAAAAATAATAAAGGTCAATTGTAGTTGCAAGATTTCGGGTTCAAGGAGGGGAACTTTGATTTTCATTCAACTGAAGATTACCAGAATGCTTCATCCACTGAGAATTCTTCTTCTATCAATGTTTTCAACACAAAGGTTTTCAGAAGAGCTGTAGAGGAAAGAAATCAGAGAAACAAAAGGCGCCGAGATCGTCCCAACATGATCAGAGTGGGATCAATCATGGGGTTTGAGATGGAAGAGATGGATCCTGGTAACATACTGGAATCCTTCATTTATAATCCTCCGGCTCAGCTAAGGAGATGGGTGTGCTACCAGTTGCTGCTTGGATATCTTCTCCACAAGTATACAACTATCTCGCTTGCCATAATAAGAGTCGTCGTTATTCTCAACAATGATATGGAGGCCGTTTAGGAAGAGTAGTAGGATGTTCCTTCTCACATAGTCCCTCTCATGGGACATTCCAGCCACCGGGGAGGAGTTCTTAGATTCACAATAGGATCAAACTATAACCCTTCGTTGCCCACATAAGCGCAAAACCCCCCAAAAAATCGCAGCCTCAAACGACGAAAGCAGCGGTTAACAACAGAAGAAAATGATGAGAAATGGAATAATAGCTGACACGATGAGCCCCGTAAGGGCTTTGTTGAACGCCATGGTCGATGAGGTACCGTGTTACAAGTGATCTACATTCAAGATGTTCATTCCCGGATGAAGTCTTGCTGTGTTATGTCATTCATCAGACACCAATTCTGGATCAAAAAGTGAAGGGAAATCGTTGATGGACTCTCTAGCCATGGAATATCATGGGCATCGCTAGCAAAAATCATTCATCGAGATCTCCGTTCACCTGATGGGAAATTCTAGTGGAGCCAGAAATTACACAGACGAGAAGGTGAATATTGTGCAGCAAATTTGGTGGTGTCGTTCCACGATTTTATCACCAGAATGCCAATTTTCTGGCACCAAATCCAGGTATTCTTAGTTTAGGCGGCTCCTCGCTCCCCGCCACTCCCACGAAAAGCCACACAAACATCGCCTGAGATTTTCTCAATGCTGTAGTGATGAAACTGAAGGTAGATGAGGTCAACTCGAAGGCTCCTCCCAATTTTATACATCAAAATTAGTGGCAGAAAGACAAAGGTTACAGATTTTCAAGGTATCCTTCCACATGGGAGGTGTCAGAAGGTATTATTCATGATGCACAAATCAATTTAGAAACACCTATATTTTGTTCTCAGACTTTGAAAATAAAGGTCCAGCGAGATTTTGAGGAGCTTCCACCTGCTGTGTTTTTTTCGCTACGTGACTCTTTAATTTTTTTTGCATATTTTGTAATGGGGGGATTGTGAACTGGTTATGTGATGAATTGGGTTCCAACCCCAAATATTTAATTATTTTTATTGAATTGATGGAAGTCTTGCCACATGAGGCATCTAGCTATAAAATAGCAGCCTATCCATGGAAGCATCGTCAATTTCAAAAGGAGTTTGTTTCATTTGTAAATGTTTCTTTTGGTTTGCAGGCTTCGTCAGTGCATATGACTGCAATCCTGCAGAAAATTGGGATGAACAGTAAGAGTTGAAAATCGTTGATGAAAGATGACCACGATATGACAAATTTTAAATATTTTATTTTCTCTAGTGGCATCGTTTAGTAAAAGGGTATTCTTTGGAAAATTTGGAGATGACCTTGTGCATAGAGAGAAACATAGGGGTTTGGCATTCCATTTTCAATACAATTCATTAACAAAAATATGCTCGAAGAAAATCACCTTAGGAATATTCACTGGAATTTTCACAGGGCTTTCCGTAAAAAGTCTTTAAATGTTATAACAGACTCGGAAAAGATGGTAGATGAAGCATTGTGCCTTACAGGGTTTTATTATAGTAAAATAACATCAGTTCTTAAATCTGAGTTGAAGTAGGCAATAGTTGCATAGAAAGTTGGTGTTGCCAAATATTACCCTATGCCAGAGAGCAATAAAACTTGTACAAATATTGAGGATGGTATTTCCATGGACATGTTTTATAATGGGGGATTTAACTTATTTTCACCTTCCAAGTGCACATGTTATTTGGCACATAATATGTCAAAGGGTAGAAGTTTTATTTTTCCCACCATTAGTGCTCTTTGTTTATGTACACATTATGTAAAAGGGGGGGTTATAAAAAATTTTACTTTTCCCTTTGTGCACATATTTGGCACATTAAATTTCTTTGTAATTTCCATGCAAAAGGGCCCTAGTTGCCATCATATTTTGACATCAAAAAATTTGCATGTAAATTGTTGAATGTAATGTAAAAAGGCCATAGTTTCCACCATGAAATACATGATGTAAAGATGATTATGAAGCATTGTAAAAGGCTTGTTTTAGCCACTCTTATGTGAGGGAGAGTGAGAAGTGTATTTTTTCACATCAGCCCTTTTTGGCTTCCTTGTAATCAGGTTGAATGAGGTGAATTTCCTAAGCCATTTTGGCATGTAAACTTGACTAACGAAATCTTGGCAATTGTTGTAAATAGGTATGATTAGCTACAATTTGCAGCTTTAGGCAAATGTGGGATTTTTCATTCCAATTCTAAAGGACTGAGGTGAAGGAATCTTGAAGGGATGTGCCTTTTCAAACATTTGCGTTGTAGCTTTAGGCAGATGCAGACTTTACATCTTGATTCCAAAGTACATCAGATAAAGGAGTCTTGAAGGGATGTGCCTTTTTAGGCATTTGCGTTGCAACCGTTGGAGGTATTGGCTTTGCATCTGGATTCCGAAGTAGATTGGGTGAAGGAGTCGTCAAGGGATTTTTTCACGCATCAGCATTGCAACAGTTGCAGGTGTTGGCATTGCATTATGATTTCGAAGTACGTTAGGTGAAGGAGTCATGTGGGAATGTGAATTTTAGAGACATTTGCATGCAGTTGATGATGGATTGAATCTGATACTTTTGGAGACCAAAAGTTCTTTGTGGGGAGGTGTGATCTGAAAGGACCTTCGCACATGAAAAGAGCTTTGTGCCATGTTGATTTGAAGTTGGTGACAAAGTGCTTAAGGGGGTGAAATTATGCTCATGCATTTAATTATGCATTTTATGAGCCCTTATTAAGCCCATGCATTATTGATATAAATGATTAATATTTGTGAGAGAAAATTTGTCTCGCATATTATTCATTTAATGTAATTAGGGAAATTGGTTTTTATGTGAGAAACCACCTCACACCATTTCTCTATTTTTTCTCAATTGTAGGTTGAGAGAATCAAGGGCATAGTTGAAGAGTCTATAGGTGGTTTTGAGACTTTTCCCAATTATGAGCCTGAGATTGTTGGAGATCCTACTTTCAAGGATCTTGTTTCTCCTTCCTTGTAATTAGGACCTAAAATTATGGGTCTTGAAATTAATTCTCTTTGATGGAGAGTGGGTGAGGGAAAACTATATATATTTCTTATTTGAGACCCGGTAGGGGGAGAATAAAGGAGAGAATGCTTAGCTATTGAGAGCCATAGTGCTTAGCTAATGCTCGGACATAGAGCTTGAATGTAAGAAAGCTTGGAGAGCTTACTTTGAAGAAGGAATATAGAATATATGCATTCCAATTGAAGAATATCCGGAGATGTATCCCCAGAGAGATGGAGGGGTGAACTTCGCTACCAATTGGTTGTCTCTCTCTTACTTACGTGAATGTGCTTCTTGATATGTTAAGTTCATTTAATTATGTTTATGTGTTTATGCACTATAATCGATGGACTAACATGCTCATTTAACCTATATAAGCCATAGTCAATTAAAAAATCTTCACAGTGTCAACGATGGTTAGAGTAGTACATGACCCGTGATCGGATGAGTAACATAGGAAACAATATTGAAGTATTTCATGAACACAAACATAGTAATTTCCATCTTAAAGTTTCCTCCATAATGCCTTTGGAAAAGTAGCTATGAAGATGTCCTTATTAATGATGATAAATATGACCTTTGAAGCAGATAAAACTTTTTCAACCTAAATGGAGGTTTCACAAAATAAAATTTCCCAAGAAAATACCACGACAGCAAAAAGGGCTAAAATGAAAGGATTTTAATTTCATGGATGAAAAAATATTAGAGACCAAGCTTCCCAAGTGGCATTTATGACATCTTAATTTCAATCACATTAAGATTGTATGTTTCAAGACAAAAATCATCTTCATGAGGTATAGTACTCAAGGATTAAGTTTATTTTTTTATTTTTTCCAAAGCACCAATCATGGAAAAAAAATTGCCAAGCTACTTCTCAAATATTGTCCAAAGAATATATTTAGCATGTGATCTAGTTCAATGATGGAAAATATGGTTGATATTATGAGGTGGTTTTGCAAAATGAAAGATATGAAGGCTAATAATGGTTGATGAAAAGTGGTTATTCTTCATATTTTCCTAAATCTTTAATAAACTAAAAAATACCTTATGCAAGTTTTCCCCTCAAGTTTAACTTTTGAAGAAACTGAAATGCTGAATTATAGTTTGTAGATGTTGGAATAAAACCATTCTATTGGTAGATAGATTTCTGAATCTTGGGCTTTTGAAAATTCTGAAAATGACTTTTCATGCCATCCAATGTTGCACAAAAGCATATGCCACGAACTCATTTTAACACCAAATTGAGTGCTTCAAAAGGGAAATGGTGTATTTTTACCTTTTTTACTACCCCATGCCTTCAAAATACCATTTTGATGAAGAAAAGACATTGTTGTGAAAAAATACCAAATCTTGCCTAATCTATCCACAATGGTGAAAAATGGAAATATGCCTTTAAGACTCGCTGAAAAGTCTTTGAAAATTGCACCTTTTTTAAAAAAAAAATTATGCTCGCAATTTTACTCAAATTATCATATTATGAGAAAACCCAAAAGCTCAAAATTTTGTACTCCAATCTCTTCTAATATTTGTGCCAAAAATGCGTCTGGAACAAGATGCTACAACAAAAACATGCTATTACAACAATAGCTGTAGAAACTACAACTTTCCGTAGCTATTGCAAAAAATATCAATTTTTGCAAAAAGTTGTTTTCTCCAAGTTTCAACTGTTGATTTGGATTGTGTATAGCATGATGAAATAGAAACCATGAAACATAAGGCACATTGACTGAAATAGGCCCAAATTTATTGTTTTCCTTGAAAATTAAAATGAATGAAATAGTGTTGTAATGGTGCCATCATGTTATTGTTGAATAAAAAAATATGGACATGCTGCTACAAGAAACCAATAAAATGTATTGCTTCTATTTTTTTTTTATTCCATAAAACCATTAGTCTTCATCAAAGCCAAAATTCATGGTACAATTCTTACCATGCGAATGAATGTGCCGAAGTCGAGCATGGAAAGAAATCATTGTATTACTGATCAATGATCAAAATCGTTAACGAATGCGAGACAACTCATTGATAATGTAAATGAGTGTCAAGGTACCTTAGTGCATCTTGGAAAGGAAAAATGAATGTGTTGAAGTCGAGTCACTTGCAAGATCTAAAAATAAAGAGACATTGTTGTCAACGAGGAGGCTTGCCATTAATATATGGAAGTTCCAAGGAACTCCAAATAATCTCTGATCTTGATCCGAGATAAGGCGTTGAGGTCGATGGGACAAGATTTGTTGGAAGGTGGACCTTAAGAAATACCACATCAGCCAACTCGAGCATAGAACAAAAAATTATTTGAAGAACCATAATAAAATATTGAAACTATCATGAAATTGTAGAACTTATTGTGAAATTTGCTCGCCAGTTGCCTAGTTTTCAAGAAAATCTCATGTGTAATTGCACCAACAAGTTGGTTTTCACAATAGGTCTTATTTTTCTCTTTAATTTTTATTTCTTTTTTCTTTTTATGTCCTACTCTAATTGAAAAAACAAATCTCGTTCAAGTATATGAATACTTCCAATGGAACCATGCGTGTAACAAGTTGATAGATAAACTGATATGCAAGTTTGAAATATACTCTTTGATATGTACCAATATATGAGAGACCAACTTCCTGGATTGAGATGATGCCAGAAAATACTGAAGAATTAGGTATTGGGATCCAGTGAATATCTTGAACCAAGATTCAATCTAATATTTTCTTCATTGGCTTCCTTCTATCATGCCATGCAAGTCTTCAGAGATATGATCGGCATTCATATAATCTGGTGATAGGCATGCAACTAAATTCTCAATCTCAGGGTCTAATAACTGCTCTTTATCAACAAGTATCCATGATTCTTGGAGATTATCTGAATCTTCTTCTTCTGGTTGTCATTCTTCAATGGCAGTTGGTGAATCATTTTGCAATACCTCAACATTGTAAGTGGATTGAGATGTTTTATTGTTGGGGATCTGAAATGGTTGTGCAAGTAGTGGAGTGGGAATGGATCTTTGGCGTGCTTGTGTGGATGGTAATGGGAAAGGTTAAATTTAGGTCAAATGAGGGTGAAGTTGATGTTGTGGTGGAGGTGAATGGTATGGATAACATTGAGATTGGTATTGAGGACATTGAGTAAATGATTGGGGATAAAATAGATTTCTTTTGTAAGGATCTTGCCAACATTGTTGCCAAGATTGGTTTTGAGGTTGGGATTGAGATGACCAAGGTTTCCAAGGTTGGTTTTGAGGTTGGGATTGAGATGTCCAAGATTTCCAAGGAAAGATTATTTGCCAATTACTTTGAGATTATTGTGCATAATCCTGAAATTGAGAATTGAGATCTTGCATCATACTAGGTTGATGAGGTTGCCATGATCTTCTTGGATCTACATAACAATATTGTTCCAGTGTTTTATTTTCTCCTTGGTAAACTTCCTTAAAATTGATAATGATGGGAAACATTTAGTAGTATGTGATCTTGCACATATTTCACAAATTTTAATGTTATCAAGTGGACATTCATGCAAATCATTTTTCTTTCTAAATTTAGGGGAAAATATAAATGAAGTAGCGTTCTCAACTTTTTTCTTTTTTTGATTTCTTAGAATATCAATTTGTTTATTTAAATTACCAAAAATGTCTAGCAAATTATCAAGTTCAGTTTGGCTTACCAATCCTGATGCTGACTTACTTACTCTTGCCATAAATGGATCTTGAGGGGATCTTCCATACTTTTATTTTCCTCCTGATATGTTTTTGCACAGTTCACAAATCTCTTGAAATGATAATAGAGAGACATCCCCTTTTCCCACCAGTTTAAGAAGATTAATCCATTCATCCCTTATAGCATTTAGTAGGAGATTTTTTCATGTGTTTGATCCTAAATTATGAAATTTAGATCTTTTGGAATTATAAGTAAATCTCTCCACTAAATCTTCTAAGATTTCATCATTTTTTGGTTCATATTAAAGACTTCATTTCTAATGTCACGGTGTATGCAATAATCTTTATATTTTCCCAAAAATACTCTTTTCATATCATCCCATGTCCTTATAGAAATTTTTCCTAAATTAATGAACCATATAAGAGCTCTATCCTTCAACGTTGCCAGAAAAAAATTCAATTTTTGAATGTGTAATGAGTAGCCATACCATCTAAATATTATTTCAAATTCAGAAAGAAAGGTTTCTGGGTCTTCTAATCTCATACCTTTGAAATTAGGAAGTACAGATGGAGGGATGTTCTTCATTTGAACGTTGATATCAGTTTCTTGAATTAGAAATCCAAAAGGATCTTCCTCATTTTCATAATCTCCATCCATTCTTCGACCTCCTTTAACACCTCTTCTTCTACCTGCAAAAATAGGAATTCATGATGTGGATGTATGGTTCTTATTGCACCACGTGATATAGTGGGGGTGGTAGGTGATTGAAGTTTTTTTTTGTTTTCTTTTTGAAATGAAAATAAGAGGACTCATATATAGACTTCCCCAGAAATGGCACCAATTTTTTTGTCAATTTAATTGTCTTAAATTGATTACATAAATGATCGACCAGAGTTGCTAAACTTGTGAAGTGCAAGTGAAAAATATATGCTAGAAGGAATTTTTTTAATTCAATTTATTGGTGTGATGATTGGAATTGTAGAGATTACTTCTAGGGATGTTTTTATTCTTTATGATCCTAATGAAATTGATAAATTACAACTAAGTTCTAAAAATCAACTCTGCAAAAATCAACTAAGTTCTAAAAATAAATTAAGTTTCTATTCTGCAAAATCTGAAACAAATATTTCTCTATCTTATGAATAAATCTAAATTATTTTATTTGTTAGTATCTAAAAGAATTCTTATTCTAACAGTCTTGTGTATAAGCATAAAGTCAAATTCTAGAAAAGGAGACTTTATATGTTTTTATGTTTTTGAAATGAAATGTTTTGGAAATGAAAATAAGTAATATACTATTGCTTTTGAAAGAAATCGCTCATGAACTGAAAAATACGTCACTCTTAAGATACAAGAAAATCATTCACTCATTATTGAATAGAAATCACTCATGCTTTGCAAACTGGAAAATAAACTTCTCAATGCTTCTTGAAATGAATCACGCATGAACTTGAGGAACTATTCTATAACAAACTATTGCTGCTTATGAATTACTCTGTAATTTTAACAATTTTAAAGGGAAATGAATCTACATCCAATGACAAAGGGAAACTATGTAAATTTCTACTTTGAATGGAAATGTAGAATTCTGAAAAAAACTACAACAATTGAAAAAATGAAAGCAAGAGCTTAAGCTACATCAAATGATAAAATGAAAGCATGAAAACAACTAAATTAAAAACATAAAATGCAGAACCTTCAACTGTTTGCAAGGGCCCTCGACAAATAGGTGGTATCAAAGCTTCACACTAATAGTCAGCTACGCATCAAATCTTCAAGGTACTTCGCCATTAAAAAGGATGTAAAACAAAGTTTAACAATTAACTGTATGCTTCAGAAAATTAACCTTTTCTCTTTGTTTCAATGGAGTGTTTATATAGGGTTTACAATGTAACTTCATGGAGATTCATATGGCTAAAGATAACAACTAAATGGACACCTAGTTTCCATGAATTTGATGAAGCACAATCCATTCCAACATTTTTTTGCTTGACTGGGCATTTATTGACACATGGGTGCACTGTTTTCTAAAGCAACTGCAAAATAGGGCTCCAAATAACCTAAAATATCTCTAAAATGGTAACGAATTCAGGAAAACTACTTAATGAGAACTTAATTGGGCCCGTGCTAAAAAAAACCATTTTTTTGTGAGATTCACTTTTGTTTTCTTAGACAACGCATTTGATGTTGACTGGTCAAAAATGGTGTGATTTTCCCTTGATCTTTGCATGGAGGTCCACATATGCGAGCTGGGTGGAATTTGACCAACAAAAATCCATATTGGAATTTCTAGAAACAATTTCCATATGTTGTATTTCATTCTATAATGGTGCTACTACCTCAACCATGGAGATAACTACAGAAACTTGAAAAATCTGCAACCACTTGAACTTGCTAAACTCTCATTAGTTAAAACCATGCAAAATTCTCCTTAATCTACTAAAAATAAAGGAAAACGATGTTAATTAACCACTTATACATAAAGAGACACATTTTGAAGAATTATGGTAAAAATGGTGCCAATTGAGTGAAATGGTGCAATGGATGGTTGGAAATAATGGCTTAATGAATGACAAAGAGAAGCGAAAATGATGACAAATTAGCAACCCAACAATTTCCATTACTTATCTCGAAACAAAACTAGGTGGGGGATAAAAAAATGGGGTTTGGGAGATATCATAAGGTAGGAGAATTATACCTTTATTAGGTGTTGGTGGTATGAAGAATAAAATGCTAAAATATCTTGAAGTGAGTCCTTTGAGCTATGGATCTCAAATACTTAGAACAAGGGGGGCTCCTTTCCTCAAGCTCTCTGCAAGTATCTCCTCCCTCTCGTAAAATGATGGTGATCTCTATCATATGGTGAAGCTCTCTCTTGGGCTGAGATGTTGGATGGCCAACATGTGAGTCACTCCAATCCCTCTACTTATACACTTGCAAGCCAGTTTTATATGGAGAAATTTGGCCAGCATATCAATGCGTATCTTTTTTCTCTTCCTATGGTTAGTTTATATAGAAATGTTTTGAAATCTCTTCCCTCTCTTGGCCCAATATTGATAATGACCCAAAGGAAGGGAAGAGATTCCTTTGTGGGCTACATGCCTCCTCAAGGTGGCTCAAATTCGGATGTCCTTGATTGTATTGGATAGAGAATCATATTTTCCAAGTGTATCAAGTGGTCTCGGATGGTGACTTTTCACCATCCCCAGGGTTGCGTGGCTATCGAAGGAATATGTGCATTGTGCGCAAATACCCTTTGCTATTGGTACACTGTCCTTTAATTTTTGGCCGAACCCTAGGAATATTTAAATTTTGTCCTTCCTAATGTATTTCTTCTTTGAAAATATTTATTTGTACCTTCTGATTGACATTTTTCTAATGTCTTTTTCTTGGACGATTTTCTGGTGTTAACAAAGTTACAATTTTTTTAGAGTTGTAATTAGTTAACTCAATTATTTGAGTTAAAATCAGCTTAACTAGTTCTAACTGAGAGATGAGCTAGTGGTACGTCTAGTTAATTAAATATGATTAAATTCACATGCAGTGATCAATCATATAATTTATAATTCACTATAAATAGTTGTTTCATGTCAGTTCTAAGGAAGGACGAGTTGATATTGGAGTTAAAGGGAAGAGAACTATCAATTGTATAATTAGAAAATTTTATAGGTCATGCATGAAGCCAGCAAGACACATTAAATGAATTGCACAATCAATTCTTTGGAATTTCCTAATTAATAGGGGCTTGATTCCTCCAGGAATACGTAAGCAAGGCCGAACAACCCAAAGGAAATAAATTGGTTAAGTATCAGACCATTCTTGTTGGGATCATAGTGAGACAATTAGAGATAGCGTAGAGGTTTCTTTGGAAGGGAAATAGCATTGTATTGTTTCATATTCTTGACTTAATTCAATATACAGATAGTGGGGTTCTTGGCAAAGGCTTTCCCTAGATACATATTTATGTTTTGTGATTGGAATTATTTCTCTTTCTTATTCATGTGATTGTGTGATCGTAATTGGTTTCCACAATTTGTAGAATTGATTCAATATTTTTTTTAGCATATTACAAGATCAATTGAATATATTTAGATTTTCTACATTCTTTGGTGAAATAAAGCACAACCAATATCCATTGTAGTTTACAATTATCGAGAATATAGTGATGATTTTCTAAATGATTCATTTTGGTGAAATAAAAGGCAGTTAATTATTTGAGAACGTTGGGGAAAAATTGCAATCAATACTAATCTCATGGTTGCTTACCCTGAAATTATAACATTGATTCTACATCATTCAACTATAACATGGTGGGGCCCAAACAATTCCTCTCATTCTCATGCCTCTTTTTCATTAACAAAATGAGATCTTAAGTGAGACTTGAGATTTGAAAAATATTCCCAATTTGACTACTCACTCATACTTTCTAGGAGGGGTTCTAACAATATTGATTTTCCCACCATGAATGTTGTAACAACTTTTTTTGTTGAAATAATTGATTGTAAATATCCCTAGGTAAATTTTTGGAACATATGTAAATTTAATTGAAAATGAATTAATGGATGGCTAAAGGGATATATGTAGATCCAATGCTCTGAGGGTAAGGTTGCACATATTGTTTGGATTTTTGGTGGAGTGTTGTAAGTAGGCCACACCCACCCACATTGCTTCCTGATAGAAATTGAAGTTTTTGAATGGGTAGCATGGGTGCAGGACAATGCCCATCCCTGTTCTCTCATCGAGGATCGAGGCAGGGAGTGGTTGTCTTGGTAATAAAATGAGAATGACCAATGTTTGTGATGAGACGATAGAATAGACACTCAAGAGATCAAAAAATGATCGATAAGGTAGAAAGAAGATGCAAAAAAAAACAAAAAAATAAGCTCATAGAATGGGAATTATATGAAAAAAAAAACGCCCGATATAGGAGAAAGATCTAGGGGTAGTAAACAATACTAATTTGGACTGTAATTTCCTTGAATTAGTGCTCTAAGATTTGGGGTGTTATTCCTTGTGTTGTGATGAGAAGGCCCTGGATTGTGTTCCTCTGCACGAATGGATAGTGGGAGTGTCAATGAAGGATTAAACCACTTAATTCATTTAGAGTAAGATGAAAAAACACTAAGTTCTTGTTTAATAAGTTGATAAACCACTTACTGCTTGTTGAATGAGTTGATAAAAATCTTGGGTGCTTACCATATGGCTAATAAAACACTTGAAAATATAAACTGGGCCATTGTGGTGGTTACTGAAAGAGTTGATAAATCACCTAGACAATGGACTATATGCAACTGTAGTGATTTCCATAAACACAAAATTGGTAAGGCACCTAGATAGTAGATTCAAGATCTTGGAAGCAAGCAATACCCCAATTGGGCCTTGGTAAAATATTTTTATTGATCTCAGAGGGAGTAAGACAGTCAATGAGATTACTACTTCTAGAGAGTAGTTCATAAACAACCTCGACAATGGAATCAATCTCCAGAGTGATTGATTAGGAATTGGTGTAAAATTTTCCCTTGAGAAAGTATTCCCTTAGATTTTGGATTCAACTTGGGGATGGTTAATTGCAAGAGATATTGCAGTGTGAATAGCCTATGGTTGGGTGGAGAGTAGAAGTCCCTCGTTTAGTTTACAACCATATCAACTTATTTAGATAAGTATAAAGTAGTGCATATTTGGATTGTAGGTTGTGAAAGCCTGGTTTTGTTAATGAATGTTACAATGATTATCCATATTTATGTGTCGGTGCTTGAAAGTTGTTATTACATATACTACTAACTATCTTGGATAATGTATATAGGCTAATTGGTATCATGATGGATTTTCTACCCTGTTCATAATTTATAAGTTATATGTATGCTTAGGTCTAGGTGTCTACATGGCTAAATTTATAGGTTCAAATATTGTGAAAGTGTGTGAACTATAAAAATTTTAAAATTACTTTTCTTCTTGCTTGAATTCTAACTCCAATTATTTAATCAACATTCACCTTACTCAGAAAGGCCTATTACATATATTAAGAGAGAGTTGTAGACTTATGTGAGTGTGTTGTAGACCCGTTTCATCTTGTGTAGGCCAATGATCGAGACTGGGTCATCTACTACAAGAAATTTAGCACTCGGGTTGTTTTCTGCTTGCCCTAAGACATTCTTGAATTTTCCATAATTCTTGTTCCTTAATGTCTTGTAGTAATTTGGGAATATGGTGTTCATGGTTGGCAGGAAATGATTCCCTTTGTAATGGCCTAGATTACACCCAATACTGGATTTGTTTATTTAAAATGACTTACACATTCACATATGAGGATCTGGGGTAGGATGAAGGCTAAGACGTAAGTGGAGGCCATATATGCCATATGCTATACCTCCCTTTTTGAAGCTTACTGCATTCAAGAATCCATTGGTAGAGGGGTTAGATATAGCATGGTGGGCCCATTGCCTTATTGACCCCACACAGAAAGCGGATTCACAGATACAGGAATTTGGTGGTGGAGAGGGCTAACCATATGTTGTAAGGTATGGATGGGCATTAGTAGGATACAAAGACATAACAACAAATTACTAGAAGGTGTTGGGACCCAATGGACCCCGCTTAAGTTGATATGGCAGTTCCAGAAGGGTAACCACATGGACATCATGTGGTAGATGATGGGGACTGCACCAAATTACTATCATATCTCACTAGGATCCGATGATTTAGCTATCTGGGGGTGTTGAGTAGGAACACAAGGTGGAAGCACAAGATGAGCAGTGACTAGATCTAAAGTGATGTAGCGAATGTATCCATGGTGGGAAGACCTAGTGGGCCCTGTGTTAAGTTAATATTTCAATGCAACAGGGGATTGATGAGGTGGCCTAATATCATTGGCCAAACTTTCGAGCGGAATAGCTTTCAATCCGAGAATTATTTTAAGGTAAAATTTATATCGCCAGAAAGACCCTGACAAGTTGAATGCGATGGCAGTGTTCATTGTGAGATTTGAAGACTTTGAGAACATGACGATTTCATAATCCCATCTCCACAAAAAAAACTTGGGGTTCAGGTTAAATCAACAAGTAACACCTCCCATAGCTTCATATGGGACAAGGGGATGGGAGGGAGTGTTAAATCGTGGTATTAGTGTAAAGGTTAAACATTGGACCTTTTGGACAAATTTAAGGTTTTTTTACAGTAGTGGAAACAAAGCCTAGGTTCAACACAGATTGAATGGGCCTTAAACAAGAAAATTAGAGTTTTGTTACAAAGAAATATTTAAAACAAATATTAAATATTAGACCTTTGGAAATAAAATCAAGGCTAGAGAGATAAATAAAATTTAACTTCTAAATGTGCTTTGAATATTATACTTACAATTGATGTGGACACTAACCTTGGTGAAATGCTTATGTGATAATTTGTTTCTACACTAGAAGGAAAATACCCTTTAGTGGAGCTTTTTGTAGAAGCCCTTATAAAAATAGCCCAAAAATCTGTATGTAGCGGAGGTCACTAGTGGAGTTGGGCGGGAGAATTCTTTAGAAGATGTCTTTTAATGGTGTGTCTATAATACCCTAATGCACCGATGCATTACTATAAATAGAAACACTGGTGTTTAACAAAATATGGTGCACTATGGCAGATTTTTTATTTTTTATTTTTTTATAGAAATAGAAAATAGCAGTGCACTAAGTAAATAAGGAGCATAGGTGTATATACTACTCAATAGCATCGAAAAGAGGGCTAAATTTTAAAAAATTTCAGTCATAAAATTCATTTTGTCCAGTTTAGTGCCATACTCTCATGACACCCTTGTGCTAAACAGGTATACGAACATCCTGGTGCATAAACAATATGGTGCACCATTGAGGGGTTTTTAATTTAAAAATAGTGGTGAGATTATTATATTATAAGCATTGGTGTCATTAATTGAACTGAAGGCCCCGCTGCTTAATAGAAAATAGTGCATTGTTGCAGGGTTCGAGTGCACTGCTCATATAATAAGCACTGTTGTGATTAATAGAACTGTACGTCCGAATGCTTAATATAAAATGGTGGATCTTTTGAGGCTTATTTTTTTTTTTTAAATAAAAAATAGCGGCTTACTCAGTAACTCTCGAGCACCAGTGAATATACTACTCGATAGCACCAAACTAGTGTAATTTTTTATTAAAATGTCGGTTTTAAAATTCATTTTCAGCATTCCGGTGCTATACACCTATGAAGCCCCACTACTTTGAAATTTTCTAAACACTTGAGTGCCATATATATTATGCTAATCTAGACTGATTTGTGAAAATGAGATAACCTCTCTTGAAATTCATTAAGGTGTTAGTGTCCTATAGTAATAGGATACATAATTTTTGAATTGACTTTGATTGGTCTTGTAATATGCACATACTTTGCTTTCTGCAAATTGTTTTCCCATATTTGAATTTTTTTTTTAAAATGTAAAGAGGGTAAAATTCCTAAAAGAAAAATTAAAGGACTTAAAAGAAAAATAAAATAAAAAAGAATAGAAAAATGGACCCCAAAGAAAAAGAGATAGAAAATAAAACATGAAAGTGATGCAAATCCAAATGCCACTATTATTTACTTTACTGCAAAATAAATGATTATGTGCAGCTTGTTCAAATGCCATAATCCATGATAAGTCAAATAGCTTAATCTTGACTTTTTCATGCTTTAAATTTCATGTTATTATATAGAGAATAAAGATCTAGCCAAATAGTTTAATCTTGGTAGATCAGTAGTTAGGTAGAGAATAAATAAGGAGCCCAACAGTTTAATCTGAGCCCTTGGAAGAAATAAGCATATAATTAGTTAGTTTGTTGTTTTGAAAGAAAAATGAACAAGGGTTTGCAAGCTCAAATGCACCCAGATAAATGAAGAAAAAATGTTAGGGTAGCATAAGGGTAGGAAGAAGCAGTTTTTACAATCATGGATAAGAAAAAATTGGTTAATTCAATCACTAACTCTCTTCAAAAAAGTCATTCCCTTGTAAAAATACTTCATCCCCACCATTTTCATTATTTTTCTTTCATTTTTCCTTTTCCCATCATCATTCATCTTCATTTGCAAAAATCCCCTTTTCTTAAGTGTAAAACTCATTTTACTTAGGGAAAGTAAAACCTTTAACTAATTCCCCCTTTTTCCCAAAAATACCCAAAAACCAAATTTTTTTTTTATCCTAAGTTTAAATGAAAAACTATTATATTGGGACTCTCTACAATAAAACTTATCCCATTATTACGTTTTTACATTAGACTTAGTTTATTTTTTATTCCTCATCGCACTTTATTATTAACACATTAACTTATATATTAACTGCTTATTAACCTTTCTAGCCCGTATTATATTAAATCCTTTTTATATTATTCCCACCCATATTTTAAATTTTAGCCTATGTTTTATTCCCCACGTGACATATTATTCTTGCCCCCATAGGTTAAAACTATCCCTATATATAATAACCCGCCTATGTTAACATTACACATATATTCATGTTACTTACAATTGATGTGGACACTAACATTGGCGAAATGCTTATGTGATAATTTTTTTCTACACTAGAAGGAACATACCCTTTAGTGGAGGTTTTTGTAGAAGCCCTTATAAAAATAGCCCAAAAATCAGTATGTAGTGGAGGTCACTAGTGGAGTTGGGCAGGAGAATTCTTTAGAAGATGTTTTTTAATGGTGCGTCTATAATACCCTAATGCACCGATGCATTACTATAAATAGAAACACTGGTGTTTAACAAGATATGGTACACTATGGCAGATTTTTTTTATTTTTTATTTTAATAGAAATAGAAAATAGTGGTGCACTAAGTGAATAAGGCGCATAGGTGTGTATACTACGCAATAGCACCGGAAAAAGGGCTAAATTTAAAAAAATGTTAGTCTTAAAATTAATTTTGTCCAGTTTAGTGCCATACTCTCATGACACCTTGGTGCTAAACGGGTATACGAACATCCTGGTGCATAAACAATATGGTGCACCATTGAGGGGTTTTTAATTTAAAAATAGTAGTGAGATTATTATATTATATGCATTGGCGTCGTTAATTGAACTGAAGGCCCCACTGCTTAATAGAAAATGGTGCATCGTTGCAGGGTTTGATTGCACTCTTTTCTAAATTTATAAATCAATTTAGATGTTATGGTCTAACATGCAAATGGTTAATTAATTTGGAATTCTGGAATATTATTGTGATATTTGCAACGATGTCCTCGAAATTCGTAAAATTTATTGAGCTTTGACATGATCGTATTTAAATTGTAGTGGAATCTTATTGTGAGGCGAACAATGATGACCTCCAAATTTTAAAAATATGTTGAATCACATACTCTAACTATTTGACAATTATTTTTTTCAATGAATTTTGTTTTAAATTTGTAACGAAATTGTCAAATTTATAATTGGGTATAATTTGTGTGTTTTCGAAGGTTATATATATATATATATATATTAAAGTTACATTAAAATACATAATTTTATTGTATATCATATTAAAAAAAAAAGAAAAAAAATCAAATAGTTAAATTGGGTAGATAAATAATCTAGATAATATCAAGATTTTGAATGCCAAGTTTTTTTTTTACATAAAACCAAAGGTGGAGTTTCTAAAAAAAATAAAATTACTCATACGGGAGAAGATAATGGCTTCAACTTGATACTAGATGTCACTTATAGTGACATAAAAATAAAAAATAATGGTGCTCTGGTGTGTATACTCCTTGATAACACCAGACTAGTGTTAAATTTAAAAAAAACACGAGTCGTAAAATTCATTTTCACCATTCTGGTGTTGTACTCCCATGAAGTCCTGATTCTTAATAGCATATGGTGCACCGTTGAAGAGTTTTTTTTTAGGAAAATAAAGAAATAATAGTGCGCTAAGTACATAATGCTCAGTGGTGCATATGCTACTTGATAGCACCGAAAAAGGGTTAAATTTTAAAAAAATGTCGGTCGTAAAAATTAATTTTCCCAATCCGATGCTATAATCTCATGACACCCCAATGGTAAACCCATGTAAGAATGCGCCAATGCATAAATATTATGGTGCATCATTGTGGGGTTTTTAATTTAAAAAATATAGCAGAGCACTACTCATATAATAAGCACTGTTGTGATTAATAGAACTGTACATCCCAATGCTTAATATAAAATGGTGCATCTTTTGAGGCTTATTTTTTTCTTTAATAAAAAATAGCGGCTGGCTCAGTAACTCTGGAGCACTAGTGAATATACAACTCGATAGCACCAAACTAGTGTAATTTTTTTTTTTAAATGTTAGTTTTAAAATTCATTTTCACCATGCCGATGCTATACTCCTATGAAGCCCCACTACTTTGAAATTTTCTAAATGCTTTAGTGCCATATATATTATGATAATCTGGACTGATTTGTGCAAACAAGATAACCTCTCTTGAAATTCATTAAGGTGTTAGGGTCCTATAATAATAGGATTCATAATTTTTGAATTGACTTTGATTAGTCTTGTAATATGTATATACTTTGCTTTCTGCAAATTGTTTTCCCACATTAGAAAAATTAAAAAAATATATGTAAATAGGGTAAAATTCCTAAAATAAAAATTAAAGGACTTGAAAGAAAATAAAAATAAAAAAAGAATAGAAAAATGGACCCAAAACAAAAAGAGATAGAAAATAAAACATGAAAGTGATGAAAATCCAAATGCCACTACTATTTAATTTACTGCAAAATAAATGATTATGTGCAGCTTGCTCAAATTCCATAATCCATGATAAGTCAAATAGCTTAATCTTGACTTTTTCATGCTTTAAATTTCATGTTATTAGATAGAGAATAAAGATCTAGAAAAACATTTTAATCTTGGCAGATCAATAGTTAGGTAGAGAAGAAATAAGGAGCCCAAAAATTTAATTTGAGCCCTTGGAAGAAATAAGGATAGAATTAGTTAGTTTTTTGTTTTGAAAGAAAAATGAACAAGGATTTGCAAGCTCAAATGCACCCAGATAAATGAAGAAAAAATGTTAGGGTAGAATAAGGGTAGGCAAAAGCAGTTTTTACAATCATGGATAAGAAAAAATTGGTTAATTCAGTCACTAACTCTCTTCCAAAAAGTCATTCCCTTATAAAAATACTTCATCCCCACCATTTTCACTATTTTCCCTTCATTTTTCCTTTTCCCATCATCATTCATCCTCACTTGCAAAAATCCCCTTTTCCTAAGTATAAAACTCATTTTACTTAGGGAAAGTAAAAACTTTAACTAATTCCCCCTTTTTCCCAAAAATATCCAAAAACCCAAAAAAAAATTTTATCCTAAGTTTAAATGAAAAACTATTATATTGGGACTCTCTACAGTAAAACTTATCCCATTATTATGTTTTTACATTAGACTTAGTTTATTTTTTATTCCTCATTGCACTTTATTATTAACACATTAACTTATATATTAACTGCTTATTAACCTTTCTAGCCCGTATTATATTAAATCCTTTAAATATTATTCCCACCCATATATTAAATTTTAGCCTATGTTTTATTCCCCACATGACATATTATTCCCGCCCCCATAGGTTAAAACTATGCCTATATATAATAACCCGCGTATGTTGACATTACACATATATTCATCTTACTTACAATTTATGTGGACACTAACATTGGAAAAAATTTTATGTGATAATTTTTTTCTACACTAGAAGGAAAATACCCTTTAGCGGAGGCTTTTGTAGAATCCCTCATAGAAATAGCCAAAAAATCTGTATGTAGCGGAGGTCACTAGTGGAGTTAGGTGGGAGAATTCTTTAGAAGATGTTTTTTAATGGTGCATCTATAATACCCTAATGCACCAATGCATTACTATAAATAGAAACACTAGTGTTTAACAACATATGGTGCATTGTGGCAGATTTTTTATTTTTTATTTTTTTATAGAAATATAAAATAGCGGCGCACTAAGTAAATAAGGTGCATAGGTGTGTATACTACTCAATAGCACCGGAAAAGCGCTAAATTTAAAAAAATGTCAGTCGTAAAATTCATTTTATCCATTTTAGTGCCATAATATCATGACACCCTGGTGCTAAACGAGTATACGAACATCATGGTGCATAAACAATATGGTGCACCATTGAGGGGTTTTTAATTTAAAAATAGTGGTGAGATTATTATATTATACGCATTGGTGTCATTAATTGAACTGAAGGCCCTGCTACTTAATATAAAATGGTGCATCGTTGCAGTGTTCGATTACACTCTTTTCTAAATTTAGAAATCACTTTAGATTTTATGGTCTAACATGCAAATCGTTAATTAATTTGGAATCCTGGAATATTATTGTGATATTCACAACGATGTCCTTGAAATTCGTAAAAGTTATTGAATTTTGACATGATCGTATTCAAATTGTAGTGGAATATTATTGTGAGGCGAACAATGACGACCTCCAAATTTTAAAAAGGTGTTGAATCACATACTTTAACTATTTGACAATTATTTTTTTCAATGAATTTTGTTTTAAATTTGTAACGAAATTGTCAAATTTATAATTGGGTATAATTTGTGTGTTTTCGAAGGTTCTATATATATATATATATATATATATTGAAATGATATTAAAATACATAATTTTATTGTATATCATATTTTCAAAAAAATAAAATAAAAAATTCAAATAGTTAAATTGGGTAGATACACAAATTAATATCAAGATTTAGGATGCCAATTTTTTTTTTTTTTTACATAAAACAAAAGGTGGTGTTTCTAAAAAAAATAAAATTACTTGTACGGGCGAAGATAATGGCTTCAACCTGATACTAGATGTCACTTATAGTGACATAAAAATAAAAAATAATGGTGCTCCAGTGTGTATACTACTCGATAACACCAGACTAGTGTTAAATTTAAAAAAACGCGAGTTGTAAAATTCATTTTCACCATTCTGGTGTTGTACTCCCATGAAGCCCTGATTCTTAATAGCATATGGTGCACCGTTGAAGAGTTATTTTTTAGAAAAATAAAAAAATAATAGTGCGCTAAGTACATAATGCTCAACAGTTTGTATGCTACTTGATAGCACCGAAAAAGGGTTAAATTTAAAAAAAATTCAGTCGTAAAAATTAATTTTCCCAATACGGTGTTATAATCTCATGACACCCCCATGGTAAACCCATGTAAGAATGCTCCAATGCATAAATAATATGGTGCATCATTGTGGGGTTTTTAATTTAAAAAAAAATAGCAGTGCACTACTCATATAATAAGCACTGTTGTGATTAATAGAACTGTAAGTCCCAATGCTTAATATAAAATGGTGCATCTTTTGAGGTTTTTTTTTTTTAAATAAAAAATAGCGGCTTGCTCAGTAACTCTGGAGAACAAGTGAATATACTACTTAATAGCACCAAACTAGTGTATTTTTTTTTTTAAATGTCGGTTTTAAAATTCATTTTCACCATTCCAGTGCTATACTCCTACGAGGCCCCATTGCTTTGAAATTTTCTAAATGCTTGAGTGCCATATATATTATGCCAATCTAGACTGATTTTTGCAAATGAGATAACCTCCCTTGAAATTCATTAAGGTGTTAGGGTCCTATAATAATAGGATTCATAATTTTTGAATTGACTTTGATTAGCCTTGTAATATGTACATACTTTTCTTTCTGCAAATTGTTTTCCCATATTAGAAAAATAAAATAAAAAATGTAAAGAGGGTAAAAGTCCTAAAAGAAAAATTAAAGGACTTAAAAAAACAAGAAAAAAGGAATAGAAAAGTGGACCCCAAATAAAAAGAGATAGAAAATAAAACATGAAAGTGATGCAAATCGAAATGCCACTAGTATTTTCTTTATTGCAAAATAAATGATTATGTGAAGCTTGTTCAAATGCCATAATCCATGATAAGTCAAATATCTTAATTTTGACTTTTTCATGTTTTAAATTTCATGTTATTAGATAGAGAATAAAGATCTAGCCAAATAGTTTAATCCTGGCAGATCAGTAATTAGCTAGAGAAGAAATAAGGAGCCCAACAGTTTAATCTGAGCCCTTGGAAGAAATAAGGATAGAATTATTTAGTTTTCTATTTTGAAAGAAAAATGAACAAGGGTTTTCCAGCTCAAATGCACCCAGATAAATGAAGAAAAAATGTTAGGGTAGTATAAGGGTAGGAAAAAACAATTTTTGCAATCATGGATAAGAAGAAATTGGTTAATTCAGTCACTAACTCTCTTCAAAAAATTCATTCCATTGTGAAAATACTTCATCCCCACCATTTTCGTTATTTTCCCTTCATTTTTCCTTTTCCCATCATCATTCATCTTCACTTGCAAAAATCCTCTTTTCCTAAGTATAAAACTCATTTTACTTAGGGAAACTAAAACCTTTAACTAATTCCCCCTTTTTCCCAAAAATACCCAAAAACCCAAAAAAAACATTTTATCCTAAGTTTAAATGAAAAACTATTATATTGGGACTCTCTACAATAAAACTTATCCCATTATTATGTTTTTACATTAGTCTTAGTTAATTTTTTATTCCTCATCACACTTTATTATTAACCTTTTACCTTATATATTAATTGCTTATTAACCTTTCTAGCCCATATTATATTAAATCCCTCTAATATTATTCCCACGCATATTTTAAATTTTAGCCTATGTTTTATTCCCCACGTGGCATATTATTCCTACCCCATAGGTTAAAAATATCCCTATATATAATAACCCGCCTATGTTAACATTACACATATATTCTTTACATTTGTTAATAAAACCTGCACCCGCATATCATATTCCATATCAAAACTATGTATTAAAACCTTAGGTTTTAATACATTTTAACACTCCCGTCGCATATATATCCTGGGCCCCATGCCTTTCAAACCGACAACTTCATCACTTAATCTCAGTCATTTGCTCCTTTTCACCAGATCTAACGGTGATCATTCCCCATCGTAGATTTCAATGCGCGGTCATTAACGAAATTAAAACTTGCGATAAAATTTGTTTGAACAGTTTCTCTCTCCTCCACGCACCTTGATTATATTGGATCGCATTGATCCAATAAAACCCGCTTATTTCCTTTCGATGGTGCAAAAACCGCTCTGTAGTAATTCCCTCCCCCTCGCCCAAACTGTCCATAATTTGAATTGATCGGCATAAATGCATTTACTATTCAAAAAAATTCTTTATAAAAGAAACTGAATGCACTCATTTCAAGCCTTCTTTTATCGTTTCGGCTTGAAAAACCTTCCGAGACTGAAAAAAGAATGCTTCCACCTCTGTTTCAGTCTAAAAACCAACAGAATTCATCGAAATCCACTGCTACAACAATAAAAGAACCACCACACTGCATATAAAGGCCAGAGGAAGCTACTGAAAGCTTTTCAGCCCTATCACAACAAAAATTCCATTTTTCACAGGTATTCTTCAGAGAAATATCCTTATCCATCATTCTGAAAGAAATATATTGTTAATTGAATCCTTGAGAAACTTGCATGCTTAAAAGAAACCCCATTGCCTCATAAATTCATCTTTGCTGTAAGCCCTAAGCATTTTTTCACAGGATCTGAAGCCTTGACCTGTTTTAAAGCAAATTTGGATTGAGTTTAAGCCATCTGCAGATTTAAAAATCCCTCTAAGACATCCAAAGCCTTTTCTACAGTACTCTGAAACCCTTTTGCATAAAAATTAAGGTTTTAAGATTTTTCTACCACATAAAGTCTAATGTAAACCCTTGATATCTTTTGTTAAGGCTATAAGGTCAAGAAATTGCTCTTTTTAATACATAATTGCTAGTTTGAGTCACAATTATAAGAAATATCTCTTTACAGGCCAAAGATAGAAACCTTTTCATATATAAATCCTTCTGTAAACTGTTTAATCTTACAGAAGTATTTCACAGGCCTAAAATCAGTGTTTTAAAGGTCAAAATTGTTTAAAATTGATAAATAAAACCAATCAATGGCATCCAAAAGCACTATTGTGATAAACCCTCTACAACCTCCTATTATAGATGTAGAACATACTCCTTTAGCAGATGTAGAATTCAAAATTACAAATCCTGTGACAGAGTTTAACCTCCTCGAGCTCCACTACTGGACCTAAGAGATATCCTTGGACCAAGCAGATGATGTGTTTATTTGGGAACCAAGATTGCCTAAGAATGTTGTTCCTCACACTCATCAATGCCCATAAGCTATCAGATTATGCCAATCTTATTATTCTCCATATCAAAGAGCCATTATGAATTCTAAAAAAGAAGTATTGTTTACCATTACAGCTGAATCTATTAGCCAGATGCTTCAATGACAACTTGAGCCTAATGAAGTCCCTTTATCAATTGAAGCTCTCAATAAGTTCTATTTGGACTTGGATTTTCCCAAGAGATTTCAAAATTTTCAAACCTTCATGCCATCCTATGTGGAAATTCCCAAAATCAACCCTCCATACTCCTCTTCTAAATTCTCAGAAAGAACCAGACACATTATTTCCATGCTATCTTTTATCCTTGGATATTTCACAGATGAACATGCTGATGCATCAAAACTCGGTTTCTTGTCCATTTTTGTACCTAGACAGCCCCCTGCGGTTATCTTCAATTTTTCCCAGCATATTGTTGATAGCATCCATGAAAAGCTAGTGAAATTGCCTACTGAAGGTGTCCTTAGGTATATTTCATTTCTTTTCCACATGTTCCTTTATTTTAAGTGAAAAAAGTTTCCTATAACACTTCATAAGCTTGACGTGGAATAAAATCCACAGTATGTTGTATTCCAGGCTTCCTTGATCAGAAAGGAATCAAATGAGTTTACTTATGCAGATTTTACAGATTCTTTCATTCATCCATTGGTAAATATTCTAAACAACAATGTGTAGCCTAGGATCAATAATGAAATTAAGAAATTTTTACAGCTATCTGAACAAATTAGGACAAGTGATTGGTATTTATATCAAAATCACACTGAAATCAGAGTCTATGGGTCAAACCTGATTCCCTATAAATTTCCAATATATCTCCCCATGAGGTTGTTTTCTCTAGAGTATATAAGGCAAATTTTAAACCCAGATGTTGTAAATTTCTTGGCTGAAAAGAAGAAAAACTAATTTAAATTGAAGAATCAAGTTGGTCCATTTAATCGTAATAATAGAGAAGCAAGTCCAAATGCAGATAAACAGTTGTTAGAGTTCAAGTTCAGCACTAGTTTTATTTGGTATTATGATTCATTTGGCATAATCAGTAAAATGAGAGTTAAATGTAAATTGAATCCATACATTCATGAAAAGAAACTTGATATTGAGAAATTCTCAAACCAATTAGAGTGGTTAGAGAATACATTTGTAGAAGCTGATAAGCAAAGTGATACTAGTCACATTTTGCAGACTCCAACTCAGGAAGACAGAGGTATGAAAAGAAACAGGGAAGAAGGGTCTTACATAGCTGAGACCACTACAAAAACCAAATTTAAACTCATGTACAACAAAAAGCCAAAGATCAATCCTGCAAGCAAAGAAAAATAGACAGTTGAGGTCAATGACACAGAGATTCCAGAGAAAGATACTTTACCTCCTACAATAGTTGAAAATGAACAATAACCAACAACTTGTAATACATAGTTGATTAAAAAACAACATATTATAGAAGTGTCATCATCAAAGCAGACAAAAGAAAAGGATATGGATATCAAGGAAAGGTACAAGGATATTAAAGCTAAAAATGAAAAAATAAAGAATGAAATATACTCTCAATACTTAAATTAGACCCCCAGCATACAAAATAGGCTACTTTCAGCCTTTGATTACAAGAACAAGAAAATGTTGATGACAGTGCTTCAACCCATAGTACCAACTCCAAAAACACCATCTGATTATAAAAAGGTTGATTTTGAAGTACCAGTCCAGGATATTCATCCTCTGGACCAGATTGAATTCCATAAACAAGTAGGAGAGATGCTTTATTCCACAATGACTACTAGAGAAATGAGTGCACAAAAACTTCAAAATAATTTGATAAATGTAAGAGATCAGCTCAAACTGGAGAAAGATTCATCATATGCAAAGGATATTAGAACAAAATCATTTGAGGAATTTGTGATTGAGGTGGGGTATGACCCTCAAAACATAAAAGTTGCAGAGGAATTGATTAAAAGGAAGAATGCTGATATTGTTTCCCTTAAGAAATAGTTGAAACTGCCTCCCACTTAGCATCCTCAAGCTACGGAAATTTTGCAGGAATCTAATAAAAAGGGATGAAATGATGAGTCTTATACTGCAGCTTACAACTCAGATCAAAGAAATGGAGATTAATATGGACAATTGGTCCAAGAAAAATAAGCCACCAAAACACAAGAAGTCCCTGCCACTGTAATTCCTATGGTTAAAACAGCAGTGCCATCTACTCTAGAAGAAAAACTAGCTCCAAATGTTAAATTAGCTACAACAGTCCTAGTAACTTCTTCAACAACTTCTGCCACTGAGTCTTCACCAACAACAGTCCAACAAGCAGATGAGGCAAGTAAATTGGTAAAGGAAATGCAGGACATGTCCATTCAAACCAATGAAATAAATAGGTTTAAAAAACAAATTAAAAGTATGGAAGATGCTAAAAGGGTTGCACAGATTAATGCCAAGAAAGAAGAGAAAAATGCTAATAGGTTGAATGAACAACTCAAGAAATTAGAAAAAGAATTAACTTTGAAAGAACCTATGGCACATGTTAAGAATCAATTATGGTCCAATATGATTGAAGCAATCAATGATACTTGGCCATCAATACAGGTAATTTATGAACAGAAAGATCTACTAGAAGTAGCAAAAGAAGCAATAAAAAAGACAAAGGAGGAGCTAGGTAAAAAGCCTGAAGAGGCCTTGGAAATTATCAAATTCCTCAATTCTAGAAATAAACAAGAATTGGATGAAATTGGAATAACATACAGAATAGAGACTATACTTGAGTTAAGAAAGGTAATATCCAAGAAGAATTTGATGGACCAATTAGAGGAAAAGTGCCAAAACATGGAAATGGAAATTACAAGATTCATGATAAAATTTGATATTTTAAGGCAAAAAGGCCTTCCTAATCCTCTGGTAATCAATGACAAATTGATGAAGCAGGAGGATTATGACAAAAATATGAGATAATTTTCTAAAGAGTAGGTAAACAAATTAGATTAGTAGAGAATCCCAACAGGGAAAGTTTTGCATAAGAATCTTGAAAATATGTTTTACTTACAGCATGAAGTAAAAAACCTTTTTGTCAATAAACCAACATTTTCCAAATACACTGAAGCTGATGAAAACTTCAGAAGGCTAATGTAGCTTAAATTTCCAGAAGCTGACTTCTGGGAGAAGTTAACAGATTTACTGTAAGATCAAATTACAGTGAGGGCAGGGCATGAAAGATAAAAAAAATATTTTTTTGTTTTTTACATCAGCAGTAAACAATTTTATGCAGTCAAAGTGTATTAGTTTAAGGTGTATTAGTTAAAAGTGTATCAGATGAAATATTGAAGATCAAAATAGATTGAAGATAAAACTGCAGTGTGAGGGACACCTCAGTTGTCCAGCTAGAACCAAAATCCAAAAAAAAGCTATTTTATTTCAATAAATAGGACAGCTAGCAATTACAATAGGCAGTTGTCACTATCTTCTTGCATGAAGATATTTTATTTTCCAAGAAAAATTCCTATGTTTATTCTAGGATATTTTGTACTAATTTTTGTATAAATACTTCATCATTTGAAGTATTAGGTGTGGATTAATTACTGAACATTTCTGTAGCTGTAATATTCTAAACCTAAGGGTTTTTGTATCAAGTTCAAGTCAGTAGACTGGATCATAGGAAATAAAGCATCATATTATAGGATTCATGTGTTGGGCCACTGCAGTAAAGTATTTTACTTGTCATCTTGTCAATTTTCTTATGTTTTCCATCCATTTATGAATGTGTTCTAAATTTTAATGATAACTAGGAATTGTTATTTCAAAATTTGTTAAAAGCACTCTGTTATTGACTGATTATCATTTAAATGTTTTCTACTGATATCTAGACTAGGGAACCCTTAATTTCTCCATGATTTCGATTTACCTCTGCCTTTTCACTCCTTATCCGAATTTAAGAACCCTTAATTGCTCTTTATCCCAATCAAAACCATTTCACCATCAGCCTTTGAAGATCTAAAGTGACTTTGCTATCTTGCCTTGTGAACATTTACCTTTAGACCTTGATCATGATCTGACTGCTTGACACATTGGCTCCATTTTCCCAATGGAATACAGATCTATAGCTATCCATATGAGTAGGTGATTTTCCCACCAAGCCAAATCAAAACCCCAAAACCAATTTGCCCCATATAACTAGCCTAAAATCATATATAATCAACAAAACTAAATCTTATAGAGAGAGACCTCTCTGAGCATTAGGAAGGATAGGTCCTAAAGCTTAAAATTAGGTTTGTGGTTACCTCTGATATTCTTTAACACAAAATAAAAAATCTCACAACTTTGAGAATTATTAGAGTGATAACATATTGGCAACCATACAGGGGAACTAACCAATCCTCAGTTTTAAAATACATCTTAAAGGACATATTTTTATTATCTTTTCACCTTAAGATTTTTTTAATAAGTTGTGAGTATACTTTCATAAAAATTGTAATTCTGGATTCTAGAAGAGTCTACTATACCAGGTCAAATCCAGATCCACAACCTACTGTCATAGTTGATAATCCAAAGAGCAGAAGATTTAGGTAATAATATTCCATTAGTCAAAGAAAATTCCCTTTTAAAACAACTATCAAGTTTACAAGGCATAGAATTCAATTTAAATTTTGAACAATTTTTATTCAGAACAAAATCAGAAAGTGACTTACATAGTACTGTAATAGATCCTGATTTTATTTCATTCATTGAAACTAAGAAGGAAACTGTTTCAGTTGATTTTGAGGAAAATATTTTTGAAGTTTATGATAAGATTGATGCTATAACTACTACTTTGATTAAAGAAATAGATGAAGCTTATTTACAAAATTCAGTTGAATTGAGTGCTTTATCAACCTACACCCCTAAGCCTTCTACCAACCATTTAGATACCAACCTTATAGAATCTGTAGGTTCATCCCTATTCACTACCACTTCATCCATTGTTTACACCACACTTCATTCCACAAATTCATTTTTTCCTAAGCAACCATTTCAACCTATAATATCGCTCCCATCCTCCACTACCTCAAGTTCATACACTAGTATTTCTACTGCATTTTCCAATACATCATTCTCATTCCCAAGCACCTCTTCACACATCCCAACTTCATCTTCTAGCATCTCAACCACATTTTCCAGTACATCTTCTTATATTCCAATATCATCTGCAAGTTCTTTAACTACATCAGCAAGTACTTCAAATTTACCTCCTAGACAAGCTAGAATCCAAGCCATGGCTGCAAGATATTCTCCCTTGGTCCTACCAGTACAGTTACATGACATGCCCTAGGATTATTAAAGAAAAATCCCTCAATTTTATGCAACCACTCATTATACTGCCCAACAACATGTTAATAAGATGATAGACTATTTTTAATTACATGAAATAGGTGATGTTGATGTCCAAATGACACTTTTTGCTCAAACTTTAACTAGTGAGGTAAAAAAGTGGTTTAAAGGTTTAAATGCTGGTAGTATTCCTGGTTTAGCAGTTTTTCATAGTTTATTTCTTAATATATGGGAAAATAAGAAAAATCCACTACAAATATTATCTGAATTTGAAAGCATAAAAAGAGCACCAAACGAAACAATTCAAGATTATTGTACTAGATATAACAGTATTTATAATGCAATTCCTGGTAATCTTAAGCCTCCTCCAGACTCTATCCTTATCAAATTCCCTAATGGATTTGATATAGATATAGCCTATCAAATGAGAGAGATAAATCCAGAGACCTTAGATCAGATGCAAAGTAATTTTGTTAGTGTAGAGGCAAACTTATTAGCAAAAAAAGCTAGATTAAGAAATGAAAGAAGAGTAACAATAAAAGAGGAAACATCTACTTCAGATTTGAAAATAGATCAATTAGAAAAAATATTAGAGAGAATCATGGATAGGTTAGATAATATGGAAAGGAATCCACAGTGGAATAACCAACAACAAGGACCTCAAATTAGAAATCCCAATTTCAGGAAAAACACCAATACTGGAAAATAAAGAGAATCAACACCTGACCAAACAATAAGACCACCTTTCCAAGAGAACTATGCTGAAATTTCTCATAAAAATGAAGATGATGAAGACACCATTAATATAATGGGTATTAATGAGGATAACACCATTTTTCTTACACAACAAGAACAAGAGTTATATGAATTACAACAACTACAATTAGATTCTGGTGAATCTTTTGATTACAAGCAAGGTTATGAGTTTGAAATCAATGAAGTTCATAAGAAATATAACCTTAGGAGAAAGAAAAATGTAGGGCCTTCAATTAAGAAATATGTCCAAAAAAAAACAAAGAAAATAGTAGAGGCTCCTACCACTAAAGTCTTGCAAATTCTCCCTCGGGAAACCAAGCAAAACTCTAGTCCAATTCAAAAAGTTTCAAGTCCCAAAATTTCGCCTAGTCCTAAAATTGTTGACATCACAGATGATGTTGTCCAAACATAAATAGATTCTCAAAAATATGTTGCTGCCAAGACAACAAATTCTGCTAAAACAACAATTTCAAACTCCAAAACACCTACTGCTAATCCAAAATCAGCTGATCCTAAAGCTGCCACTGCTAAAACAACTGCTGAAAATACAAAATCTGCAAAGACTTCTACTGCATCTTAAAATGTCCTTGAAAAGAAAACTAAAAATAGTAAGGCAGTTGAAATACAAACATATAATGAGAAAACAACTGTAGAAAAAGAAGACAAACCTACCCAAACTATAGTTACAAAAGAAAAAATAATTCAGCTAGGAAAATCACAAGTACCATTTAATATCCAAGATGAAATTGCGAAACTAAAGATACCAATTCCTTTGATAGAGTTGGTAAAACATGACCTATACAAAACACCTATCACTGAGACTTTAAATATGAATGATGGAGAAGATTCAGTAAATTTAAGTGATGATCATCCATAATTAATCTTTGTTCCTGATGTTAATGGGAAACACCAAGATGGAGTAGTTCCACCTTTCTACATTAGCTTAACATTTCATGATCATATTTTACATAATGAAATGATAGATTTAGGGGCCTCACAAAATTTAATGCCAAAAGAAATAATGGAAACCTTGAATTTAGACATCACTAGACCTTACAAAGATCTCTTCTCATTTGTCTCCAGTAAAGTGAAATGTTTAGGTTTGATAAAAGATTTATGTGTTACTTTAGTTCAATAAACTAGAAAAAGCATAGTCATGGAAAATGTAGTAGCTGGCATCCCTCCCAAATATGGAATTTTTTTATCTCACTCATGGGGAGCTAAATTGCAGGGATCTCTACAACTTGATATGTCTTATGAAACAATATCATTTTTTTGCCAATCAAAGAAAATTTACAGAGAAAAATTAATGAAGTACATGGTTAGTAGTGTAGAAATACCAAGAAATTGTCCTATTTACACTACACCTGCTGATATGGATTAATTTATTTTATGTAATTATGAAACTGGCATTGAAAACAATACTGAACTAAAAAAGAAAAACAAAGCACCAAATAGTGAAAACATTTTTCATGAATCATTGTGGCACCTAGATTTTGATGGATCAGTTCATAAGTTAGGAGTAGGAGCAGGAGTTTGGATACACAATATGGAAAAAATCATGCAGAAGGTCATGCTTTTAGATTAAATTTCAAATGTACAGACAACATGGCTTAATATGAAGCTCTCATTTTAGGACTGCAGATTGTTAGAAATTTAGGAGCCAAAAGAGTGTCAATTATGGGGGACTCAGAGTTAATTGTGAAACAGATAACAAGAGAATATTCTATATATAATCCAAGATTAAGCCGATATAGAGATACTGTTTTAGATCTTATTAAGGAACTGCTTGAACGTGATTTTTCTACAATCCCTAGAAAACGAAATATGCAGGCCCACAACTTAGAAACTTTTTCTAGTACCTGTAATCTGCCATTTCAACCAAATCACAAATATACAACAAAAGTTAAACATAGGCCCACAATACTAGATAATATTAAATATTGGGAAATATTTTCATAGGATAAATAGATTTATCATTTCATGAATAATGAAGGAGAATTTCAGGGTTGTAATATAGACACATAGTGTATAGTAGATCAGAACCTAGATAGTGATATTGATATAAACAATGTAGATATAAATAAATTAAATTTTACTAAAACTAATAAATTTAATCAAGTAGACATAGATAATTTAGAGAAAGTAGAGATTGAAGAATTAGTATATGATGATTCTGATATTTTAAACCTCAAAAACAACTTTTTACCTAAGGGATTAGCCCCTTTATAAGATCTGATTGACTCTAATGATGTTGCAAGGAAACCTAAAATGGAGCCATTAAGATCTTATATTAAGGAGTGTAATATAGGAACAGAGTTAAAGCCTAAGATGATTAAACTTTCAAAAGCCTTACCTCAGGAAGAAAAAGTAAAATACATAGCTATGTTTAAGGAATTTCAGGATGCATTTTCCTGGAGTTACGAGGACTTAAAATCCTATGACACTAGTATAATACAGCATAAAATACCCATAAAAGAAGATCAAAAACCTTTTAAATAGAATATTAGAAGGATCAATCCTATTTTTATGCCTTTGATTGAGAAAGAGGTCAAGAGAATGTATGAAGCCCAAATAATTGCACCAATCAGATATTTTGGTTGGGTTTCAAATCTAGTTCTCACTAGGAAAAAGACAAGAGAAATAAGATTGTGTGTTGATTTCAGAAATTTAAATAAATTGTCCTTAAAAGACAACTACCCTCTCCCCAAGATGGATCATATTCTACAGAGGGTAGTTGGTTCTTCCAGAATTTCATTACTCGATGGATTCTCTGGATATAACCAAATTTTAGTCCAACCAGAAGACCAACCTAAAGTTGCTTTTACTACTCCATGAGGCACTTTCATGTATGTAAAAATGCCTTTTGGATTAATGAATATAGGAGCCACTTTTCAAAGAGCTATGGATATAGCCTTTGCTAAAGAGATTCATTAATTCCTTGTGATTTATTTAGATGACATTACTGTATTTTCAAAGACTGACAATGAACATTTAGACCATCTCAGACAAGTCTTTCTTAAATGCAGGAAATTGGCATTTCTCTAAATCCTAAGAAGAATTTATTTGGACTAGAAGAAGGTAAATTATTAGGACATATTAGGATAGACCCAGCTAGAATAGAGGCCATTCTAAACATTAGTCCTCCTAGGAATATTAAAGAATTGCAAGCTTTCTTAGGTAAAATTAATTTTCTCAGAAGATTCATCTCAAATCTAGCAGAAATAATTAGAGAACTTAACAATATGTTGAAAAAATACTTAGTACTTAAATGGACTATGGAGGCCAAGCAATCATTTGAATCAATTAAACAAGCCTTGACAAAAACACCAGTCCTTATAAGTCTTGACTTTAAAAAATATTTTATTATTTTCTCTTTTGCTTCAGAACACACTATTGTTGTAGTTTTACTGCAGAAGAATGATCAAGGCTATGAGCAGCCCATTTCTTTTTCAGAAAATCACTTAGAGATGCCATTTAAAGTATAATATAATGGAAAAGAAGGCACGAGCTTTAGTGAAATCTATCAAAGACTTTAGAGTGTACATTTTGTATTCACATATCATTGCTTATGTTCCAAATCCAGTTGCAAAGGACATTTAACACAGAATGGGCCTGATGGTAAAAGAGGCAAGTGGATTGCCACCATTTTGGAATATGACATAGAGATAAAACCCACCAAACTCATAAAAGGTCAAGGTTTGGCCAAAATCATGGCTGAATCAAATTTTCATGCTTTAGATATTAATTTTATTGCCCAAATAGATGATCATGAAGAGATGGCAACTCCAAAGATCAGTGAAGCCTTTTCAGACTCACCATGGTATGCAGATATTGTATTTGTATTACTAAATTTACAAGCACCTCCTAGACTATCAAGAACTAAAGCTAGATTTTTAAAGTTAAAGGCAATAAGATTTTGTATCATAGACCATGTACTGTTTTGGAAAGATCATGGTGGAATTTTATTGAATTGTTTACTTAAAGTAGAAGCTGACAAATTTTTGGAAGAATTTCATGCAGGTGACTGTGGGGGACATCTTTACTGGAAGAATATCGTATATAAAATATTGAGAGCTAGTTTTTACTGGCCCACCTTATTTTCAGATGTGAAAAAGTATGTGACCTCCTGTCACAAGTGCCAAATATTTAAAGGAAAGAAAAAGTTTCCCTTAAACCCATCTCAACAGAAATGCCTTTTCAGCAATGGATTCTTAACTTCATTGGTGAAATTCACCCTCCCTCCTTAGCCCAACACAAGTGGATTTTGACAGCTACAAACTATTTCACTAAGTGGGTAGAAGCCATACCTTCCAGGAAAGCCACTGACACTGTCATAATCTCATTGTTAGAAAACAACATACTCTCAAGATTTGGATGCCCCCAAAATATAATCACTGATAATGCAGTAGTATTCAAGTCCAAAAAGATTATTGAATTCTGTCATAAATACCACATTACCCTTGTCCATTCTACCGCATATTACCCTCAAGGTAATAGCCTTGTTGAATCCTCCAATAAAATCCTTGTGAACATCATCAAGAAACTACTATAAGACAAAAAGGAAACTTGTAACAAGAGTTTAGTGAATGCCTTATGGGTAGATAGACTTACCACAAAGAAATCTATTGGTACATCCCCTTACCAACTTGTTTATGGGATGGATGTTGTCTTTCCATCTTCTTTAGGAGTACTAGTAATGAAGATAATTCAAGAACTGCAAGTCGAAACCAAAAATATTCAAAGAAGGATTAACCAAACCATACACTTGCAGCAAACCAGAGAAGAGGTTTATTTTAAGTCTCAAGTTGTTCAAGAAAAGATTAAAAAGATATTTGAGAAGAAGAGTAAGGAAGATGATTTATATATAGGTGAAAAAGTTCTAAAGTGGGATTCAAGGAGAGAAGAGAAAGGTAAACATGGGAAATTTTATTTCTTATGGAAAGGACCTTATGTTATTTATGGTTATAGAGGTAACAATGCTTTCTTTTTGAAAGAGATGGATGGATCAGATCTGCTAGGTAGACCTGTCAATGGTAGAATGTTGAAGCATTACTACTCCTTAGAATAACAAATAGTTCACTTTGTTTACATTACTCATTGTACATAACATTATAGATTTTAGATTTGATTGGATGTTTCTCCTAGGAAATATGAAGCCCAGAGAGAAGGCCCTAAGTTTTGAAGGATAAAATATCATAAGTATGAATAATTTTAGAGCTTAGAAATTAGTTCTAGGGCCAACACAGTCAAAATTCAAACGCTACTAGTCTCAAAGTTCTTGATATTTCACCAAGAAATTCCATCCCCATGTGGAGCCACTGTTAGGGTCCTATAATAATAGGATTCATAATTTTTGAATTGACTTTGATTAGTCTTGTAATATGTACGTACTTTTCTTTCTGGAAATTGTTTTCCCATATTAGAAAAATAAAATAAAAAATGTAAAGAGGGTAAAAGTCCTAAAAGAAAAATCAAAGGACTTAAAAAGAAAAAAAGATAAAAAAAAAAGAATAGAAATGGACCCCAAACAAAAAGAGATAGAAAATAAAACATGAAAGTGATGAAAATCCAAATGCCACTACTATTTACTTTACTACAAAATAAATGATTATGTGCAGCTTGTTCGAATGCCATAATCCATGATAAGTCAAACAGCTTAATATTGAATTTTTCATGCTTTAAATTTCATGTTATTAGATAGAGAATAAAGATCTAGCCAAAGAGTTTAATCTTGGCAGATCAGTAGTTAGGTAGAAAGAAATAAGGAGCTCAACAGTTTAATCTGAGCCCTTGGAAGAAATAAGGATAGAATTAGTTAGTTTATGTTTTGAAAGAAAAATGAACAAGGGTTTGCAAGCTCAAATGCACCCAGATAAATGAAGAAAAAATGTTAGGGTAGAATAAGGGTAGGCAGAAGCAGTTTTTAAAATCATAGATAAGCAGAAATTTGTTAATTCAGTCACTAACTCTCTTCAAAAAAGTCATTCCATTGTAAAAATACTTCATCCCCACCATTTTCATTATTTTCTCTTCATTTGTCCTTTTCCCATCATCATTCATCTTCACTTGAAAAAAATCCCCTTTTCCTAAGTATAAAACTCATTTTACTTAGGGAAACTAAAACCTTTAACTAATTCCCCTTTTTTCCCAAAAATGCCCAAAAACCCAAATAAAACATTTTAACCTAATTTTAAATGAAATAAATATTATATTGGGACTCTCTACAATAAAACTTATCCCTTTATTATGCTTTTACATTAGACTTAGTTTATGTTTTATTCCTCATCGCACTTTATTATTAACACATTGACTTATATATTAACTGCTTATTAACCTTTCTAGCCCGTATTATATTAAATCCTTTTAATATTATTCCCACCCATAGTTTAAATTTCAGCCTATGTTTAATTCCCCATGTGACATATTATTCCCGCCCCCATAGGTTAAAACTATCCCTATATATAATAACCCGCCTATTTTAACATTAGAAATATATTCATTAAATTTGTTAATAAAACCTACACCGCATATCATATTCCATATCAAAAATATGTATTAAAACCTTAGGTTTTACTACATTTTAACACTACCTTTTAGTAGCTAACTAGGCCTCATGCCTTTCAACCCCATAGCTTCATCACTTAATCTCGGTCGTTTGCTCCTTTCCGCCGGATCTAACGGTGATAATTCACCTCCACGATTTCATTACACGGTCCAATAACGAAATTTAAACTTGCGATAAAATCTTCTTTAACACTTCCTCTCTCCTCCACGCGTCCTGATTCTATTGGATCACATCGATCCTCCTGATTCTGTTTACCACCTTTTATTGTTGCGAAAATAGCTTGGCAGTTATTCTCCTCCCCACGCCTAAACGTCACATAGTTTGAATTGACATTAAATGCATTTCTTGTTTTTAAACGAAAATCCTTATAAAAACAACTCAATGCATTCATTTCAAGCCTTATATTACCGTTTCGGCTAAGTAAAACTTTCCCCGGAATGAGAAAGGAATGTTGTCGCCTACTGCTTCCAATCTAAAAACCAACAAATTTCATCCAAATCCTTTGCTACAACAGGAAAGAACACGGTGTTTGTATATAGAGGCCCGGAGGAAGCTGCGAAATCTTTTCACTTTCCCACGGTAAGAAAATTCCATTTTCCACGAGGGTATTCTTGAGAGAAAAAAGCCTTATCCATCATTTTTAAAAATATATTGTTAATTGAATCCTTGAGAAGCCTTGCAGCCTTAAAAGAAAACCTATTGCCTCATAAATTCATCTTTGTTGTAATCCCACTAAGCATTTTTTCACGGGCACAAAGCCTTGACCTGTTTTAAAGCAAATTTGGATTGAGTTTAAGCCATTTGCAGATTTAAAAATCCCTTTGAGTCATCGAATCATTTTCTACCACTCTGCAGAGCCTTTGCGCAAAAATTAAGGTTTTAAGATTGTTCTGCTGAGAAAGTCGTAAACCCTTGATATCTTTTGTTAAGGCTATAAGGTCAAAGAAATTTCTACACCATCAAAATTTCTGTTTGAGTCACAATTATAAGAAATATCCCTTTGCAAGCCAAATATATAAAAATTGTCCATATCTAAATCCTTATCTAAATCGTTTAATCTTATAAGTATTTCACCGGAGCCTAAAATCGGTGTTTCAAAAGGTCAAAATTGTTTAAAATTGATAAATCAAACCAATCAATGGAATCCAAAAGTACTATTGTGATCAACCCTCTACAACCTCTTGTTCTAGATGTAGAACATACTCCTTTAGCAGACATAGACTTGAAAATTACAGATCCTGTGACAGAGTTTAACCTCCTTGAGCTCCACTGCTAGAGCCAAGAGAAATCCTTAGACCCAAGTAGATGATGTGTTTATTTGGGAATCAAAATTGCCTAAGTATGTTGTTCCTCACACTCATAAATGCCCAAAAGTTATCAAATTATGCCAATCTTATTATTCCCCATATCAAAGAGCCATTATGAATTCTAAAAAAGAAGTATTGTTTACCATTACAGTTGAATCTATTAACCAGATGCTTCAATTACATCTTGATCCTAATGAAGTCCCTTTATCAATTGAAACTCTCACTAAGTTCTATTTGGAATTGGATTTTCCCAAGATATTCCAAAATTTTCAAACCTTCATGCCATCCTATGTGGAAATTCCCAAACTCAACCCTCCATACTCCTCTTCTAAATTCTTAGAAAGAACCAGACACATTATTTCCTGCTATCTATTATCCTTGGATATTTCAAAGATGAACATGCTGATGCATCAGTACTTGGTTTCTTGTACATTTTTGTACCTGGCCAGCCCCCTGCAGTTATCTTCAATTTTTCCCACTACATTGCTGATAACATCTATGAACCGTTGGTCAAACTGCCTACTGAAGGTGTCTTTCGGTATACTTCATTTCTTTTCCACATGTTACTTTATTTTCAATCAGAAAAGTTTCCTATAACTCTTCAGAAGCTTGATGTGGAAGAAAATCCACAATCTGTTGTATTATGGAATTCCTTGATCAGAAAGGAGTCATATGAGTTTACTTATGTAGAGTTTACAGATTCTTTCCTTCATCCATTATTAAATCTTCTAAACAACAGTGTGCAGCCTAGGATCAACAATGAAATTAATAAATTTTTACAGTTGTCTAAACAAATCAGGACAGTTGATTGGTATTTATATCAAAATCACACTGAAATTAGATTCTATGGGTCAAACCTGATTCTCTATAAATTTCCAAAATATCACCCCATGAGGTTGTTTTCTCTAGAGTATATAAGACATATTTTAAGCTCAGATGATGTAAATTTCTTGGTTGCAAAGAAGAAAACCCAATTAAAATTGAAGAATCAAGTTGGTCCATTTATCTGTAATAACAGAGAAGCAGGTCCAGAGGAAGAAAACTAGTTGTTAGAGTTCAAGTTTTGCAATATTTTTCTTTGGTATTATGATCCCTTTGGCATAATCAGCAAAATGAGAGTTAAATGTAAATTGACTCCATACATTCATGAAAAGAAACCTGATATTGAGAAATTCTCAAACCAATCAGAGTGGTTAGAGAATACACTGGTAGAAGTTGATAAGCAAAGTGATACTAGTCACATTTTGTAGACTCTAGCTCAGGAAGACAGAGGTTTGAAAAGAAACAGGGAAGAAGGGTCTTACATAGCTGAGACCACTAAAGAAACCAAATTTAAACTCAGGTACAACAAGAAGGAAGAGATCAATCCTGCAAGAAAAGAAAAAGAGACAGTTGAGGTCATTAACACAGAGATTCTAGAGAAAGATATTGTATCTCCTACAATAGTTGAAAATGAACAGAAACCAAACACTTCTAATATACAATTGATTAAAAAACAACATAGTATAGAAATTTCATCATCAAAGCAGATAGAAGAAAGGGATATGGAAATCAAGGAAAGGTACAAGGAGATTAAAGCTAAAAATGAAGAAATAAAGAATGAAATATACTCTCAGTTCTTAAACCATACCCCCAATATACAAAACAAGCTGCTTTCAGCCTTTGATTACAAGAACAAGAAAATGCTGCTGACAGTACTTCAGCCCATAGTACCAACTCCAAAAACATCATCTGATTATAAAAAGGTTGATTTTGAAGTACCAATCCAGGATATTCATCCTCTGGACTAGATTGAATTCCATAAACAAGCAGGAGAGATGATTTATTCCACAATGGCTACTAAAGCAATGAGTGCACATAAGCTTAAAAATACTTTGATAAATGTAAGAGATTAGCTCAAACTAGAGAAAGCTTCATCATATTCAAAGGATATTAGAATAAAATCATTGGAGGAATTAGTGATTGAGGTAGGGTATGAACCTCAGAACATAAAAGTTGTAGAGGAATTGATTAAAAAGAAGAATTCTGATATTGATTCCCTTAAGAAATAGTTGAAACTGCCTCCCACTGAGCATCCTCAAGCTACGGAAATTCTATAGGAATCTAATAAAAAAGATGAAATGATGAGTCTTATTTTGTAGCTTATAGCTCAGATCAAAGAAATGGAGATTGAGATGGACAAATTGGTCCAAGAAAAAGAAGCCACCAAAGCACAGTAAGTCCCTGCCACTGTAATTCCTATGGTTACAATAGCAGTGCCATATACTAAGGCAGAAAAATTAGCTCCAAATGTTCCATTAGCTACAACAGTCCCAGTAACCTCTTCAACAACTTCTGCCACTGAGTCTTCAGCAACAACAACCCAGCAATCAGATGAGGCAAGTAAATTGGTAAAGGAAATGCAGGACATGTCCATTAAAACCAATGAAATAAACAGGTTAAAAGAATAGATTAAAAATATGGAAGATGCAAAAAAGTTTGCATATATTAATGCCAAGAATGAAGAGAAAAAGGCTAATAGGTTGAATGACAACTCAAGAAATTAGAAAAAATAATTAACCTTGAAAGAACCTATGGCACATGTTAAGAATCAATTATGGTCCAATATGATAGTTGGCCATTAATATAGGTAATTTATGAACATAAATATTTACTGAAAGTAGCAAAAGAAGCAATACAAAAGACAAAGGAGGAGCTAGGTAAAAAGCCTAAAGAGGTCATGGAAATTATCAAATTCCTCAATTCCAAAAATAAATAATAATTGGATGAAATTGGAATTACAGACAGAAAATAGACTATACTTGAGGTAAGAAAGGTAATATCCAAGAAGAACTTGATCAACCAATTAGAGGAAAAGTGCCAAAACATGGAAATGGAAATTACAATATTCATGATAAAATTTGATATTTTAAGGCAAAAAGGCCTTCCTAATCCTTTGGTAATCAATGAAAAATTGATGAACCAGGAGGATTATGACAAAAAGATGAGATAATTTGCTAAAGAATAGGTAAACAAATCAGATTGGCAAGGAATCCCAACTGGGAAAGTTTTACATACGAATCTTGAAGATCTGTTTTACTTGCAGCATGAAGTAAAACCCCTTTTTGTCAACAAACCAACATTTTCCAAATACATTGAAGCTAATGAAAACTTCAAAAGGCTAATGAATATTAAATTTCCAGAAGCTGAATTCTCGCAGAAGTTAATATATTTATTGTAAGATCAAATTATAGTGAGGAAAGAGCATGAAAGATAAAAATAGAGTTTGTTGTTTTTTACATTAGTAGTAAACAATTTTCTGTAGTCAAAGTGTATCAGTTAAAAGTGTATTAGGTGAAAGATTGAAGATCAAAACAAATTGAAGATAAAACTTCTAGCGTGAGTGACACCTCAGTTGTCCAACTACATCCAAAATCCAAAGAACAAGCTATTTTATTTCAATAAATAGGACATATAGCAATTAGTTAGGCAGTTGTCACTATCTTCTTGCATGAAGATATTTTATTTTCCAAGAAAAATTCCTATATTTATTCTAGGATATTTTGTACTAGTTTTTATATAAATACTTCATCATTTGAATTATTAGGTGTGGATTAATTTCTAAACATTTCTGTAGCTTTAATATTCTAAACCTAAGGGTTTTTTTGTATCAAGTTCAAGTCGGCATTCTGGATCATAAGAAATAAAGCATCATATTACAAGATTCATGTGTTGGGCCACTGCAGTGAAGTATTTTACTTGTCATCTTGTCAATTTTATTATGTTTTCCATCCATTCATGAATGTGTTCTAAATTTTAATGATAACTAGGAATTTTTATTTCAAAATTTGTTAAAATTACTCTGTTATTGATTGATTATCATTTAAATGTTTTCTACTGATATCCAGACTAGGGAACCCTTAATTTCTCCCTGATCTCAATTGACCTCTACCTTTTCACTCCTTATCTAGATTTAAGAACTCTTAATTTCTCTTTATCCCGATCAAAACCATTTCACCATTAGCCTTTGAAGATCTAAAGTGACTCTGCTATCTTTGCCTGTGAACATTTACCTTTATACCTTGATCCTGATTTGACTGCTTGACACATTGACTCCATTTTCCCAATGGAATACATATCTATAGCTATGAATCTGAGTAGGTGATTTTCCCACCAAACCAAATCAAAACCCCAAAACCAATTTGCCCCATATAACTAGAATAAAATCATATGTAATCAAAAAATTTAAATCTTATAGAGAGAGCCCTCTTTGAGCATTAGGAAGGCTAGGTCCTAAAGCTTAAAAGTAGGTTTGTGGTTACCTCTGATATTCTTGAACACAAAATCAAAAATATCACAACTTTGAGAATTATTAGAGTGATAACATAAGGTATTTTTGATCATGTTTCTATTTGGTTTACCTAACATGGTATATTTGCAGGAAGTAGAAAATCAAATATGACAGGAAAATTGGTTGATTACAGTTCACGTGACTGTCCTTATAGATTAGCTGAGAAACAAGGATATGATTAATATCCTAATATAGAAGATACATTAAGAATCTTGAAGGAATAAATAAGAAGTTACAAGGAAGATAAAAATAGGACATTGAGTCACAAGAAAGGCTTGTGAGAGCTCAAGAAAAGAAATCCTAGGTTAAGCCAGTGATCCTTCAAAGCTTATCAGATTTTTAGAGATAGGGAAAACCATAGATCAGTCATGAACATGAGTAAAAGAATAATGGGGCAGATGGAAACATGTCTCGATCATGACACAAGTTGGAAAATGATGACACGGTCAGAGGTGGAAAATTGTTGGATAAACCTGACAGGAGAGGTAGTGCTTATGGGTTCTATTCTAGTTTTGGTTTAGAGAGAAATTATTTTCATCACTACCACCATCCTTATAGGAGGATTGAGAAGAAATACATGCTAGACGAGTTCAAGAAAGCCAATCCTCCTACATTTGATGGAGAGAAGAAGAAATCAGAAGATGTAGAAGCATTATTTCTTGGGATGAAGAAGTTCTTCAAATTGCTTGATTATACAGATAATATGGAAGTTAGTATAGCTAATTTTAGTCTCAAAGGGAAAGAAAATAGCTGGTGGGAAGACGTGAAGCATGTAAAAGGAATTAAGGTAAAAGATTTGAGTTTGCATGAGTTTAAAAGACTCTTCAGGAAGAAGTACTTATCCGAGAAATATTATGATGGAAAGGCTAAGGAGTTATATGAGTTGTAGATCAATTTTATGATAGATGAAGAGTACACAAACAAGTTTCTAGAGTTGTTGAGGTATGTGCCTTACATCAAGGATGAGAAGACGAAGGTTCAAATATTCATTATTGGACCACATATTTTAGAATTCAAGGATCATATTGAGTATTATTTTCCATGGTCATTGGAGGAATTCATAGGGAAATTGAAGAATTGTTATGAATAGCCAAAACGTAATTCTGAGCCTAACTATGACTGGAAAGGGAATGAGAAGGCTAAAGAAAAATGGCCTCCAAAGCAGGGAATACCTTAGGATGCATGCAAGAAATAAAATGTGTCCCCTTACAAGAAGTTCAGTGTAACTGAGAAGGGACATGGACCTCAACCTACAGAGAAGAAGAATAAGGCTAGTGGCAGAGAACCATTGCAGTGTTGGATTTGTGGGAAGGATAATTGCAAGAAGGATTGGCCATTGTACTAGGGTGGAAGACCTCAGATCTATAGTGCTTAGGAGGTGTATTTTGTTAGGGATGTTGGGTATATCATTCCTTTTATTTATGCAACACTTGATAAAATACATTCATATCTTCAAGAATCCATTATTGATATGGAAGGTACACTTTGTGATCGAGTTGTTTCCATTTTCATTGATCCTTGATCTAATTATAGTTATGTTAGTTTTGATCTAGTTGATAAGTGTGGCTTGAATAAAGAAGTGCATGCAGAGTCTTGGTTGGTGCATTTGGCTATAGGACTAGGGTATATTGTTATGAGAAGGCTATTGAGTGCCTGGATGATGATGTAGAAAAGAGAATCTTGTAGGGAAAGAAGGATCATACATCAATGAGAATGGTTGTAGCCATGCAGACTAATAATGTTTGTAGGAAATGGTGTGTATTATTTCCAGTGCATGTTTCCAGTGACAAAGGGGAGGATGTTGAGGATTATGAATTCTAGTTGAAGAGGTACCCTGTTTTGCAATAGTTTTAGGATTTGTTTCCTACAAATATTTCAGATTTACCACCTCATAGGGAAGTGGATTTCTCTATTGAGATGGTACTAGGAGAAACACCGACTTCAAAGGCACCTTAGAGGATGAGAACTATAGAGTTGGTGGAATTTAAGTTGCAGCTTAAGGAAATTATTGATAAAGGATACATAAGGCCAAGTGTGTCACCTTGGGGTGCACCAATGTTGTTTGTAAAGACTAAGGATGGTACTCTCAGGTTTTATATTGATTAAAAGAAGTTGAATAAGGTAACCATCAAGAATATGTATCCTTAGGCGAGGATTGATGACTTGTTTGATCATTTGAAAGGGGAAAAATTGTTCTCAAAGATTGACTTGATATCAGGATATCATAAGGTGTGTATTGAAGAAGAATATATCTATAAGACTGCAGTCCATACCAGGTATGGGCATTATGAGTTTGTGGTGGATCCTTTTGGTATTACTAATGCTCCAACTACTTTCATGTGTTTGATGAAAAATGTGTTGCATCCTTATCTAGAAAAGTTTGTGATCATGTTTATTGATGAGATATTGATATATTCTAATAATGAGGAAGAGCATGTAGAGAACTTGTAAGAAGTATTGAGGTTGTTGAGAGAACATCGATTGTATGCTAAGCTTAGAAAATGTAGTTTATTTTAGAATGAAGTTCATTACTTGGGGAATTTTGTGTCTAAGGAAGGCATAATAGTGGACCCAGAAAAAATTAGAGCTATCATGGAGTGGCCAACTCCTAGGAATGTGGATGAGATTATGTCATTCATGGGACTATAATATTATTATAGGAGGTTCATTAGGAAATTCTCACAAATTTCCTATCCTATTACATCTTTGTAGAGAAAAAAAATAAATTTGAATGGACTAAGGAGTGTGCATCCAAACTTGATTATTTCAATCATTTTCTTACAAATGATCAAGTCTTAAAGATTTTAGATCCAGATAAGGATTCCGTGGTATGTACAAATGCTTGCAAGAGATGACTTGGTGGAGTCTTGATGCAGGAAGGAAAAGTGGTATGCTATGAGTCAAGGAATTTGAATGAGCATGAGCAGAACTATGTGACTCATGATCTTGATTTAGCAGCTATCATTCATGCCTTGAAGACGTGGAAGAATTATCTTCCTGGCAGGAGGTTTATTATGATGTGTTATCATAATGGAATAAGGTACTTATTTAACCAATATAATATAAATTCTAGACAAGATATATGGTTGGCTACCCTCAGTGAGTTTTACTTTGATATCAAATACATCAAGGGAAATGAGAACATGGTTGTAGATGCTCTTAGAAGGGGAGTGCAAGTAAATAATATTTCAGCCATGAGCTCTTATGGGAAAAATTTGTAGGAGAATATATTTTTGGAAGGGCAACATGATGACATGTACCAACAAATGAAGCAGAGATTGAAAAAATAGGGTGAAGGTGATAGGGATGAGGAGTATCACCTCACAAAAATTGGCTTGGTAAGATTCAGAAATAGGATATACGTGCCAGATAATAGTGATATCGAGAGTTTTATCTTGAGGGAGTTTAATTTCAAGCCATATTCAGGTGATCTGGGATATCACAAGACATTGATAACAATTAAGAGGTTATATCATTGGATGAACTTAAAGAAAGAGGTGGCTTATTTTGTTGCAATATGTATGGATTGTAAACAACTAAAAACATAGTGTAAGCATCCATCTGGTTTATTGCAACCTATTCTGATTCTAGAGTGGATATGGGAGGTCATTTCCATGGAATTCATTACATGTTTTCCTAGCACCTCAAAGCAACACAATTCCATCATGGTTGTGGTTGAGATGTTAAGTAATGTAGCTCACTTCATTGTAGTTAATTATACTAATTCAGCTAGTGAGGTAGCTCAGATATTGATCTGGGAGATAGTAAGGTTGCATTGTGTTCCCAAGAAGATCATATTAGACAAATATTCCAAGTTCACTTCCAAGTTTTTTTGAAGGAGTTGTTTGCAAGATTGGGGATAGAGTTGGCTTTAGTACAACTTATAATCCGTAGACAAATGGACAGGCAAAGAGGATCAACATGATTCTTGAGGAAATTTTTAGAATGTACATCATCCATCAACAAAGGAAGTGGGAGGAGTATCTTCCATTGGTAGAGTTTGTGTATAATAAGGGGTATCAAGAGTCCTAGAGGATGATTTCATTTTAGGCTCTTTATTGGCAGAGTTTTAATACTCTTATTACTTGGAGTGATCTAGTGAATAAGGTGTTGATTAGACCAGACATGTTGGCGGAGATGGAATAGGAAATGTAGGTTATCAAATGAATTTGAAGGAAACACAAGAAATGTAGAAAAGTTATGCAGATTAGCATAGGGAATTCAAGGAGTTTCAGGTTGGGGAGCATCTGTACTTGCACATCAAGTCCAAGAGTATCTCCTTAAGGATTGGGTCATGTGCTAAGTTTGCACCTCGGCATTGTGGTCCTTTCGAGATCCTTGAGAGGATTAGACTAGTGGCCTAATGACTTGCATTGCTGCTAATAGTGAAAGTCGATGATGTTTTCCATGTTTCATTTCTTAAGAGATATGTGTAGGATGATGATCATGTGATTTATTGGTTTGTATTGCAGGTGGAACTAAAGGGAGAATTCCATACATAACCTCAGTGCATATTGCAGTGGAAATAGCTCATGCTTTAGAACTGAACAATCAAGCAATTTAAAGTGCAGTGGGAGCACTTTGGGCCCGACGAAGCTACATGGGAGATGACCAATCAGGTGCGGCGGGCTTTGTATCCTTCATTATTTTTTGGTTCAAGAAAATGAGTTTTTGGTGTGTGTGTGTGTGTGTGTATATATATATATATATATATATATATATATATATATATGTGTGTGTATGTACACACACACACACACCAAAAACTCATTTTCTTGAACCAAAAAATAATGAAGGATACAAAGCCCGCCGCACCTGATTGGTCATCTCCCATGTAGCTTCATCGGGCCCAAAGTGCTCCCATTGCACTTTAAGTTGTTTGATTGTTCAGTTCTAGAGCATGAGCTATTTCCACAATTAGTTGTGTTATATATATACCACAATTAGTTGTGTTATAAGGCTCCAATAAGCGATATGTTTGTTTTGTTTTTCAACAAGATGTCATTGTAAATACTGCATCAAGCTATGTTATAAATCTCCATAGGAAGTATGTTTTTTTTCTTCTTCTTCTTCTTTTTCAGTGCTTTTCTGTTCATATGCATCATAAAACACCGAGGACGGTGTTCCCCTAAGGGGGAGGGGTTTGTAACAACCCCGGAAAGGATAATAAAGGCAAAGTAAGCAAGCAAACAAATAAAGACAAGAAAATGGCTATTTTCTTTGATAACCATGGTGTGATGGGATTCATTATTGGTTGTGATTGGTATTTCCATATGGTTTTGGAACCGGGTGAGGTGGTCTCAGGAAAATTTCCAAAGGTTGGGGGTGGAGATGATTTTCCACGGGAAGCCCTTGAAAGATGGGTGGAGACAAGAAAATTCCTTAAGTTGTGGTGAATAAATGATGAGGTATCCAAACTAAATTTGGTTTTGTTATCTCAAGATTGGTTAATGTGAGATCAAGGTATTTTGAGGGTGGGGGTGGTTTAACCTCTAGATTCCTTGGTTTATTATGGCTTATCAAATGATATCCGACATTCATGCCTAGAATATGGTGCGAGGGTGATTGGATGAAATAAATATTTGGTTCAACCCAATCTATGGTCGAGTGGTATGTGGAAGTTCCTGACTTGGTTGGATTTTACATATGTTAATAAGAGCTATTTATATATATAAACACTTGTACTTCTTATTATTTTTATTTGATGGATAATTTTTCATGGTTAATTTTCTAGTTATATGCTGGTTATAAGCATGGTTCTATGATGCGCTCTAGCTATTGTTCTTGTTCATGATTTGATAAGTCTTTGAATGGCTAATGAATGTATGGACTAACAAGTGTTGTTACAACTACTTGCGAGGGAATTAAACCTTCTTGGTGACTCTTAGATGAATTTCATATATTTATGATCATATATGCATTCATGACCTGTAACTTTCATGTTTGCAACATGTCTGACAAAATGTATAATGTGTACTAGGAAATATAGTTCAAGTTCTTACTTCAAGTTTGAAGGTTTGACATTGTCGTCATGTTAGTTATGATTCTAGAAAGTTACATCTGGTTTTGGGTAGTGGTGTGGAGGCTAACCTCAAAAAGTTGCTTGGATTTTGAAATTGTTGGCACTGAATTGGAGGATTTAGGTCATAACCACATGTAAGAAGGCTTGTGTATGCAGTTGGGGCCTTATAACTACACTCTTGCCTTGTTTTGTGTGTAGTTGGGGTGTTAGGTCAGAGAAAAAAGTATCTAGATCAAGGATTGATCACCTAGGGTGGTTGTTCATCTCCTTATTGATTTGTAGTATATGTATGATGTCACTAAGTGTTCAGTTTTTAGTCCCCACTTCCTTAACTGTAACTTGGAGGTCAAGTCATGTCATAGTAGCACTCAACCTAACATTTACCCTGGGAGCTTGTAAAATGGGTAAATTTTGGGAGGGTTGGTTACAGTAAATTTATAGGGTGCACCACACATAGGTGCATAAATTTAATGCATCATTAGTGGGTCGGTGCATTTGGTAAATGGAAATGCACTAGACCGTTAAATTCCATGACACACCACTTTAAAAATATATTTTTTATGGTGGTGCATTTGGTAAAAGTAACTTCGTGGTGTGTTTATTTTTTCCAAATTCATTGGTCAATATTAAAAATAAATAGCTTGGTGTGTTCATTAACTGAATTTTCTGTATGGTGCAAATTGAAAGCGGTGTGTCAAGTTGATGTATGCATCATTTTCAGTGCATTCTTGTTTTTTTGGTGCACCATGTTCGGTGCTTTCTTTCTTTTTTGGGGCACCGAGGTTGTTTTTTTTTTTAATTGAAAGTTGTATGTCCATATTTATACATACATTTTTCATTCAATAAAAACAAAATTATGTTTTATGTATGAGGCTGATGTATTTTATATGTCAATCATGCAGAGATGTCTGAGGAGAGAGGATAAATGCTAGCAAGAGCAGGGAGTTGATGAGTATAATATGGTATGAGGATGGGAGGCACCAGAGAGGGAGGTGGATTTGTACTCTCACCCTATTACAGCAGTGACGCAAGGATTCTTGAGGAATGTAGGCCTATTTATGTACTATGGGGAGGATATATCCCTGAAGGGGCACTTTGGGTTATTGGTACAACTGATCTGTCGGTGTGATTTCCACTGAAAAGCTTTACATGATAGTCCTAACATGTGGTTTCAGCCCATTAAGGAAGAAATTTATTTTATCAGTGGCCTATCCAAGAGAGGGGAGGATTTTCCCTAGTTCCTTGATGTCACCCATAGTGTTGCAGTAGAGAGTCAACTTGTCTACTCTTAGAGATATGTTGGGGATCATGTAGTTTCTCCTATAGATTTTCAGGTGTCTGGTGGATAGCTACGATTCAATTCTTTTGGTACAGAGGAGTTTATGTGCCTCTCACTATTAGTGAGTATCATTGCACAATATACTAGTGATGGTAAGTGCATTAGTTTAGCTATTTTATTTTATGTTAATTCTTTAGTGTAGAGGCTACGATGTATCATATGGTCTACCATTTTTTTCCAACAGTTTTGTATAGATTTAGATAGATGTCATTCTATGATACACGGGAGGGAGAACTTCCCTTTTTATTTAGAGATGTATTTTTATTTTTTATTTTTTGAGAGGTTTTTGGAGACGAGGCCTACTTTTGACCATCGCACTCCTATGCTGACGACTAAGATGTAGATGTTCATATGGGGAGAAATGATTCCTAGGAAGGGCTAATCAGAGCATCTCGCCATGATTTCCACTGACTTACTGGGGCTATTAGATAGTGAGGTTAACACCCATTCATCATGGTGTTGTGTTATTAAGCGGGGATGGATTGGCGACAATGTCCCAACATCCTCTTCATAAAGGATGAGCCAATAGATGATAAAGGTAATATTATTGTTGTCTTTAAATTAATCTAGTTTCATTTTATTGTCTTAATTAATTAGAATAAAAATTATTATAACACATTCTTTAACTTGTTTTATTAATTTTTTTAATGAAAGTTTTTAATTGTTGTTGTGTACTATATATTGTAGACATCAACACATTCATTGGGAACATGTCTCCTCCCCAATGGATGGAGATGCAAATATGGAAGAGGCCACAGAGGGTGAGGGACATCGTGATCGGATACACGTGGGCATATGACCATGTCGTAGGTTTTATATTGGATTCAGGATGGAGTTGGGAGAATGACTCTATAGAATTTTGGTTGAGGCGGGAGTGCACCCTGTGATGAATCGAGATATCAGGGCAGGTCCTAGGCTCATGGAGCTTTAGACAGATTTTACATGTGATATAATGAGCCTTGTGTGTCATATCGTCAGAGCTAGCAGGTTTATACTAGCATTGAGGAGGGATCACCACCATGTAGTGAATACAAAATATTCACACAATACTACCCTTCATATGATGATGATGATCAGGGTGGTGATCCTTTTGGAAGTACTCCACCTCCTTGGGATTACGCTCATGCATCAGATACACAGTCTTAACGCAGATGTACTACCGACCCATTATATGATGATCAGGGTGTCGATGATCCTTCTGGTAGTACTCGGCCACATAGTCCACCTCATTCACCTCGTGATCACCCACTTCCTCATGTTTCTCCTCAAAGAGAAGACCAATCATCTCCTTCTCCACCTCATATTTCGACTCTTGATTAGGAAATTGACCATCCATCGTCTTCTACTACAAACCATGATGCCACTAATACTGTTGTATTAGATATTTTATAGAAATTATTTGACTTGTTTATATATATATATATATATATATAGATATGGTTCATTTTTTATGTTCATGTTTATTTCCTTAATTTATATGTTGGTGTTGATGTGTATATTGTTACGTCATGTTAGATATGTTCAATTAATGCGCTTGTAGAGATATGTGTATGTGATAGCAGTTATTTGAAAATATAAGATGTATATTTGAGGATGCATGTGGTGATGCTGTTATAAAATGCTTGTGTTTTGTTAGATGTGATCACGATGATGATGCCCTAATAGACTATTAGATTTGTGTGCTAGCTAATGACGTTTATATGTGCTAGAGGTGTATATAATTAGATGGTGTTAGTGATTTTGAATGTGTATTTTAGACGATTTTTATGTTTGTTAGATGGTTATCACCATGATTTTTATTTTTATGAAATGATATTTATTATAGATGATGTATTGGTGAAATTATATCAAAATTTTATAGATGTAATTACATGCAAAACGACTTAATTTAAATAAAAAATCCAAAGATATTTTTATAGATTACAAATTTTAGTATGGTTGAAACTATAATTGTAAAATTATGATAAATATTTTTCTATTTTGAATACATATTCATTCATACTAAATTACCATACATATTCATTCTAACTAAATTCTTATTCAAACAAGGGTTGCGAGCAACATAGTCCTTGCCTATAGAAAACATAGAAAAAAGAAGAAGAAAAAATGCTTATAAAACATGTCTTAAAAATAGTCACTACAAAACAAAATCAATTTCACACACAATTAAATTGTACAAACCTCTAAATAAAACTACCTTTCAAGTCATAGTCAAGTGTAGAAATCAGAAAGTTGTGACCTATACTTATAATATAAGACTTAGAAAATATCTAATTAATCTTTGCAATTAATTTTCAAAATGTATATTGCAACTTGTAGCCATTACATATAAATTTCAAAATATTTATACCAAGATCAAAATATATAACTGATTGGTCTATAAAATCAAATATAATTAAAAATAATTGTTCATAAAATATTGGATTATAAAAATAACATTACAATTAATTTGATTTTATAAATTTAGTAAATTAAAATTTATTTATTAATAATAATTATGAATGAAACATCATTAAAAAAATATATTTATTAATTATAATTATTATTTAAAATATAATTTTTAAGTTAATATGTATTTTTAAAATTAATTTTCTATTTTTATTTTCTAATATTTAAATTAATAAATAATAAAATGCAATCAATAAACTATTATCAATCATTTTTATTTAAAAAATATAAATATAATCTTTCAAGTTTATTTACAAAATTGAATGTCTTGTTAAATTTAAAAAACGTAAGTGAGATTTTTTTATAATTAATTTAGATTTAATATAACTTAAAAAAAAAATATTTCAATAAAATTTAATTTATCACATATTTGTAGCAACTCCTACAAATTTAAATTTAAATTAAATATCTTACTAATTTAAATTTAATATCTTACTAATTATATAAAATGCCAACAAGACAAACAAAAAACAATATAATTAGCATGAGATCTATTAACATGGGATATTTGTTAGATGTAATCACAATGATGACGCCCTATTAAATTATTTGATTTGTATGCTAGCTAATAACGTTTATATGTGCTAGAGGTGTATCTAATTAGATGATGTTAGTGAATTTTAATATGTATTTTAGATTATGTTTATGTTTGAGAGATGGTTATCATTGTGATGTTTATTTTTATGAAATGATATATATTTATTATAGATTATATATTCATGAACTTATATGAAAATTTTATATATGAAATTACATGCAAAAAGAATTACTTTAAATAAAAAATGCAAATATATTTTTATAAGTTACAAAATTTAATATGGTATAAACTATAATTGTAAAATTACCATAAATATTGTCCATGGGGTGTTGGATAGACGATGATTAGGTGCTCTGCTAAGGCACTCCTTGATGTGAAGTCACCAGTTCAATTTTGCGTCCCAATCAGGGTGATGACATGATGAATATGTAGTCCTGCCAAGCTTACCAAAAAAAATTACAATAAATATTTTCTATTGTATAGATAGTTCATACATATTCATTCTAACTACATTCATTTAAAAAAAAAAAAAAAAAAAACATACGAATAAATGTGATTTTCCATTGTATTATTTACTCCTTTTGAATAGACCCCTCTACCCTAAAAAATGTTATTATAAAAAAGTTATGATCTCCAATCATAAGCATTCTAGTGTCCCTAAACTTTTATGGATGCAAATCTTCCTATATTTGTTATTTTTGTCATTATTTTGTAATTTGATTACTATCAAAAATTTATATTACTTTATTAATTGTGGTTTTAGTCAACATTGGAGGCATAATTTGAATTTTTCCAAAATAAATGATAAAAGTATGTAATGTAACTGAGTTGAAAACCAAATTATCAAAAAATCAAAATTAAACCTATCAAAAGTTAGAATTAAAAAAATATGTTAAAATTTTAATTTTTTTAATTATAATTACATAATTGGAAACACATAGTTTTAAGTGTCAAAACGTTTCCACTCGCCAAAAAAAAAAAAAAAACGTGTAAAAATGTTTGTGAATCTTACCATGAATTATACAATTCCAAGAAGACAAATAAAAAAAAATATAGTTAGCAAAATAAAGAAAACAAAGACATACAAAAATAGTATAAATGATGAAATAACACAAGTACATATCAAAATTCGTTGTTATCACCCTGATTATCTTCCTCGTTTGGCATGATAACACTGTTGTTCTGAAAAATATTTTTTAATCTAGGGTCGTGTATTAATAAGAACTACCAATACCTATGCATCACATCTAGGTAGAGAAACACCTAGTTGTAGTGCTTAGGGAAATAATAAAGCTCCCTAGGTTCATGCCACCTCTTTCTAGAGTTGATAGATGTCAACCCATTATCGCAATATTCCTTTACATTATTCTGATCAAAGGTGTCCCACCACTTGCACCTAAAAATAACGCAATGGAACTGTTATCACCCTAGTAATTACTAAAGATTGTGGGCTTTTGATTTTTAGTTTAAGAAAACTAGGGGTAACCACAAACCTACTTTGGAAATTTAGGATCTAGCCTTCCTAAATTTCAGAGAGAGCTCTCTCTTTATGATTTAACTTTGTTTTTGTTTAATGTTTTAGGATAGTTATGATAGAAAAATTGGTTTTGGTTTTGAAATGTTTGGTGGAAAATAATATTACATAAAGACAAATTAAAGAGGGATCTACTAGTCCATTGGGCTATGGAGTCAAAGTCTAGCAAGCAAAACTAGAAGGCAAGGCCAAATGGATGCTAATGTATTCAGGGAAAGGTAGATAACCCTCAGATATTTGGATAGATTGTTTTGATGAAATGGATTTCTTCGGGATAAAGGGCAATGAAGGATCCTTTGATCCGGAAAAAGAGGAAGGAGAAAGGGGTCAAACGGGACTAGGAGAAATTAAGAATTCTTAAATTTGGAAATCGGCAGAAAACATTTAAATGATTAAGTAGTTAAGACATGGAGTTTTTACATTAGTCCTGAAGTAATACTCCTAATTAGTCATTAAGATTGAACAACATATATGAAATTGTATGTAACTCAGAATGGAAACGATGACAAGATAGATGCACTTTACTCTTCAAATTATCGCATGAATCCTGAATTATGAAGTCCAATTGGCTATTTTCCAGACTGCTGCTTTGAAATCAACACATGTGAGCCTCCAATGTACCAGCAAAGTGCCTATAATGTTCTTAGAAATTTTATTCCACCCTAACCACTTCACAAACTGAAGTATTTATACAAATGTTTATAACATATATCCTAGAGATATCTAGGAATAGTTCTAGGAAATATACAATATCTTTACACATTAAGAGGGACAATTGCTTAACAACTTTAGCAAGCTGTCCTCTTATCTAGAAAATATAGAACTAATCTTATCTAACAAAAACTGTTTGTTGAATAGTTGTCCATGCTTGCTAGCACAATCAAAAATATCTTTTAGAAGATGACTTAACTAATACTCTTTCCACTTATACTCTTTCACGATGTTTATTTATCATTTCACTGCTATAAAAAGGGAAATAATAGCAGTCAAAATCAGTCAGCTATTGTTTTTATCTCTGATACATTTTGACTATGTTATTTCACCTTGATACTCTTTAAACTGATATTTTAACCTTTAACTACTGTAAAAAGAGACTTCTCAGCAGTAAAAAATCAAAATGAAATAACTGTTTTATTTGTTTCCTTCTCAGACTGACTTCTTCATCTACACTCTCTTTCACTGTTTTGCTTCTTTGCTGCTACAAAAAATCTGTAAAATTATGCCATTGTTCAGCATCTGGTATTTTTACACTTTTGGGTTTTCTAAAGTTCTCATCAGCATCAGTATATTTAGCAAATTTTGGTTTCATAACAAACAGATGTTTGATTTTATGTTGAAGGAAAAACAAGTCTTCAATATACTGGAGAACAACTTTCCCTGTTGGAAAGACCTGTGGCAGTGGCTTGTTGACCTATTTTTTGGCATGATCCCTTATATTTTTGTCATATTCTCTTTGGTCCATTAACTTCTCCTTGAAAACATGTATATCAAGAATGCCAACTTGTCTTAGCGTAGTGTACTTTGCTAGAAACTTGGTAATAGAAAAATTCATGGCATCACCTTTTTCCTTCAAATTGTTCATCAGAGTTTTCTTTGTCAGTACTTTCTTGATTTGTAATATTGTCTCTATTATGTCCTATATCTTCATTCTTCTAGCTCTATCCTGTTTTTACTGTTTAAGAAATTAATTATCTTTAATGCTTGTGCTGGTTTATCTTCTATTTCTTCTATTGTCATTTGTATTTCAACTTGAGCTGCTAGAAGGAGGTCTCTCTGTTCATATATTATCTGGGTTGATGGCCACTGAAGGTGTATAGCCTCAATTATATTGGTCCATAAGTAATTTCTTATATAAAAAATTTGTGTAGTGAAACTTAAATCTTTTTGAAGGCTTTTGATTTGCTCTTCAAGTCTCTTGGCCTTTTGTTCATAATTATTGGCATTAATAAATGTTTCTTTGTTAGATACTTCCATATTTTTAATCTTTTTCTTCAAACTGTTAATTTAATTATTTTTCAGAGACATTTCCTCCATTTCTTTAACAATTTTCCCTGCATCATTTTTCTGTTGTACCTATGATTTCGAGGATTTTGTATTGGAGGTAGTAGCTAATTACATTGACACTGCAGTTCCCAGTGGCTCTTTTGGTGCTAAATTTTCTCCCAGTGTAGAAGGAATAGTAGCTATAATAATAGGTATGACTGTAGGAGTGGTGGAAGTATCATTTTCCTTCACAGTTTCATTTTATTTCATAAGTATATCCATTTGAATTTCCATATCTTTGATTTGGGCAGTTAGCTTTATGATCAACTGCATCATATCCTCTTTTTCCTTTTGTTCTTGAAGTATCTCCTTACTCTGTGGGTGCTCACTTTGAGGAAGTTTTAACTGTTTCCTTAAAGCTGCAATATCATCATTTTTCTTCTTGATCAATACTTCAACAACTTATACATTTGATGGGTCAACTCCTATTTGTAAAAATCAAATCTTCTAAGGCCTTGATCCTTAGATATTTTGCATATAAATAGCCTTTGTCAAGTTTCATTTGGTCTTGCAGGTTAATAGTGGTATTCTAAAAATTTGTCACACTCATAGCTTTGGTCACCATAGTAGAATATAGCATCTCAGAGCTATGTTTGTGGAATTCTATTTGATCCAATTCATGCACCTTTTCAGTATCTACTTCAAATTCCACCTTTTTGTAGTCGGCCACTGTTTTTGGGGTTGAAGTAGTTGGTTGTAAATAGGACATGACCATCTTATTTGAGGATTAATCAAATGCTATAAGCAACCTGTCCTGATTTCTTGGCTTCTATTTGAGAAATTGAGAATAAATCTGACTTTTTAGTTCCTCATTCCTTTGTTTTATCTGCTTATATCTTTCTTTTATGTCCAAATATTTTTCTTGTGTTGTTCGAGAAGAAGATGCTTCTATATTAACCTGCTTTTCAAACATCTGAGTGTCTAATCCTTTACCTATTGCTTGTTCCCTTTCTATCTCTGTTAAAGTCTCTTTAATTATCTCTGTGGCTTCATCATTGCTTACTTCTGTTTCATTGGTATCTTCAACCTCAATAACTTTCTCTTTCCCTACGGAACCAAATCTGAGCCTTTTTTTGTAGATAGTCTTTAACTTAGTATCTGTAGTAGTTCCTATTGTGTAGGATCCCTCATCTCTTCCTCTTTTGTTTGAAGATTCTGGATGTTTAGAAGTTACCACAACAAGTGTGGTCTCCATTTTTCCTACTGGCTATTCATTTGCAGTTGCATCTACCAATGTATTTTCTGTCCATTCTGTCTGGTTAGCAAACTTCTCAATATCAAGCTTTGGCTCATGTATAAAATGAGGCAGCTTATTTTTAACCCTTATATTGCTGAGAATACCTTGAGGGTCATAATTCCAAGGGAAACTCACTTGAAATTTCATCTCTTACAATCTTCTTTCTATCTCTTTATCGACATCTCTATTATTCACTATGAAAGGACCAATCTAATTTTTTAATTGGAATTGGGTCTTCTTTTCTGAAGCCATGAAATTGATAGCATCAGCATCCAAAACCTGTCTCAAATAATCTAAAGCAAAGACTCTGATAGTGAAAGACTTCAGTAATTTGTATGGGATTAGATTGGTTCCAAATATTCTCAATTCAGTGTGTTTCTCATACAAGTACCAATCTCCAATTTTTCATTCCTCTGATAGTTGTAATATCCTTTTCATTTCTTCACTTACCCTGGGCTGTTATGATTTATGTAACAAATTCATAGCTGACCTCATGAAAAAATCTGTGAAATCTCTGTAGCTATATTCACTTCCTTCTTTTCTCAACAGTGATGTCCAAAAGACAACTGATAGAGGCTGGCCCTCTATATTCATTTTCTGTAATACTATTGGAAAGTGATAAGCTTGTGAGAATAAGAACAAGTGAAATAAATAGGAAGAATATCTGAATACCCCTTCAGTGGGTAATTTTGTCAATTGATAATGTATGGAATCAACTATAAACCTGGCACAGTCAAAGATCACAGTAGGTGGTTGACCAGGAGACAAGGTAGACAAAAACCCAAGGATGGACTCATCAGTAACCTAATCAGTGAAATAACCCAATATGAAGGATAACATAGAAATTACATGCCTAGAACCCTCTGGAAACTTGGAAGTGGAATAGGGAGGATTCAAATTTGGAATATCCACATGACTAGGCATGAATTTCTAAAAAATCATGAATCTTTTGGGGAAATCCAATCCCAAATATAACTGTGTTAATGCTTCAATGGATAGGGGAACTGCCCTAGGGTCAAACTAAAGTTGTAACATCTAATTAATAGACTCTACAGTGATAGAAAATAAAATCTCCCTATCAGAATTCACAATTGATATTTGGTCTGGAACATAGTACTTTTGGCACATTCTTACCAGGTCTTGACCAGGATGTGCTACTGGGACTACATATTTGGGTAAATTTGTATCCTAGGGAGGCATTTCTTCTTTGTCTAGGAACTTTTCATGACACCAATTATGAACTTCTAATAAGTTAAATTATACTACTGGGTCTACAATTTTATAATCTACATCAACCAAGGGGATGAATTCTTCAGTAGACACTGGTGGCTAAAGAGGATTAACAGACACAGTGGTCTTTGCAGTGATTGCAAGAGTATATTTTCAGGCATTTACTGCTTTAGACTTGGGAGGTTTGGATCCTCCATGTTTGACAGGTTTGTAGCCTCCAGCTTTAGGTGTCATTTGCTTCTTTGTCATTTTGAGATAACTAAAGCAATATTGTACAATTTGCAATAGTTGATTTTTCTTCCATAGAGGGTAATTGAGCAATTTTATAGGAAATGATGATGGCAGTGGGCAATTCAGTGCTCAATTAGGAATTTAGGACATAGGCCATAGGTTTTAGACAGAAAAAAAAGGTTTCCTGAATAAATGTGACTGTAAAATGAATTTTTAAGATATTATGTAGGTTTAAAAACCTTTCTGAGCTGTGGAATTAATCTTTCAAGGGTCTCGGACAGAGAATTTGGTTTAAAAATGAGGTTTTCTGTAAACAACAACTTCTGGGAAAAAATTGCGAGGGTTTGCCCTCTTTTTTCAAGGTTTTGGACACTAAAATGGATAAATTTACTTTTTATAGCTTGATTGGTTTCAAATTGGCAGTTTAAATAGTGAATTTTGCAGGTGAAATGTCGAAAAATACCTTTAATGCAGGTATTTTGGTAGTCGGGAAGTTTTCTGCAATTTGTTGCAAGTCAAAGTTTAGCTCTAGTTCGGTGGTTGGATCCGAGAAGGTGTTTGTCAGTCTTGAATCAGGAAATAAATGATGAATAATGCTTTGAATGGGAATTCAAGGCTTCAAAACGCAGCAGGGAGCTCTGATAATAGTGGGAATATGTATAACCAGTCGGAAGCGACTTTTAGTATATCAGAATACACATATAACATCAATAAAACTTATAACAAAGGCTTTATCCTTTACTATAAATATTTAAAAACGCAATAACTGTGAGTCAAATCACTGGTAGGAGTGTCTTTCTGTTTGCGAACACGAAAAACCATAAATGGGTTTTGCGTTGTCATTGGGCAGTAATTGGTTTTACTTAAAACGAATGTGACGCAATCAGATTTGGACACATCATAGGAGGTGGTAATGGAAAAACTATCCATTTTGCGCTCGTTTCGGTGTTTGAAAAACATTTGGTTTGTGAGCGCGAAGATCATCGTCTACCGTTGGATCTTTGGAAAGGGAATGAACAGCTAAGATATGATGGGAAGTTGTGGTCGGGTAGATGTGTCACCGGGTTTCTTTATAATACTGTGTCGGATTAAAATATAATAAAACCTTTTTACAAAATAATTTATAACCAAGGTTTTAATATATAAAAGGTTAACTATATATGGGGGCATATGGTTCCAAAGGGTAAAAAATAGGTGGTGATATCTATATATATATATATATATATATATATATATATATATATATATAAAGGGTTTAGATATATGATAAAATGCACGTGAGGAGGGGTTAATATATGATTTAACCTGGTCAACTTTATGTATAGCATAAGGCTATTACATATCGGGGAGAAAACAAGGGAAAGGTTTAACCATTTAAGAGATTTAAACTCTTAGTTGCATATCGGTAAAGTCTTAGGTTAAAAGGTGATGTGGGGAAAAATTTAATGAGTATATTACAAAGGCGAGGGGGTTGCTTTTGTAACAAACTTTATTATGTCGTAACACTTAGGATAAACATGGAATGGGAAATATTTTTGGGTTTTTCATCACATAGGATATGTATGAATGGGATATTCTCCTTTTTATTTTATTATATATTTTAGACTTTTTGAAAAGTCTATAACCATAAGGGGTGGGGTATTTATATACTATTAGTTTTATGCCAAAGGGGGTATAATTGGGTTTTTTTATTTAAACATATGGATAATTAACTTTTGAAAAAAATCTTATAATAGTGGGTTTTCAGGGATATTTAAATACAAGGGGTTATATTAATAGGATAAGGTATTTTATAAGGAATTAATAAATAAGTCAGAAGTTAATATGACCAAGGACAATGAAAAAACCAAAATATATTTATATGACTAAGTAAAGTGATAATGTAAAAAGAAAAGCTTTATCATTTATAACTTGACCACTTTGACCTAGAATATAATATTTTTGGAGGGTTTTTATGTTTTTATGAATGAAGGAGATTAATAAAAAGGGGATTTTCTTTTTCATTAAGTAAAAGGTATTTACTTATGAAGGTTTAATGGATGAATGTACGGTAAATGATGATAATTAGGGATTATTATAGGAATTCAACACTTTTAACTTAACAGTCATTGAGCCTTGGGTCCGGTCCCAACAAAAGTCAGAGAAATGCTCTGAGCGTCTTTGACTGAAAGTCTAGAATGCAGAATAACTATATGGGATGGGAAATTAGTTATTTTTACCCGGTGATGAAAATTACAATGATTTTCCTACCTTTTTCTACCTACCGAACTTTAATCTAACATTTTTTCTTCCATTTTGCAAGTGCATTTGAGCTAGCAACCTTGAACATTTTATTCTTTTGAAAGCATAAAAACAATCTAAATCTATCTTATATCATCTGATGGCTTAGATTAAACTGATGAGCTCCTCTTTATTCTCTACCTATCTACTGATTAGTCAGGATTAAACTGTCTGACTAATCTTTATTCACTATCTACAACAATAAAATTGAAACATGACAAGTCAAGATTAAGCAGTTCAACTCATCATGGATTATGACATTTATTGACACTTTGCCATAATCATCAGTAACAAATTAAAATGTAGTGGCATTTGGACTTGCAAACTTTCATGTTTTATTTCTTTTTCCTTTGGGTTATATTGTTTTTTCTAAGTCCTTTGATTTTTCTTTTAGGACTTTACCCTCTTTTTGATTTTCTATTTTTTTATTTTTTTACAAAATATGGGAAAACAACTTGCAGAAAGAAAAGTATGTACATATTTTTATGGAACTATCATAAGTCAATTCCAAATTATGAATCCTATACTTATAGGACCCTAACAACGGCTTCACATGGGGATGGAATTTCCTGGTGAAATGTCAAGAACTCTAAGATCAGTAGCCTTCCATTTTGACCATGATGATCCTGTAACTGTCTTATGTATTCTGCAACAAATCATACTTATGATATTTTACTCTTAAAAGCTTAGGGCCTTCACTTCGGGCTTCAACTTTGGAAAGAAAACATCCAATCCAATCTACAAACTGAAATGGATATTTACGATGATATAAAAGGAAATTAGGACTAACTGTTAGTTAACTTAGAAGAATAGTAGTGTTTTAGCATTCTACCATTCACTGGTCCTTCTAGAATATCTGTTCCATCCAAATTTCTGATAAAAAATGCATTTTTATCTCTGTACCCATAAATGACATAAGGACCTTTCCATAGAAAGTCAAACTTTCCATGTTTTCCTTTTTCTGGAGTCCCATTTTAACACTTTATCTCCTATGGAAAAGTCATCTTCTTTAGTTCTTTTATCAAAGATTTTCTTGATTTTCTCTTGAATGACTTGAGATTTTTCATAGACTTCTTCCCTAGTCTGTTGCAGATGGATAGTTTGATTTATCCTTCTTTGTATATCATTGAGTTCTACCTGTGATTACTAGATAATTTTCATGATTGGAACACCTAACGATGATGGGAAAACTGCATTCATCCCATATACAATCTGGTAAGGAGATGTTCCAATTGACTTCTTGGTAGTAAGTCTATCTTCCCATAAGGAATAGACTAACTTTTTATTACAGGTTTTCTTATTTTCTTCAAGTAGTTTTTTTAAGATACTCACAAGGCTTTTATTTGAAGATTCAGCTAGGCCATTACCCTGAGGGTAATAAGCAATAGAGTGGCCTAGAGTAATATGATACTTGTGGCAAAAGGAAATCATTTTCTAAGATTTAAATGCAGTTTCATTATCAGTAATAATTTTTTGTCGGCATCCAAATATAGATAAAAGGTTATTTTCTATGAAAGAGATAATAACTGAATCAGTGGATTGTCTGGTAGGAATGGCTTCAATCCAATTGGTGAAATAATCAGTGGCATTCAATATCCATTTATGTTGGCCAGAGGATGGAGGATGAATTTCTCCAATGAATTCTAAACCCCATTGTTGAAAAGGCATCTCAGTAGAAATAGGTTTGAGTGGTAATGGTAACTTCCTTTTTCCTTCAAAAATCTGAAATTTGTGACATTAAGTAACAATTTTTTTTTACATCAGCAAATAAGGAAGGCCAATAGAAACCAACTCTAAGAATCTTATCTACTGTACATTTCTAGTATAAGTGTCCTCCACAATCACCTGCATGAAATTCTGCAAGAATTTTGTAAGCTTCTGATTTTAGTAAACAATTTAGTAATATCCCACTTTGTTCTTTCCAATAAAGCATATTATCTAGAATACAATATCTCATTGCTTTAATTTTGATGAATCTAGCTTTAGTTCTAGTTAATCCAGGAGGAGCTTGTAAATTTTTAAGTACAAAGATAATATCTGAGTACCATGGTGAGTCTAGAAATGCTTCAATGATCAATGGAGTCGCCATCTCTTCATGGTCATCAATCTGGGAAATAAAATTTATATCCAAAGCATTACATTTGGATTCAGCCATCAGTCTGGCTAAACCTTGTCCTTTTATGAGCTTGGTTGGTTTAGTCTCTATGTCATATTCAAGGATAGTGGCAATCCACTTTCCTCTTCTTCCATCTGGCCCATCCCGTGTTAAAATATCTTTGACTACAGAATTAGGGACATAGGAAATAATGTGGGAGTAGAGAATGTACACTCCGAACTAATTTATGGCTTTAAGCAAAGCTAAAGCTTGGTTTTCCATTATGTTAAATCTCAAAGGTGCATCTCTAAGGGTTTTACTGAAAAATGCTATAGGCTGTTCAAAACCTTGGTCACTTTTCTGCAGTAGAATTGCAGCTATGGTATGTTCTGAGGCAAATGAAAAGATTATAAAATATTTCTTGAAGTCTGGACTGATTAGGACTGGAGTTTTTGTTAAATCATGTTTAATGGATTCAAATGACTGCTTTTATTCAACTATCCATTTTAAAACAGAGTCTTTTTTTAACATTTTATTCAGTTCTTTGATGATTTCTGCTAGATTAGAAATAGATCTTCTCAAAAATTTAATTTTACCTAAAAATACTTGTAACTCTTTAATGTTCCTAGGTAGGTGAATGTTCAGTATGGCTTCTATTCTTGCTGGATCTATCCTAATACCTTCCTTTGAAACTATGTGTCCAAGTAGTTTTCCTTCCTCTAGTCCAAAAAGAGTTTTCTTAGGGTTCAATGATATACCAATTTTTCTACACTTAATGAAAACTTGTCTTAGATGATCCAAATGTTCATTATTTGTATTAGAAAAAATGGTAATATCATCTAAATAAATAACCAAAAATTCATGTATTTCCTTAGAAAAGGCTATATCCATATCTCTCTGAAAGGTAGCTCCAGCATTCATCAAACCAAAAGGAATTTTCACATACATGAAAGTGCCCCATGGAGTGGTAAAATTTGTTTTGGGTTGGTGTTCTTGTTGGACAAGTATCTGGTTATATCCTGAAAAACCATCTAATAAAGATATCCTAGAAGAACCAACTACCCTTTGTAAAATATGATCCATCTTGGGTAAAGGGTAATTATCTTTCAATGATACTTTATTGAGATTTCTAAAATCTACACATAATCTAATTTCACCAGTTTTCTTTCTTGTAGGTACTAAGTTATAAACCCAATCAGAATATCTGATTGGTGCAATGATTTGGGCATCATACATGCGCTTAACTTCTTTTTCCGTCAAAGGTAATAGGACAGGATTAATCCTCCTCAATTTTTGTCTAAATGGTTTCTGATCATCTTTTATGGGAATCTTATGTTGAATTATGTTTGTTTCATATGCTTTTAAATATTCATAACTCCATGCAAAGACATCTTGGTATTCCTTTAAAAGTTCAATGTATTTTTCTTTTTCTTGAGGGGGTAAAGATTTTTACAATTTGATCATTTTTGGTTTTGTTTGTGTCCCAATGTTACATTATTCAATGTTAGACTTCACTGGTTCCATTTTAGGATTTTTGGGCACATCACTGGAGTCAAAAAAGTCCTCCAAAGGAGTTAAACCTTTAGGTAAAAAATTATCTTTTAAATCTAACATCTCAATTTCATCTTCAATTATTTCCTCTATATCTACCTTCTCTAAGTTATCTATGCCAGATTGAGTAAATACAATGGGTTTGGTAAGTTTATGTGCCTCTATGTTATTTATTTCACAATTAACATCTAAATCTATATTATATTCTAAATCTAAATTACCATTTGTGTCTATCTTACAATTTTGAAATTCATCCTCATTATTCAAAAAATGATAAATCTGTTCATCTTCAGAGAAAATCTGCTAGTATTTGACATTGTCTGAGACAATGGGTCTATATTTAACTTCAACAGTATATCTATGTGTTGGTTGAAAAGGTAAATTACATGTGTTAGAAAAAGTTGCTAAGAAATGTGCTTGCAAATTTTGACTTCTAGGAATAGTTGCAAACTTACAGTCTAGTAAATCATCAACCAAATCAGTTGTTGCATCTCTATATCTGGCTAATCTAGGATTATGACCAGAATATTCAATTTTTATTTGTTTAATGACTAATTCCAAATCTCCCATAATTAAAATTCTCTTACCTCCTAAATTTCTGATGATTTGGAGGCCTAAGATAAGTGCCTCATACTCTGCCATGTTGTTGGTGCATTTGAAGTTGAGTCTAAAGGCATGTCCTTCTGAATGACTAGTCTCAATGTTTTTGATCCACACTCCAGCTCCTACTCCTGACTTGTTCACTGAGCCATCAAAGTCTAAGTGCCAAATGGCTTCATGAAAAATATTATCATTGTTTGGTTTAGGCTTTATGTCAATTAATTCAGTTTGGATTTCATTATTATTAGAGTTATATAAAATGAAAGAGTCAAGATCAGTTGGTGTTGAGTAAATTGGGTAATTTATTGATCTCTCAACACTGCTAACCATGTATTTCATCAAATTTTCTCTATAAAGTTTCTTAGGTTGTCCAAACACTGTTATGGTGGCATAGCTCATGTCTAATTCTAGAGATCCCTGCAACTTAGCTCCCCATGAACGAGAAATAAGCATACCATATTTTGGTGGGATATCAACTAATACAATATCCATAACCATACTTTTACCAGGATACTGAAGAAAATTTACAGATAAGTCTTTTATCAATCTTATGCACTTAACCTTGCTTGAATCAAAAGAGAACAAATCTTTATAAGGCCTCGTTATTTCTAAATTCAGAGTTTCTATGATAGATTTTGGCATTAAATTGTGGGAAGCTCCTGAATCTAACATTGCATTGTGTAAAATATGATCATGAATAGTAAGACTAATATAGAAGGGAGGAACTGATCCATCTGAATGCTTACCATTTACATCAGGGCCAAAAATTAATTCAGGCTGATCATCATTTAAATTAATAGAATCTTCGCCATCATTCATATTCAAAGTTTCAGTAATTGTTGATTTATATAAGTCATTTTTTACCAATTATGTTAAAGGAATTGGTATTTTTAACTTAGCTATTTCAGATTGAATATTAAATGATGATTGCGACTTACTAATCTGAATTAGTTCATCTTTAGTGACAGTTACCTGAGAGGATTTTTCATGAATTTCAGCAAATGTACTTTTATCTTGAGTTGTTCTTTTGTTTTCTGTCTGAGTTGCTTGACTTTTGTTCTCTTTAGTTTTATTTTCAGGGACAGATTCAGGGGCAGCAGAAGCATTTTCAGATTTTGAATTTTCAGCAGAAGCTTTGGTATTAACAATTTTGGGATTTGCTGATTTAGAATCAACAAGATTCTTCTTTGGATCAGGAATTGCTGATTTTACTGAACTAGGGGATTTGGTAGTGTTGGCCTTTTGAGAATTATTGGAGGATTGGGCCACTTCTTCAGTGATGTCAACAATTTTTGGACTTGGTGATTTTTTGGGACTGGGAGGATTGGAATTTTACTTGTTTTCCCTTGGGAGAATTTGCAAAGTCTTTGTTTTTGGTGCTTCTACATTATTTTTAGTTTGATTTTGAGAAGTGTTTTTTGTGGAAGTTTCATTGTTTTTTCTGTTTCTAAGGTTATACTGACTGTGAATTTCATTAATAGCGAAGTCATAACCTTGTTTGAAATCGAAGGATTCACTAGATTCTACTTGGAGTTGTTGAAGCTCAAAAAGTTCTTGATCCTCCTGAGTGAGGAAAATAGTGTTTTCTTCATCTATCCCCATTACTATATTGATGTTATCCTCATCTTCATCATTATTATGAGAACTCTCAACATAGTTCTCTTGGAATGGGGGCCTAATTTTTTGATCTGGAGCAACTTCTTTAGCTTTTCTAGGATTATTGCTTTTTTCTAAAGTTGGGATTTTTGATTTGTGGTTGGTTATCCCATTGTGACTCTCCTTTCATTCCTACGTCTGGCCTTTTTGGCTAAAATATTAATTTCTACACCAAAAACATCTAATTGCATCTTTTCTAATGTTTCATCATTCCTTTCTCTTAGTTGGTAAGCCATATCTGGATCAAATCCATCAAGAAATTTAAGAAGTAAAAAATAGGGTGTAGGTTTACGATCAACAGGAATGGCATTATAAACACTGTTATACCTAGTGCAGTAATCCTGAATAGACTCATTAGGAGCTATTTTTAAAGCATCAAATTCAGATAAGATGTGCAAGGGGTTCTTTTTATTTTCCCATTTATTTAAGAATTCTCTAGGAAATGCAGCTAAATTAGCTATACTGCCAACAGCTAAATTTTTAAACCATTTCTTAACTTCTCCTGTTAAACTTTGAGCAAACAACCTCATTTGAACATCTGATTCATCTACTTCATAGATTCCACAATAATCTGTTATTATTGTAACATGTTGTTGAGCATTATATTGTGATTGGCCATAAAATAGTGGTATATTTTTCTGATAATCCTGGGGCATATCATGGATATTTTGAGGTAATACAAGGGGAGCATACCTAGCAGCCATGGCTTGAAGTTTTGCTGAACTAGGAGGTATAATAGTAATGATAGGAGCAGTGCTGGATATGGTAGCTGATGAGCTGAAAGTTGTAATTGATGAGCTTGGAAAAGAGGTTGGTATATCTTATTGCCTAAATCTAACACAGGCTGAAAGAAGGCAGATTTTAGGGTAACATCAAACCACACTCAGTTTGGTAGCTAGCCCTACCATATCAGGAGAGGGCTCTCTCCGGGTCAATCTCAGCAAAAATAATCTATGGGGCTTGAGATGACTTGAAATAAAAGATAATTTTAGGCTAGGTATATAGGTAAAAGAGTTTGATTTTGATTTTGGGGGTTTTTTTGGAATCAAAGGGAAAGGCAGTTTTGGGTCCGGGGATGAGGCCTAGTTTTTGCAGAGTTCTGCATGGGGCAAGGAAGACAATTGTTTTGATGCTTTGGATTGAATGAATGGATAGTTTCAGACTGGTGAGTAGCTAAAGAGGGCAAGAGGCTTTCAAGAATTCTCTTTAAACAGATGAAAACATGGAAAATTAAACAAAATTGAAGGCAGAGCAAAGCAATCTAATGAATTCCACCTTTATCACTCATTTGTTTAATTTAAGAAGAAAGGAGAAGGGAAATGATACACATAAACATAAATGAAATTAAAATCACATATAGAAACACACCATCAAAAAATAGAGCCAGATGGATCCCAAAGAGTGCTGCAAACCCTGGTCTATTCCTTTGCCAAAATTGTAGAGATGAAATGTACAATGAAGTGCCAAGCAATCCCAAGTGTCCAACCGTGAAAATGACTGAATGACTACAATATATAGACATTCCTAACTCATCCCCATGCCTCTAGGGGTTTATCTCATCATTCTAGGAGCTGTTTCAACCATATCTAAACTAAGAACTGGAAAATAGGCAATGAAACAACTTGCCTCTATATGATAGGAAACTGATTCATTCACTTACATTTCACTTTTTGGTGAATGAATCTACTAAGATGAGTAAAAATGTGCCAAAATTACATCATGGTCATAAAATTACATCAATTTACATTGAGAGTTACATGAAAAATTCAAACTACCCAAAATTAGTCGAAAAACTGAGTTGTTGAGTGAAAAATAGGCCAAATTTCCCAATGCGCCGTGCCTGAAATCTCTATGTGTAGCACAAATTTGAGGCTGATTTTTAGGACCTTCCTGAAGTAAAAATTGAGTGTAGGATAGCTCGTTGGAAAGCCCTACCTGTCTACTTTCCAACCCAAGTGGAATTTCCGAATTTGGTTGCCATTTTCCCCTTCAAAAATTCAATATCCCAACACTACTTCCTGTGTGTCCAAAAAGTGGCAAAAAGGTCATTTTTGAGGTGTTTTTTGGACTGATGATGAACCTCTTATCTGTCTTTGCAGGGATAGCTGGCATAGGATTTTGGAAAAGGTGACCAGGGCTGCACCTGAATAACTTTACAACTGAAAAAATTTGAAATTACACTTCATTTATTACAAAAAGGATAAAATAGAAAATTTTTCTTCAAAACACAGTTTTGAAGAAAAATCATTATCAAGCATCATGATGATGAAATTTTTGCACTGAAAACCTATTTCAAACCTCCCTCATGTGCCTGCTGACATTATTAGACATTATAAAGACTAAATTAACGAAACCCTAGACCTAATGGGACTAAAACCCTAACACGACTCTTTGCTAACCAGGAGACCAAAAATGACTGTAAATGATTTCGATGAACAGACACAGACCAGAAGATACATGACATGAGGGATATGAGTGACAAGACCATTTCGTCAGATGATCCATGCTCCTAATGGAATGCAGTTGACTGAACTGAATGAGACACCTAAAATGAAATGCAACAAGAGAAATTTGATCTCTGACGGAGGGATGAAGATACCGACTCTAACAGTATATATATGGAAATATTTGGAAATAAAGATGTAGTGCTTATAAAACTAGCGGATGTAGTGGATTGAGTGAATGAGGGAAATAATATCCGAGGCTGCAAATGCAACTTAGGACTAAATTTTTCTGTGGATGAATTTGCAGTGGAATCTAAAAATGAGGTGACAACATACAAAGTTGAATCTGCTGCTGGAATTATTGTTGTGTGCAATTGAGAAACTGGAGGCTTAATGTGAGATAATAAATGGGCTAATTTAATAGCTTCATCAATGTCTTTAATCAGTGTAACATTAATCCTTTCTATTTGATTTTTAGATTCAGATTTGTCTGATTTTCTTTTTGTTGAAATAATATTCTGTTTTGATTTCAAGAAAGAATTAAAAACAGGATGTATTACAGTATATTTTAAATCAATTTCAGATTTAATTTTAAATAATGATTGTTCAAACTTGAAATCAAAATCAATATCAGATAATCTCACTAATTCTTTAGGTAAATAATTAGCTTTTCTTAATGGTACTTCAGTTTCTAAATTGACAATTTGTTTTTTCTTTTTATTTTTTCCAATCTGTTCTGGGTTATCTACTATAACTGCAGGCTTAGGATCCGGGTTAGACCTAGTATAGTAGGTTTTCCTAGAAGCCATAACAACAGTTTATGAATACCCACAACCCTTTAAAAATAATTTTAAAGTAAAAAGATAAATGAAATATATTCCTTTAAGACTAAATTTAAAACTGGAGATTGGTTCGATTCCCCAGTATGGTCACCAGTATGTTATCACCCTAGTAATTTCTAAAGATTGTGGGCTTTTGATTTTTAGTTTAAGAAACTAAGGGTAACCACAAACCTACTTTTGAAATTTAGGATCTAGCCTTCCTAAATTTCAGAGAGGGCTCTCTATTTATGATTTAACTTTGTTTTTGTTTAATGTTTTAGGCTAGTTATGATAGAACAATTGGTTTTGGTTTTGAAATGTTTGGTGGAATATAAGATTACTTAAAGAAAAATTAAAGAGGGATATACTAGTCCATTGGGCTATGGAGTCAAAGTCTAGCAAGCAGAACTAGAAGGCAAGGCCAAAAGGATGCCAATGTATTCAGGGCAAGGTAGATAACCCTCAGAGATTTGGATAGATTGTTTTGATGAAATGGCTTGCTTCGGGATAAATGAAAATGAAGGATCCTTTGATCTTGAAAAAGAGGAAGGAGGCAGGGGTCAAACGAGACTAGGAGAAATTAAGAATTCCTAAATCCGGAAATCAGCAGAAAATATTTAAATGATTAAGTAGTTAAGACAAGGAGTTTTTACACTAGTCCTGAAGTAATACTCCTAATTAATCATTAATATTGAACAACATACATGAAATTGTATGTAACTCAGAATGGAAACAATGACAAGGTAGATGCACTTTAATCTTCAATTATCACATGAATCCTGAATTATGAATTCCAATTGGCTATTTTCCAGACTGCTGCTTTGAAATCAACACATGTGAGCCTCCAACGTACCAGCAAAATGTCTATAATGTTCTTAGAAGTTTTATTCCACCCTAAACACTTCACAAACTGAAGTATTTATATAAATGTTTATTACAAATATCCTAGAGAGATCTGGGAATAGTTCTAGGAAATATAAAATATCTTTACACATTAAGAGGGACAATTGCTTAACAACTTTAGCAAGGTGTCCTCTTATATAGAAAATATATAACTAATCTTATCTAACAAAAACTATTTGTTGAATAACTATCCATGCTTGCTGGCACATTGAAAATTATCTTTTGGAAGATGACTTAACTAATACTCTTTCCACTTATACTCTTTCACGTTGTTTATTTATCATTTCATTGTTGTAAAAAGGGAGATTACAACTGTCAAAATCAGTTGGCTATTGTTTTTATCTCTGATACACTTTGTCTCTGTTCTTTAACCCTGATACTCTTTAAACTGATATTTTAACCTTTAACTACTGTAAAAAGAGACTTCTTAGTAGTAAAAAATCAAAATGAAGTAACTGTTTTATTTGTTTCTTTCTCAGACTGACTACTTCATCTACACTCTCTTTCACTATTTTGCTTCTTTGTTGCTACAACAAATCTGTAAAATTTTGCCATTGTTCAACGTCTGGTATTTTTACACTTTTGAGTTTTCTGAAGTTCTCATCAGCATCAGTATATTTAGAAAAATTTGGTTTGATAACAAACAGATGTTTGGTTTCATGTTGAAGGAAAAACAAGTCTTCAATATACTGGAGAACAACTTTCCCTGTTGGAGAGCCCTGTGGCAGTGGCTTGTTGACCTATTCTTTGGCATGATCCCTTATATTTTTGTCATTTCTCTTTGGTCCATTAAATTCTCATTGAAAACATGTATATTAGGAATGCCAGCTTGTCTTAGCATAGTGTACTTTGCTAGAAACAAGGTAATAGAAAAATCCATGGCATCACATTTTTCTTTCAAATTGTTCATCAGAGTTTTCTTTGTCAATACTTTCTTGATTTGCAATATTGTCTCTGTTCTGTCCTGTATCTTCATTTCTTCTAGCTCTGTCCTCTTTTTACTATTTAAGAAAGTAATTAGCTTTAATGCCTGGGTTGGTTTATCTACTAATTCTTCTGTTGTCCTTTGTATTTCAACTTGAGACGCTAGAAGGAGGTCTCTCTATTCATATATTATCTGGATTGACGGCCACTGAAGATGTATAGCCTTAATTATATTGGTCCATAAGTAATTTCCTATATAATAAATTTTTGTAGTGAAACTTAAATCTTTTTTAAGGCTTTTGATTTGCTCTTCAAGTCTCTTGGCCTTTTGTTCATAATTATTGGCATTAATCAATGCTGCTTTGTTAGATACTTCCATATTCTGAATATTTTTCTTCAAACTGTTAATTTCATTATTTTTCAGAGACATTTCCTCTATTTCTTTAATAATCTGCCCTGCATCATTTTCTGTTGTACGTGTGATGTTGAGGATTTTGTATTGGAGGTAGTAGCTGATTATCACAGTTTCTTTTTATTTCATAAGTATATCCATTTGACTTTCCATATCTTTGATTTGGGCAGTTAGCTTTATGATCAACTGCATCATATCCTCTTTTTCTTTCTATTCTTGAAGTATCTCCTTACTCTGTGGGTGCTCACTTTGAGGAAGTTTTAACTGTTTCCTTAAAGCAGCAATATCATCATTTTTCTTCTTGATCAATACTTCAGCAGCTTGTACATTTGATGGGTCCACTACTATTTGTAAAATCAAATCTTCTAAGGCCTTGATTCTTAGATCTTTTGCATATAAAGAGCCTTTGTTAAGTTTCATTTGGTCTTGCAGGTTGATAATGGTATTCTGCAAATTTTTCACACTCATAGCTTTGGTCACCATAGTATAATATAGCATCTCAGAGCTATGTTTGTGGAATTCTATTTGATCCAATTCATGCACCTTTTTAGTATCTGCTACAAATTCCACCTTTTTTTAGTCAGCCACTGTTTTTGGGGTTGAAGTAGTTGGTTGTAAATAGGACATGACCATATTATTTGAGGATTAATCAAATTATGTAAGCAACCTGTCTTGATTTCATGGCTTCTATTTAAGAAATTGAGAATAAATATCACTTTTTATTTCCTCATTACTTTGTTTTATCTGCTTATATATTTCTTTGATGTCCAAATCTTTTTCTTCTGTTGTTTGAGAATAAGATGTTTCTATATTAACCTGCTTTTCAATCATCTGAGTGTCTGATCCTTTACCTGCTTCTTGTTCCCTTTCTATCTCTGTTAAAGTCTCTTTAATTATCGTTGTGGCTTCATCATTGCTTACTTCTGTTTCATTGGTATCTTCAACCTCAATAACTTTCTCTTTCCCTATGGAACCAAATCTGAGCCTTTTGTTGTAGATAATCTTGAACTTAGTATTTGTAGTAGTTTATGTTGTGTAGGCTCCCTCATATCTACCTCTTTTGTTTGAAGATTCTGGCTTTTTATAAGTAATCACAACAAGTTTGGTGTCCATTTTTCCTATTGGTTGTTCATTTGCAGTTTCATCTACCAATGTATTTTATGCCCATTCTGTCTGGTTAGAAAACTTCTCAATATCACGCTTTGGCTCATGTATAAAAGGAGGCAGCTTATTTTTAACCCTTATACTACTGAGAAGACCTTGAGGGTCATAATTCCAAGGGAAACTCACTCGAAATTTCATCTCTGACAATCTTCTTTTTATCTCTTTATCGACATCTCTATTACTATAAAAGGACCAATCTGATTTTTTAATTTGAATTGGATCTTCTTTTTAGAAGCCATGAAATTGATAACATCGGCATTCAAAACCTGTCTCAAATACTCTAAAGCAAAGACTCTGATAGTGAAAAACTTAGGTAATTTGTATGGGATTATATTGGTTCCAAAGATTCTCAATTTAGTGTGTTTCTCATACAAGTACCAATCTCCCATTTTGCATTCCTCTGACAATTGTAATATCATTTTCATTTCTTCACTTACCCTGGGCTGTTCTGATTTATGTAGAAAATTCATAGCTGGCCTCATGAAAAAATCTGTGAAATCTGTGTAGCTATATTCACTTCCTTCTTTTCTCAACAGTGATGTCCAAAAGACAATTGATAGAGTTTGGCCCTCTATATTCATTTTCTGTAATGCTATTGGATAGTGATCAGCTTGTGAGAACAAGAACAAGTGAAATAAATAGGAAGAATATTTCAATACCCGTTCAGTGGGTAACTTGGTCAATTGATAATGTATGGAATCAGCTATAAACCTGGCAAAGTCAAAGATCACAGCAAGAGGTTTACCAGGAGACAAGGTAGACAAAAACCCAAGGATGGACTCATCAGTAAACTCAACAATGAAATAGCCCAATATGAAGGATAACATATAAATTACATGCCTAGAACCCTCTGGAAACTTGGAAGTGGAATAGGGAGGATTCAGCTTTGGAATATCCACATGACTAGGCATGAAGTTCTAAAAAATCATGAATCTTTTGGGGAAATCCAATCCCAAATATAACTGTGTTAATGCTTCAATGGATAAGGGAACTTCCCTAGGGTCAAACTGAAGTTGTAACATCTCATTAATAGAATCTGCAGTGATAGAAAATAAAATCTCCCTATCAGCATTCACAATTGATGTTTGGTCTAGAACATAGTACTTTTGGCACATTCTTACCAGGTCTTGACCAAGATGTGTTACTGGGACTACATATTTGGGTAAATTTGTATCCCAAAGAGGCATTTCTTCTTTGTCTAGGAACTTTTCATGACACCAATTGTGAACTTCTAATAAGTTAAATTCTACTACTGGGTCTACAATTTTATATTCTACATCAACCAAGGGGATGATTTCTTCAGTAGACACTAGTGGCTGAAGAGGATTAACAGCCACAGTGGTCTTTGCAGTGATTGCAGGAGTAGATTTTGGCGCTTTTACTGCTTCAGACTTGGGAGGTTTGGATCCTATAGGTTTGACAGGTTTGGAGCCTCCAGCTTTAGGTGTCATTTGCTTCTTTGTCATTTTGAGATAACTAAAGCAAGATTATACAATTTGCAATAGTTGACTTTTCTTCCACATAGGGTAATTGAGCAATTTTATAGGCAACGATGATGGCAGTGAGAAATTCAGTGCTCAATTATGAATTTAGGACATAGGCCATAGGTTTTAGACAAAAAGCACAGGTTTTCTGAATAATTGTGACTGTAAAAGGGATTTTTAAGATATTCTGTAGGTTTAAAAACCTTTCTGAGCCGTGGAAATAATCTTTCAAGGGTCTTGGACTAAGATTTGTCTTAAAAATGGGGTTTTCTATAAACAACAACTTCTGGGAAAAAATTGCGAGGGTTTGCCTCTTTTTTCATGGTTTTGGACACTAAAATGGATAAATTCACTTTTGATAGCTTGATTGGTTTCAAATTGGTGGTTTAAATAGTGAATTTTGTAGGTGAAATGTTGAAAAATACCTTTAATGCAGGTATTTTGGTAGTTGGGAAGTTTTTTGCAATTTGTTGCAAGTTGAAGTTGAGCTCTGGTTCAGTGATTGGATCCGAGAAGGTGTTTGTCAGCCTTGAATCGATAAATCAACAATGAATAATGCTTTGAATGGGAATTCAAGGCTTCAAAATGCAGCAGGGAGCTTTGATAACAGTGGGAATATGTATAACCAGTCGGGTGCAACTTTTAATACATCAAAATACACATATAACGTCAATAAAACTTATAAATTTTTTTTTAACCTTTATCATAAATCTTTAAAAACACAATAAATGTGAGTCAAATCACTGGCAGGAGTGGTTTTTTGTTTGCGAATGCGAAAAACCATAAATGGGTTTCGCGCTGTCATTGGGCAGTAAGTGGTTTTACTTAAAACGAACGCGACACAATCAGATTTGGACACATCATAGGAGGCAGTAATGAAAAAACTGCCCATTTCACGCTCCTTTTGGTGTTTGGTAAACGTTTGGTTTGTGAGCGCGAAGATCATCATCTACCGTTGGATATTTGGAAAGGGAACGAACGGCTGAGATATGATGGGAAGTTGCGGTCGGGTAGATGAGGGACCGGGTTTCTTTATAATATGGTGTTGGATTAAAATATAATAAAACCTTTTTACAAAACACTTTACAACCAAGGTTTTAATATATAAAAGGTTAACTATATATGGGCGTATATGGTTCCAAAGGGTTAAAAACGGGCGGTGATATATATATGAAGGGTTTATATATATGTTAAAATGTGCATGAGGCGGGGTTAATATATGATTTAACCTAGGTAAAATTTATGTATAGCATAAGGCTATTACATATCGAGGAGAAAACAAGGGAAAGGTTTAACCATTTAAGAGATTTAAAATCTTAGTTGCATATTGTTAAAATCTTAGGTTAAAAGGTGATGTGGGGAAAAATTTAATGAGTATATTACAAAGGCAAGGAGGTTTCTTTTGTAACAAACTATATTATGTCGTAACACTTAGGATAAGCATGGAATGGGCAATATTTTTGGGTTTTTCAACACATAGGATATGTATGAATGCGATATTATCCTTTTTATTTTATTATATAGTTTTAGACTTTTTGAAATGTCTATAACCATAAGGGGCGGGGTATTTATATAATGTTAGTTTTATGCCAAAGGGGGTATAATTGGGGTTTTTTATTTAAACATATGGATAATTAACTTTGGCAAAAAAGCTTATAATAGTGGGTTTTCAGGGATATTTAAATATAAGGGTTATATTAATAGGATAAGGTATTTTATAAGGAATTAATAAATAAGTTAGAAGTTAATATGACCAAGGACAATTAAAAACACCAAAATATATTTATATGACTAAGTAAAGTGATAATGTAAAAAAAAAAACTTTATCATTTATAACTTGACCACTTTGACCTCTAATATAATATTTTTGGACTCTGGATGTGGATGAATGCATGGCCTGATGGGACAATGGCCCCTATGCATCTCCCAAAGGAGCTCGCGTGGGGTGGCCATATGGCCTCCTGTATGCGCATTAATGGGTTCATAAATTCGCCAGATCGCGACATCTTAACTCCTGCGCAGACGCTCATTCATTTTGCCATGGGTATTCATTTGGTTATGGAGTCTGTTCCAGTTTGTTTGACTGGCTGCGATAGTAGCATCGGCTCTCTGCTTCCTTTAAATAGTGCATGCCCTCAAGGCTATGCCGATTCCAGCACCCACACTCATACTAGGTGTCGATGCAATCTCCTTGCGTGTTTTGAACCGCCGCTAGGGCTTCATTTCTCCCAGAGCCTCTTCTGCAGAACCAACCCCCCTCACTGTGCACGAACTATGAATTTCTGTGGCGTTGCCTCTCCACTTGGCACTTGGTCGACGGGTATCTCATGTTGCAATTCCCCTCACTATGTTTTTGAGCCTCCTGTTGGCCCTCTCCTCTGCATTTTTTCCTCTCCCACCTCCACCACCATGCCACACATTCGTCATAGAATGAGGATCAGGCGCGGCACTAGTCGTGATCGAGTCTCTCATTATCGACCCCTCTCCAGCTCTATTTTGGGTTCCTCTTCTGCTGAAGACACTCAAGTCCAGCCTCCAAAGCGGTGTCATGGCAGAGGTCGACGGAATCACCGTGCTTTTTCCCCTTTGGCTCAGCCAACCTCTCCCCCCCTGCTATCCTTCACAGTGCTGCAATTCCTTCCGGTTCCATTCGTCAAACCTCACAGCGTGTTGAATTCCGCTTGAATGTTCACATGAAAATCCCATTATCACTGCCTATATCACCGTAACTCTTAGAGAAGAGTCCACGCTTCCCATCCTGCCCCCTGAGACCTCCCCTATGCTCCCTCCCATCTCAAGCCTCCCCAAAAGCTCGGTTCTGCCAGCTGGAGCTGCCCACCACACTGAGGATGTGCCGCGCAAGGAGGATGAGGTCTTGGACCGGGAAGGCAATATCAAGGACGTTATGAATGACTGGGTAGATGAATACACATGAAGGGTGGTGGAAGAACCTCCGTCTCCAACCCATGTTCAGTGATAATCCTAGATCCCAGCCTCTACTGGTATTTTTGCTCAAGTTATGTTGGAATGTTTTGTTTCCTTGTCTCTATGCGCAGCTGGAAAGGCTAATTGTTAATTTGTGTCTTTTACTCTCTATTAAATTCTCCTATATAAACTGTCGGCCGGTTTCCCTCCCAAGGGCGGCCAATATGATCTCCAAAGGACTAGTTTCCCAATCTCAGGCAGTCCAGACTTTTCTTGTTCAGTATGGCTATCAAGCCCAGTACTCAGGCTCACACAGATGACACTGTGGCAGTTTTGTAATAGTAACTCTTATACTTAATAGAATTAGTTTTACTTAGAATATATATATATATATATATATAATATTTTTGGAGGGTTTTTATGTTTTTATGAATGAAGGAGATTAATAAAAAGGGGATTTTATTTTTAATTAAGTAAAAGGTCTTTACTTATGAAGTTTTAATGGATGAATGTAGGGTAAATGATGAGAAATAGGGATTATTATAGGAATTCAACACTTTTAACGTAACAGTCATTGAGCCTTGGGTCTGGTCCCAACAGAAGTCAGAGAAATGCTTTGAGCCTCTTTGACTGAAAGTCTAGAATGCAAAATAACTATATGGGATGGGAAATTAGTTATTTTTTCCCGCTGATGAATATTACAATGATTTTCCTACCTTTTTCTACCTACCCAACGTTAATCTAACATTTTTTCTTCCATTTCGTAGGTGCATTTGAGCTAGAAACCTTGAACATTTTATTATTTTGAAAGCACAAAAATAATCTAAATCTATCTTATATTATTCGAGGGCTCAGATTAAACTGATGAGCTCCTCTTTATTCTCTACATATATACTGATTAGTCAGGATTAAATTGTCTGACTAATATTTATTCACTATCTACAACAATAAAATTGAAACATGACAAGTGAAGATTAAGTAGTTCAACTCATCATGGATTATGGCATTTATTGACACTTTGCCATAATCATCAGTAACAAAGTAAAAAGTAGTGGCATTTGGACTTGCACACTTTCATGTTTTATTTATTTTTTCTTTGGGATATATTGTTTTTTCGAAGTCCTTTGATTTTTCTTTTAGGACTTTACCCTCTTTTTTATTTTCTATTTTTTTATTTTTTACAAAATATGGGAAAACAACTTGCAGTAAGAAAAGATGTACATATTTTTACAAAAATATCATAATTCAATTCCAAATTATGAATCCTATACTTATAGGACCCTAACAGGAACAAAGAGAAATCTACTTCAATGATATCTTGTATCTTTCTAACGTAACCTGTATTAGGTTTTGATCACAATGGCTAGCACGACTAGATTGGTAAAACTTGAATTCCACTCCATGGTTTTGTGTCATGCGTCCATCATTGAAATCCTCCATGAAAAAATTATGTATATGCCCACATATACAGGGAACAAATGCACCTATTAAAAAGTGAAAAAATCGCAGTGTCATGTGTGTAATAATCCGAACATAATTAAAATGTAAAATATAGATGTCACAATTCAAAGGTGCATTATGAAGTTAAAAATGTACAAAAAGAGAATATTATAGAGTTGCAACACCCAATCCCTATGCTTATGCATCCTCTTCAACACACGGGTAATGACCAGATGCATTGTATTTCTCTATGACTTGGTCAACAACCCAACTTTTGGGACATATCATTGACATATTTTCTTTTAAATGATCAGGATAAGCAACACTTCTACCATTCAACAATTTGAATTTTTCCTATCCCTATCCCATAGTCCTCCTCTTATGTTCATACAATGCAACCCATGGATGTGTCCCTTTCAAATTGTAAAGAATAAATTTTTTGATTGCTTCAATTTTCAAATTTGCTGATGAAATCAAACCAACGTATACAGTACATGTGAGATCAAAATATACATTATGAAGTTTAGTGTGACTAGTTATTGTATGATTTTTTTTCAAATGATATGTTACTTACCCTTTATCATGCACTTTTTCCATTTGTTTTGAGAATTCCATTCTCTTTTGTCTTAATCCCATTCATCGTCCCAAATCACTGCACCTAGTATGTTGTCGATCTGCTTGATTTGCATGAAAGTCTTCATGGGCATGAACACAAGAAATTGATAAGGAGAGAGGTCACACCCATAGACCTTAATTTCTATGTAATCCTTGAAAATGTACCAGTCCCCTACCCTGGTTTCCTTGCTAAGATGGAAAATATGTTTTTTCTTAGGAATAATTCTGGGGGTGGTCGAGCGGGAATGGATGATGATCTACCCCAAAAGTGCTCGACTGTTAACTAATAATGTGTGCTCATGCATAAAATTATATTTACCATGTTACGCTTACCTGGTGGGGGTCCTGTGAGTGGTGTTTCTTAACCTCAGACCTTCTTCCATGGATTCGTTACCCCCCTTACTGGTTTAACTTGTTTTCTTTTTAATCAAGAGCCTTGCATCTAATTTTTTAGCATTCTTAGAAAATTGATGAAGGAAAACAACAAAAAACATTCTTAAGATCCAAATATCTCCTTTGATCATATCCGTTCTTAGTTTTCACAAGGGATATTCATGTTCAAAGGCATGTGAAAACATTGATGCATAACCCAAAAATCCTATAGTAGATAATGACACCAGAATGAACAACAAGAAAGTTAACAAGTTGCAGTTCTAGCAGTAGCCAAGAAAAGAACCTCGAGGATCACCTATGATTAGAAGACCACTCACTTTAAGAGAATAACGTGGAAAAATTCAAAGCCTATTAGGGGAATTTTGAGGTCTAAAATGGGCCTCCTAAGGAAATTAGAAAGCAATAGTGAAATAGTAAAATAATATTAGATTACATCATCAAATTTTAAATGGAAAAAATTAAAAACTACTTTTCCAACTCTTATTTTCAACTTATCTCCCTATGGGTTTAGTCAATTTTGAGGAAATAACACTCATTGGATGGAAAATTTGATTTCCCATCCAAGGAGTACACATGTTGCATACTTTCGATGGACCCCTCTACATGAAAAATGTGATTGCAATCATTCTTTTTTCATGTATTTCTCATTTTTTGTGTATCAGGGTTCATTGAAAGTATGCAACATGGGTAATCCTTGGATGATGAATTAAATTTTGCATCTAACAAGTAATATCGCTCGAAATTAGAGTAAAACCTTAGCGAGATCATTTTAAAATACAAGTTGAAAAAGTAGTTTTATTATTTTTTAATCCTTTTACTTTTTACCCAAAAAATGGTGAATCACCCCTCATGGTTGACATCATCATCATGAATCCTATTGGTTCTTATAAAGTTTATTTTGGTTGTAAATTTTTCTTAAGAGGCCCATTTTAGACCTAAAAAGTTCTCTAATGGAGGAATCAAACTACATTTTCTCCTTTGGTGGACGATATTGAATGCTACATTTGTCACAAGTATATACATGTTTCAACCAACCATATAAGCACAATGTATATATCTAATTAGCAGAGTATGCAACAATATGGGAAGCAAGGATAACATAGGAGATTACCAACCATCATGTATATTATTTCATTTAATTATTATTGGTTTTCTTAGTAACTTATTTGGCCACAAGGAATTTCAATGTAGATCTAGCCCATGGAGTAGAGGCATGCTTTATGCAAGGAAAATATATGGAATTATTAGAAAGAGGTTTGACCCTCTTGCCTCATATTTTTGCCTTTCTGTTGGGAAAAATACTGAGAGAGGGGGGGGGGGGGGGGGTGAATCAATATTTAGAGCTTATATATTGATTTTAATTTTTTCTTTTACATAATTTCATACGCGACTTTTATGAACTGAACTCACGTATACATGCGGATATGATGAAAGAAAATCGCGTATACTGATGTAAATATCTAGTTTATAAAGTATCTTAGAAACAGACTTTAAAACATATTTACTAGTTATGCATTAGGTTAGATAAACAGGAAATATGTGCAGTAACAACAGTATAAAACATCACACAAGTGGAACACATGTGAACACCAGTATTTAAGGTGGAAACCCAATTAAGGAGAAAACCACCACTGTTGTCGTCTCTATCTTCAATATTTATTATATGGAAAACTTCTTAAAAACATGTAATGATGCAGACTCATATCAGTACATAGGCTTCTACCTGGAGAAGGCTGCAACCTTCACTTGTTTACCAGCTACTACTGGAAGGGATCTCCAACCCCCTAATCTTGTTTACCATCCAATCCTGGAAGGGAGCTTCAACCCCCTGAACCTAACACCAGTTTCTACTGGTAGGAAGCTTCTACTCCCACACTGAAGGCTTCAACCCTCAGACCCACTGCAAACCACGTTTCATCAATTTTCATATTGGATCAAATAGATTCAACACAACCCTTTATCAACAATCATAAACTTTGGCCAAGAATTCAATTAGAATAGTAAAAACACTGTGACCAGAACTTCAGAAATAACCCAGAATTTAGAATAAATATGCAGATACAAATTCAACCCTGAACATTCATTGATTCAAATAGCATACACTACTTTTCTTTACTGAAGCCATGCACATACGCACTTTCTTGCACATCAACCTGCGTATACTTCTGTGTATTTATTCTTCAGAAAACCCTAACTGCCATACGTGATTTTCATGAAGTGAACTCGCGTATATACGCGCTTTTACTAAAACCAACTAGCGTATAGATCTGTAAATTTTTATTTTACAGAACATGTTAGATCTATAAAAATTACCTAGATTTATTCATTTTATTCAGCAAACTTGCGCGAGTTCTTCATCATTCCTTTAGCAGATCATACTTGAGATTCATCATCTTCAGATATAGAGATCTTGAACTATCATTATATCCACAGGTGCATCATAGATTCAGATCTATCAATTAGAAGCAAAGTTCTTCCATACAGATATTCCTTAGAGAAATTTATTCAATAACAACCCTTACTCAAGCACACATTGCACTATGATCTTCTTCTCCTTAAATAGATTTAGCCTTTATCAATACCATGAGCCAAAACCATCCATAACGGTATTCTTGGACGGATTCAAATAGACAATACAATGCTCAATATTGTGTGCCAATACCATGGTAATGCCCCTTGGTATTATAATTTTGGAGCACAAACAAGCATACACGACTTGGAACGTATTTATCTGCGTGCATAAGTGATTTGGCCTTTACAAACCTGCGTATACATTGTGACATATTTTATTTATCATTTCTCTGGCACTTGCTGGAATTATTTTCTTTGTCACATTTGAACTGATCTGTGGATACATCATTCTTACATATTTAACAAATAGGTTGCTTATCATAGGCAACTCATCAAGTAATTTTCCATAAAGGACAACTTCATCAAGTAGGTTTCCATCAAGGACAACACATTACATCATATTGCCAACAATCTCCCCCCTTTGGACTTGATGGCAACCACGATGGTGTTTACAGATATATCCATTAAATATAACCATTATTCAAACATCATGATACTCTCTCCCTTTTTCATCAAGGGAAAAGGATGGATCAAAGCCAATACAAGGTTTCTCTTCCCTTGTAGAGAGATGAGCTTTGTAGATTTGAAGTGGACTAAATTTACCATGCTCCCCCTAAGTTCATGCTGAATATTTAGACAGATTTTTCAATGAATTACATGACTCTATTCTTATCACTAAAGACTCATACTTACATCAATGATCCAACCAAGTGAAGTTACATATTTGGCTGAACTACCCAACCAAGTGGGTTTACAAATTGGAACAAGTGCTTACATGACTGAATATAACAATTTACATCATAGATCTCAACATGACCTTTTCATCAAATGAATTTTTATAAACAAGACCAATGAATCTCAATCATGAGGTCAAACCACAGCAAAAACTTAAAATGCCAACAATACATCCTTTCCCACATGACAAGTGCTCCTCCTTAGCTTGTGCATCCTGAACACTTTCAACAGAAAATCATCAAGGCATCTTCATCAAAAATATATTAGAGAATGAAATAAAAATGTAAGAACTGGAACATCACCAGAGATACCCAACAAAACTGCAACTGTTCTGAAAATGTTGACCCAGAAAATTATGCTAGAAAATACCCATACACGGTTTTCTATATATAAACTCGCGTATATACGTGACTGTCCTTTATTAAATCCGTGTATCCAATTTAATCTTCTGAATTTAAGCATATTTGATCTTTTGAGCGGTAGAGACAACTCCTAGCTTTTGTCTGAGATATCCGAAGGCTTCCCTGGGAAGAGGTTTAGTAAATATATCAGCAACTTGTTCTTTGGAGGGAACATACTCCAATTTCACCTTTTTTTCAAGCACCTGTTCATGTAAGAAGTGATACTTGATAGGAATGTGCTTGGTCTTGGAATGCATAACAGGATTCTTTGAGATACTAATGGCACTTGTATTATCACACATAATGGATATGCGAGGTGAACATGTGATTTGAATGTCTTGTAAGGTTTGCATCATCCAAAGAAGTTGTGTGCAACATGATGTGGCAACCACATATTTTTCTTCTGCTGTAGATAAGAAAATAGAGCTTTGCTTCTTGCTGAACCAAGATACTAATCGGGGCCCCATATAGAATGCACCACCACTAGTGCTCTTCCGATCATCAAAATTTCCATCCCAATTTGCATCTGTGTAAGCATGAAGAGTGAGATCAGCATTCTTTGGATACCATAGTCCAAAGTGTTGAGTTCCTTGTAGATATTTGAATATTATTTTGACAACCTAAAGGTGAGACTCTTTTGGATTAGCTTGGAATCGTCCAACAATCCCAACTGCATGCATAATGTCTGGTCTTGTCCTGGTTAGATAAAGTATACTTCCAATCATAGATCTATATTCTAGTTGATTCACTGTGGGAGAATCATCATGAGAACTGAGGTTACACCCAGTTATCATTGGTGTACTTACAGGCTTGCAATCCTCCATTCCATACTTCTTCAACGTTTTCTTGAGGTATTTTTCTTGAGATAAAAATATACCATTAGTTGCTTGTTGCACTTGTAAGCCAATAAAAATTGTTAGTTCCCCAAGTAAAGACATTTCAAATTCTTGTTGCATAACATAAGAAAATTTCTGACTCATGGACTCTTCATTAATTCCAAAAATGATATCATCAACATATACAACCATAGTCAATAATTTATCATTTTCAGTTTTTGTGTATAAGTTGCGATCAGCAAAACCCTTTGAAAATCCTTGTTGATGAAGATATTTGTCAAGACTATAATACCATGCCTTTGGAGCTTGTTTGAGACCATATAAAGCCTTTTTAAGTTTACAAAAAAGTTTTTCATCATTGCCCAAAATGAATCCTTCTGGTTGTTCTATATGAACTTCTTCTTCTAGTTCACCATTGAGGAAAGCAAATTTAACATCCATTTGATAAACTTTGATTTGTTGAAAGCTTGAAAAAGCAAGAAACATTCTGATGGCTTCAAGTCTAGCTACAGGAGAAAATGTTTCTTCAAATTCTATACCTTCTTGTTGAGCATACCCTTTACAAACAAGTCTAGCCGTGTTTCTAATAACATCTCCATTTTCATTTAACTTGTTTTTGAATATCCATTTTGTTCCAATAACATTTTTATCATGAGGTCTTGGAACTAGTTCCCAAGTATGATTCTTTTCAATTTGATCAAGTTCTTCATTCATGGCTTGAATCCAACATTCATCTTTGATAGCTTGATTGACATTCTGTGGTTCAATGGTGGATAAAAATGCTAGATAGCTAGTAGATCCTACAAGAGTTCTTCTTGTTTGGACACCTGATCCCTTTTCTCCCAAAATTTGAGAGTTTGGATGATTCTTTTGAACATACCTGGATGGAGCCTTTTCAAATAGATCTTCTTATGCTGCTTCATTGGGTTCACCTTCTATATTATATCTATTTGATGCAGGAAGATATACATCATCATCATCTTCATTTTTTGTTTGTATTTCCCCTTTTGGAGTTGAGAGAGATTCATTAATTACAATGTCAATGCATTCAACAATCTTACGAAGTCTTTTATTGTAGCATTTATATGCTTTACTTCTAGAAGAGTAACCAAGAAATATTCCTTCATCTACCCTAGGTTCAAACTTGCCAATTTTTTCATCATTGTTCTTGATAAAAAAATTTCTTCCAAAAATTTTAAAATGCTTTACAGTGGGAAGATTACCATACCATAGCTCATATGGATTTTTATCATTGTTTACACGAACATGTGCTCTGTTAAGAATATTTACAGTAGTATGTGTTGCTTCTTTCCAAAATGTGTCAGGTGTTCCTGAATCATCAAGCATAGCCCAAGCCATCTATTGAACCGTTCTATTCATTCTTTCTGCTACTCCATTTTTTTTTGGGGTACCAGCTACAGAAAACTGTCTTTTTATGCCATGTTGTTCACAAAAATCAAAGAATCCATTTGATATATATTCACCTCCATGATCATATCTAAGACACTTGATTTTTATATCTAATTCATTTTCAACAAAAGATTTGAAGATCTAAAATTTTTCGAATGCTTCATCTTTGTGCTTTAGCAACCCAATCCAACACATTCTAGAGAAATCATCAATAAAAAAAATATAGTATTGTTCTCCATGGGGTGACATTTTTCTCATGGGTCCACATATATCAGTATGAATGAGTTCAAGAGGCTTACTTTCTGATCCTTCCTTGGCATTAAATTGCACTCTGGTTTGCTTACCGAATTGGCAAGATTTGCATATGGTACTTTCAGGCAGAGTAATATTGGGAAGATCACAAACAACTTTGAGTCTGCTAGATTTTTTGATTTGAGAGAAGCTCAAATGCCCCAATCTTCTATGCCATAACCAATTTTCTGAAGATTTACCCAAGTAGCATTGTTATTTACAACTTTTCAATACATACAAATTGCTTGGTGTTATATTTCCTTTTATGATTGTTTTTCCTGTATCCAGATCACGTACCACACATTCTTTTGAGCTAAAGACAACTTCAGTTCCTTGATCGCACATTTGACTTACACTTAATAGGTTATTCTTTAATCCATCCACATACATAAAATTGTTAGCTTTCACTTTTTCTTTTAGAAAAGAAAAACATTTTCCCTTAATGATAGCAGGAGTATCATTTCCAAAAGTAACATTATTTTCTCTTTCTAGATCATTGTATGCAAGAAGTTTATTTCTGTCACTTGTCATGTGTTTTAGGCATCCACTATCAATGTACCATTGATTTTATCCTCCTTCTGGAAATAAATCTATGCCACAGTTTTCAACCTTTAATTCCTTCTTTCTCCATACTTTGGAAGTTGATGGTATATACTCTTTTGGCTGAAGTTTTCTCTTGCATTCAGATTCTTCATGAACAAAATTATTGCAATAAGCAAATTCAATTTAATTTTGAAGAGGATAAAAGTTGTTATATGTATTCTTCTTTATTATAGTATCAATTATTTTCTTTCTTGCTTCTCTAGTCATGATGGTTTTGTATGCAACACATTGAACAACTTTATGACCAAAATTATGACATGAGAAAAATTGTCCATTGAAGAAGAAATTTTTGTGATCATTGAACCTTCTATTTGTGTTTACCTGTTGGTTGGTATTTCTCTGAAAGGTATTCCTGTTAGTGTTCTTTGTATTGAGGTGGTCATGCTTTACCTGTAAAGTTTCTTTGTTTCCTTGCTGAGTGGCACAATGTTGTAGGCCGGATGTAGCTGATTTTAGATAGTTTGGTGTTGAAGACTGAGAATATTCTCCGACATATCCAAGACCTGTCTTTATAAGAGGAGAACGTTCTACCTTGATAATTTCATCTAAGGTTTCAGATCCTTTACCAAATCTAAGATTCAAAGTCGTTAATTTCTCAATTTCTTTGCTTAGACTTACTACTTCACATTCTAATTTCTCATTGTGTTTCTCCTTTTTTTCAAGCTGATTTTTTAGAGTTTCTATGGATATTTTTTTTTTCTTCCAAACATATTTTGAGCTGATTGATTTCTTCAAGAAAATCATAGTCTTCTAGAGCATCCATAAAAGTATCCTTTTCTTCTCTAGACTCTTTTTCAAATGCCATGAGAAGTCTAAGATCTTGATCAGATTCTTCCTCACTATCTGATAAACCATCACTATCTTCATGAGTATAATAAATTTTTCTAGTGATAAATCAATTCTTATTTCTTCTTGCTACTTATTTTCCTTTTTCATGTGTTTCTTTATGAGGACACTTGGCAGCATAATGACCAACTCTTCCACAAGAAAAACATTTGAAAGAAAGCTTACCTATGAATCTTCCAGTGCCAATTTGGAGCTTCTTTACAAAATTTACCTCATCTTCTTCTGAAATATACCCTGATACTTTTGTTTCTTGTACTTCTTTTCTTTTTTTACAGGCTCTAAAGATGGCTTCTTTGACTTCAGAAGATCCTCCTTTTCTCATTTCACATGCAGTTAGAATCCCATGAAGTTGGACAATAGTAAGACTTTGAAGATCTTGTTTCTCTTCAATAGCAGACACTTTTGACTCAAATTTTGAAGTTAGAGATCTTAAAAAAATTTCAACCAGAGTAGTGTTAGTTATGTTTTCACCCAAGTTTCTCATACAATTTACAATATCATCTAGACGTAAAAAGAAATTGGCAATGCTCTCCTCATTATGCATCTTTATATTTTCATATTGAGTTCTGAGAGTTTGGAGTTTAGCACTTTTTACCTTTGTATCACCTTCATAGCTTAGAATGATTTTGTCCCATATTTCCTTTGTTGTATTCAACTGCATGACCTTGAAAAATTCTGATTCAGTCAGACTCCCCAATAATGCATTGACCGCCTTTGCATTTGTTTCATAGTTCTTTCTTGTCATTGCATCTGTTGGAACTGAGGCTGGATATTGATAACATCCTTCAAAAATAGCCCATACATCTGCTCCAAGAGACTGAAGATAGGATATTTTCCGTGTTTTCCAGAAGATTAAATTTCTTCCGTTGAAGAGTGGATTAAATTTCTTCCGTTGAAGAGTGGAGGGCTGAGAGATGTTGTCCCATCTTGATTGCTCATCTTGGTTGATCTTCCTTCTAGGGGCTAAGCTTCTTCAGAAGGACCTGCTTTGATACCAATTTTTGGGAAAAATACTGGGGGGGGGGGGGGGGGTGTGAATCAAAATTTAGAGCTTATATCTTGATTTTAACTTTTTCTTTTGCAGAATTGCATACACGGCTTTTATGAACTGGACTCACGTAAACATGCGGATATTCTGAAAGAAACTCATGTATACTGATGTAAATATCTATTTTATAAAGTATCTCAGAAACAGACTTTAAAACAGATTTACCAGTTATGCATCAGGTTAGATAAATAGGAAATATGTGCAATAACAACAGTATAAAACATCACACAAGTGGAACACACATTAACACCAGTATTTAAGGTGGAAACCCAATTCGAGAGAAAACCACCGTTGTTGTCGTCTCTGTCTTCAATATTTATTATATGGAAAACTTCTTACAATCAAGTACTAATGCAGACTCATATCAGTACGCAGGATTCTACCTACAGAAGGTTGTAACCTTCACTTGTTTACCAGCTGCTACTGGAAGGGAGCTCCAACCCCCTGGTCTCGTTTACCAGCCACTCCTAGAAGGGAGCTTCAACCCCCTGAAGATAACACTAGTTTCTACTGGTAGGATGCTTATACTTCCATACTGAAGGCTTCAACCCTCAGACCCACTGTAGACCACGTTTCATCAATTTTCATATTGGATCAAACAACTTCAACACAGCCCTTTATCAACAATCATAAACTTTGGCCAAGAATTCAATTAGAATAGTAAAAACACTGTGACCAAAACTTCAGAAATAACCCAGACTTTAGAATAAATATGCAGATACAAAATCAACCCTGAAAATTCATTGATTTAAATAGCATATGCTACTTTTCTTTACTGAATCCATGTACATACGCGCTTTCTTACACATCAACCTGCATATACTTCTGTGTATTTATTCTTCAGAAAACCCTAACTGCCATACGAACTTTTCATGAAGTGAACCCGCGTATATACGCGCTTTTACTGAAACCAACTAGCGTATAGATTTGTAAATTTATATTTTGAAAAACAAGTCATATCTATAAAACTTACCCAGATTTATTCATTTTATTCAACAGGCTTGTGCCAGTTCTTCATCATTTCTTCAGCAAATCACAATTCAGATTCATCATCTTCAGATCTAGAGATCTTGAACTATCATTATATCCACAAGTGTATCATAGATTCAGATCTATCAATTAGAAGCAGAGTTCATCCATACAGATATTCCTTAGAGAATTTTATTCAATAACAACCCTTACTCATGCACACATTACACTATGATCTTCTCCTTAAATAGATTTAGCCTTTATCAATACCATGAGCCAAAACCACCTGAATTTCGATGGTATTCTTGGATGGATTCAAATAGACAATACAACGCTCAATACTGTATGCCAATACCATGGTAATGCCCCTTGGTATTATAATTTTGGAGCACAGATAGGCATACATGACTTGGAACGTACTTATCTGCGTGCATACACGATTTGGCCTTTAGAAACCCACGTATACATTGTGACATATTATATTTATCATTTCTCTTGCACTTGCTGGAATTATTTTCTCTGTCACATCTAAATTGATCTGTAGATACATCATTCTTACATCTTTAACAAATAGGTTGCTTATCATAGGCAACTCATCAAGCAGGTTTCCATAAAGGACAACTTCATCAAGTAGGTTGCCATCAAGGACAACACATTACATCATATTGCCAACACTTGTGAGTTGTTACACTTGTGAAAATCTTGGTTACCTAGATAGAGACTGCAAGCTACTTAGTTTCTTAAGGAAAAACTCACAAAAGGAGCATCATATACATAGTATAAATAGTAGAAAACTAGAGAAGAATGCACTTGCAAAGAAGTAGCCTACCATAATGTGAAAGAAGGAGAAACCAGTGAAATGTCGTATCGCATTATGCACATTTGATGTTGATGACCGATGGTACATAGATAGTGGTTGTTCCCATCAAATTTGAGGGGAAAAAATAAATTTTCTCTCTTTGCGGAAGACCAAAGATGGCCATGCCATTCTTGGAGACAATACACCTACTAAGGTGTTGGGAACAGGTAAGGCCAATATTGGTTGAGAAAAATAATGTGGTGGATGTGTTGTTGGTTGAAGGGTTGAAGCACAATATCTTGAGTGTGAGTATAATGGTTGATGGAGGAAAATAAGTGATATTCAACTCCTAATGGCACTACATAGAAAAATAAAGGTCAAAGAGAGTAATTTCAAGAGGAACCAAGACCCCAAATAATGTGTACATGCTGAACAGAAGAGTAAGAAGAAGAGTATGAGGGTTTGATAGACTTAGTGGGAGCGTATGGAAGTAGCATGGAAGCATGAGAATACACAAGTACAAGTTGTAGAAGCAACATGGTGTGATGAAGAGCACAAATGCACAATCAGGTTCGCAAGATTAATAAAATGTCTAGAAGGTATATGAGCTCAACGGGATCTATGTATGCATTTAGGGTTTCAAGGGTTATGCATCACTTTTATTTTATTTTCACTCATGATTTTGTAGATGATATATATTATATACATGAGTGGAAATATGTAAATCAATGATTTACATGTACTTGTTCATGCTTATCTCTTGTAGTTTTGGTTTAGTAGCACTAATATTAGTCATGCATTGATCTTAGTTTGAATGTTAGCTATTTTTATGCTAATTTCATTTTCAGATATAAAACTTATTTAATAATCTTATGCTTGATGTGAAGGTTCCCTTGTTGCTTATGTGTGTCAAAGAGGTAATTAAAACTCAATTTTATGAGTGTATTTGAAATCTTAAAGCATGAATTTAAATGAATGAACAACAACAATATAAATAAAAACAAACCATAACAACTGATCCATTAAAATATAGTTTTGATGAAGGAGTTCACCCCTCCAGGTCTACATCTCCTTGGTCCATCTTCATAGCTTGGGCCTCTCTATTAGCTCAATTATGCTCAATTTTCTTTTTACATGCATCACATGCTATAGAACCTATTATAACGAGTTATAAATGTCAAAATATATCATAAATGACTATTTATTGACTCAATTTGGTTACCAGATGCTCTAGGCATGGCCCTCCCTCCTGGTGGCCCTCGACTTAAAAATTATTCAAGGCACAAAAAACCTCTTTAGATGAGCTCCTCTACCTCTGAAACCTGTTCCAATGTGTTCATAGCATGCCAATTATCCAAGAATGCCTCTTTTTTAGCTCAATTTGATCAAAAATTGACTCAGTTATGGGAAAAAAAAAAAAAAAACTTTCCCCCAATTTCTCCTCCAAGTCTAGAAAATTGGAGTTAAATCCGACAAGTTTGGTGGAATCTTCGAAAATAGCAGCTTTGCCAAAAGCGCTCCTAATTAAAGAGTTGTATTAATTAGTTGTTAAGCTGCAGTTAACTAGATAAGCGTGTTTTAAATTCTGCATTAGTGGAGGTTTGGAACTTGGCCACATCGTTTGGGCCACATGGAGGAGGGTTGGCCCTCTCCTTCTGCTGTCGGAACTCACATCAACGTTCAAATATAAATTGGGCACAAAATTTTTCAATGAATCGGGCTGTGATTGGTGAAGGCGCTTGGTGTTGGAGGGTGATGTCACGGGTTCAAACCCGACCTCGACCACTATATATTGTTTTACACATTGTAATATATATGCATATTCGAACTTTGATATTGCATAACACCAAATCCTTTGTAAAGCATACCTTGACTTAATCCGCTCCACATTAATTACTTCGGACCCTTTGATATTATGTTACCAATGTTTATAAAAACATTTTCCATGTAATTGATCCATGCCAACGAAACTATAGGTTAATAAAAATATATATATGTGGAAATTATGTGTTAATTAAAATTAATTAAGGTTTGATTTAATAATTAATATAAATAATATATATATATATATAATTAAAAATAAATAAAAAGTTCCACCACATAATATCATAAACCCAAATTCAACCTTAAGAGGTCACTGGACAAATTTTACCTTCACAAACTAAATTTGCGAATCCTAGAGTGATACTTGTCACAATCCCATTGGACTAAAACTGAAGAATATTCCTTGGATTCTAACTGGGCTGTCATGTCATTACCCTGTACCTGTTATGTAATTTTTTAATAAAAATTTACATGTTCTGAACGACGATCAACATATCATAACTCCTTCATCCGAACTCTGTTTTCAACGAAACGAGTTGTGTTGGATTCCTTGAAACGTACCGATCACTTTCATTCTAGTTTCATTCAATTATGCACACTTTA